>VDFB02000003.1:294000646-294527157 GCA_007258455.2 Sequoia sempervirens | reverse complement strand
AAGTGTGCATGGAATTAAGACCAATTACTTGATACACTTTGTAAGTCACTTCAAAAGACTATTTTTTCTTTTGTGGAAATATTTGATGGATACTTTTCCCTTTTTTATTTTTCCCCATAGTTTCTTTGACTAATGGAGTTTGATAGGGATAATCTTTCTTTGTATTCTTTGGTATCCATTTGTATTTGATTTGTCCATTGTGCTCCTTAGCTTATTTTTCTTTGATAATGTTCTTTGTACTTTGATTCAAATCTTTCTTTTGAATTTGGTCCCAACTCATGGATGGGGTGATGGGTGGAAGAAGATTCATGATGTGACTGGTTGAAGTATTGAAATCAATTTCATCATAAGGATTCTTCATGCTCCATATGTTGACGTTTGTTTGAGATGAAGTTACCCCCAGTATGGTGGTGGTAGTACCTTCATGCTTTGATTTTTCCTGTTCCAAGAGCTCTTGTTCAGAATGCACTCTTTGATGAATGACCATTGTAGATGATGTTATTGGAATTTGTTACTCTACTGACTCTAGAATATCCTGTTCTATCTTATTGGTTTCCTTGAGTGGATAATGTTGGATATCTTTATTTATGATGTCCTCAGTATGAATTTGGGATATATCTGATACTGTTGTTGACAACTCTATTTGACTATAGGAATTGATAACCTGCTCTTCTTGAGTAATAATATCAGGAGTAAAGGAATCCTATTCTGAATGAAGATCATCTACGTGTCCATCTGCAGAAAGTATCTCATGGGTAGATGGATTATGTCCTATGTGGATATGATCATCATTTGCAACATCTTGTATAGATAGGATACTATCCATTAGATTATTGTAGTATCTTAGGGATACAAATTCTTGATCTTGATTAATTTTAGAATTTATTTTGACATGCTTTGGGTCAAGTTCTTGACATGGGTCAATTTCAAAGGATGGATTGCTTATAAAGGGTTCTTGGATGTCATCATTAGACATGGTAAGTGGTTCAATATCTTCAAGTGTCGATTTCAGGGGTCCTTCAATATTTCTAACCATGAGGTCAAAGGGGGTCAACATGTCTTGGAAAGGACCATTGCTAGACCTTAGTGGAAGATTTTGATCTTGCTTTGGAATAAATTCTTGAGATATGTCCTCTAACTCATTAGGTGATGTAGAGACATTTTCAACATGATCATTGATAGATGGGTCATGGATTATGTCAATAGGATCAAATAACTCTAACACTCCTTGAAATATATCACTAAAAAGTGCCTCTTGATGTACGGTGAGTTGGTTATTGGATGGAGTGGAAACATCTTCCATGCACTCATTGATGGAGAGATCTTGAACATTGTTTTCAACAATTGTGGCAGAGATATTGTGAATGTCTTCAACCATAGGGCCAAGTGATGTTGACATTTTTTGAATTAGATCTTTGTTGGATATTGTTGGTGGATTTTGATCATGATTGAAAAGTGACTCTTGATGTATGTTGTTTTGATCATTGGATGAAGTAGAAACAACTTCAAGGTGCTCAGTAATGGATTGATCTTGATCCTTGTTCTTAACAGTTATAGTGGAGAGATTAACAATGATATCATTGTCCCCAATAGTGATTATCTTTTGATCAATGAAGTCTTGGATGAGTTTTTTGAGTCGAACACAATCTAATGTTTTGTGTCCCTTTATTCTATGATAATCACAAAGGTGCTTCTCATTATACCCTGGAAATTTTATGTCTAGTTCTTGATAGTTCACATAAACAGGGATTTTGATGAGATTTTCTTATACTAATTGTTGCAGGACTGATTCAATTGGTCTCCCTAGTGGTGTGTATTTCTGCTTATTACCTTGTGAGACTGGTACTTTAAATTGACCTTGTGGTGATTGTCTTTGGAGATGTGGTGAGTGATCTTCTAGATGTGGTGATTAATCCTCGAGATGTGGTGATTGGGTTTGTTGTTGATGGTGTTGATCTTGATATCTGACTTCTTGGCATTGGAGATATTGTTCTTGATGCGGTTGTGGACAGAACTCAATGCTTTTATGACATGGTTCAATCAATGGTAGCGTACATTGATTTTGGAGTAAAAATGTCTCTTGTTTCAAGGCTTCACTTAGTTTGTCAAGTGAAGCAATTTGGTCTAGCAAAACTTGGTCTTGATTTTTATCTTGGAACCCTTGATATAGTTGATTTGGCTTTTGTTTAAGTAGGTTTGGAGTGTGTACTTGTGGTGTTTGATTTTGGAAAATGTTATGATTTGGGATGACACACAAATTTGGCATGATAGGTTGAAATTGAACATTGTTGTGATTGGGAATCACATTGCATTGATTTAGGTAACTTTGATTTTGCATGGTGTTACCTTGACTTGGATCAATATATGGAGTCATTATCATCGTGTTTGGACTTTGAACAACATTTGAGTGATTCAAAAACATATTTATCCCAAATTTTACCAATTTTGGACTCAAAACATTCATGTTTGGTAAAGTTATACTTGGTACATTCTCATTTGGCATGTAGGGATTTGATGGGATGATGTTGTTCATTTGAAGGCTTGTGTATTGATTGTTCGGTTGACAGACTTGTAGGTTTGGATTTAGATCTACCATTGGGAAAGGTGTTCCAATCTTTTGAATGGGTATACTCACATTTTTTGTACCATCGAGGTTTGCAGGAGATAATGATCCCATGTATAGATTGTATAAATGTGAGTGTTGAAAATCAATTGGCATTGTAAGGCTTTGATAGCTTGGTTGGTTTGGATTACTCATGATGTATGGAGCAAGTTTATATTCCATGTTACTCTTGTGTTTTGACCTTGTTGTAAAAGTGACCTCTAAGGTGTTTAGGACCAATGGTGAGATGAATGATGAAAGGGGTGAATGATATGGGTGTTGAATGTTTAGGAACTTTGGATCAATGCTAGACTTAGGATTTGATTTTGATTGTTTTTGATTTGGATAATGAATTTGTAAACCCTAAGATGTTAGATGTTATCTTAAGATGAACTTGTTTAAAGGGTAATTTAACTAGAGGTATGAGAAAGGATGCATTAGCATACTCCTAACTAAACAAGGTGATTTTGACTTTGATGATTTACCCAAGTCTAGAATGATGTTTCCAAAACTCTAAAGTTGTTTGGTGGGATGGGATGATAAATGTTTGAATGAATGAAGTGTTTTATTTGATCCTAAATGAACCTAAGAAGGACTTGTTTGCTAGACCAAGATAGTGAAGGACATGCTTTTCTCTAAGAGTAGTTCAAAACCAAAAGACCAATGTTTTCTTGAAATACGATAAAAATATAAACAAGCACATGTGTGGGTTTCAATTTGAGTTAATCTTGGTTAATGACTTGCTTTTACTACAAACACACTTCTTACTTATTTTTCAAACTAAATGTCTATGTCTCAATTCCATTTCATTCCACAAGATCCATTATGCGAAAGTGAAGGTTTCAAGAGCATATTTTCCTATTGTTGACTTTACAATGAACAAATCGAGATATAGTTCCTAGTGTTTAGAAGCCTTCTAGGGATAAGAACCCCTAGGGTCAAGCAGTAACATGTGGACTTTTCAAAGGTATTTTCTCCTCCCAACGGGTTTGAAATTTTGATGATTCATCGAATGTTGGTTTCAATGTTTTGGATACAAGCACTATGTTTTCAAGCAATATAACACCCTAGCTCAATTGGTATGTTTTTCTTGGTGGGATTTCCTCATGCCCTTCATAGTAGAAGAGATTATTTTACATGCAACCAAGGAGAGAGTATAAAGGTATGTTAAGAATGAAGTCTTAACCTCTATACTTTAACCAAGATTGGACATGGCAAGTAACTTCTTGGAATCTAAGTTCCAATGCACCACTTTGATAAACTCGTTGGATGGACTAGTTGGCTACTACAAACAAGGTTCTTAATGATGGGACATTGGGGACATGGCACCTTGTGAGCATCCAACAAGCCATTAAAGGCTTTAATCAATCCTACTAGGGGCGCTTATAATTTTTACGGTAGTACCTAATTTTGAAAGACACTGTACGGCTAAGGCCTACATACCATGAGGACTTGACAGTTTAGTCTTATCCATTTATATACCAGCCCAAATGAAAAACCGGTTGGAGTCACCTTCGAGTTCTCCTTTTGGATGTGCCTCTTAGGCAGGCCCCTCTAAAGGTAAACAACAATGAGCAAGCACATTCGTAGTTTGATTGACCTTCGTTTAGAAATAAAGGGAGAACACACATGATATACCTAACTCACACTCGCAAGCTTTGTTCAATTTTAGTTCCCAAAATGAAGTGTGAAGGAAATATTTTATGCAACTTAATGTCATCAAAAATACTTTTGATTCTCAAGATCGTCGTGAAGCACGAGAGAAGTGCATACACCTTTTTAGATGAGATTATTTTGCAAAAAAGATTACAAAGCATAAAAGACACATCTTCATTTTAACCTTTCAAAGAAATTGTGAGTTCATTTTAAAGAACCAAGCTAAATGTGAAGTTTTCTTGTTCAATTTTAGACCAAAAAGCAATATCTAGTAAGTTTGTTGTGTTCAATTTTAGCCCAAATCTGAAAAGAAAATCAAAACAATTATTGATTTTAAACCCAAATTTGAAACGAGTTGACCTAAAACAGAAAACAAAAGCAACACATGAATGCTCTAGGCTATTTCAATAAGCATTTAAAAATGCTCTTTCAAGATCAATGTCTACTTTCTTCAACTCAAACATTAATTCTCCAAAGACTGTTCCCTATGCTTCAATTTTTTCAAGTTCCATGTGCAAACGAAATCTACAAGATAAAAATAAAAACACATGAGAATTAATTGTTAAGAAACAATTGAAGAAATAAAGATTGAAAGAAAATCAATTTCAACAAAACATGTAGTAAAGGGAACTTAAATATGATTTCTAATTGATAATCTTTCATTGTGCTTTCTAGGAAGATAAGATTGTAAGATCTAATCAATGCAAAGAAATTTTAAAATATTTGAAAACCATACTAAAAGTCAGCATAAGAGCATATGTCAACATAATTTACTCCTTTTCCACTACAAACCACACTTTTCCTCTACTTATTCATGGTTGATTTGATTCTTTGTTTCGGGGACCTATCATTGTCTCTACAATTCGAGCTCAATGGAATGCTCTCTTGATTGAATTGGCTCCCTATGTGTTTGGAATTTTGTACAACAATGGTGATATTTTACCTTCACTCAAGTATGAGGTTGCGCAAGTAAACCAACCATTTATTTAGATGTTACATAAAATGTTCAAAGATTGAGTATTTCACCGCCAAGCTTTCAAAGCTACTATCAATGTTGCACTTTTCTAGTAAACTATTACTGTCAGACAATGCCAATAATATCTTCCTGAAATTTAATAGAATAACCAAACTGCCTGTGGATGAAGGCGTCATTTGATTATATAATAAAATTAGTCATTCAATGTGACATCAATGCACGCCAACCAGAGAATAACAAAAGAACATACACAATTTAAATGTGACATCAATGTGCGCTAGTTTGTAAATAAAAGATATTAAAAACAAAGAGAAGTTAATGGCACTTCTAATAGAAGAATCATTCAATCTTTGAAACGTTCAATCAACACAATACTTTGATTTGAAAGCCTCTGATATTTGGGCTTGATTCTAAGATCTGCAAAATCCAATGTATCAAGATAACCTTTCAAATCACAGAGCTCTCAATCACTAGATTTTCTGTGCCTTTTACTATATCATCCACATATTAATGGCATTTCCTTAGCAGTAGCACTCACAACACCATCACTACCCAAAGCATGAGCTTTCCCACTGGTGTACTTGCAGACCTGTGGCCCTTACATGACTAACTCCTTTTTTGAAATCTTAAAAAAAATGACAATTAATGAAACCCTATGCTAAATGACAGTTGATAAAAAATGTTAGAAGCTTAAATGCTATATTCAATTTGCACCAAGTAAGCAAGAGGTGATTGAGTATTTAAATCATTCCTAGTGCATCATTTCTTTCCTGCAAGTTTTTTTATGTTAGCCATAAAGAGAGCTCAAATGGAATAGGCGATTAAATGTTGTTCAAATGTGATTTTCTTTTGCAAGGACAACAAAATCTAGGCCTACATATATCTATCAGAAAAATTGGTAAGATGTTGATGTCATGGATTGATTCACTTCTTGCAAAAAAAACAAAAAAAGAAGTCATCATATTTTTATCAAAAGAAAGATGAATGGATATTAAAATATCAGCAAATGATTTGAAGGGTTGAATCCTTGCTATAATTATATCCAAAAATGTTAATAAATGATATTGCTTGGAAAATGCGGTGATATTAATATTTGCAATGATAACAAAAGCATGCTATGATTATATCCAATAATTTTAATATTTGTAGTGATTACTTATGCTGATAAAAAGATTAGGGTTGTACCTTCTCTCTTTTTCATTTGCATCAATGCATTACCTGACATGTATCGCCATCAAACCACATTGATATTCTGCCAAATTGGAGTGAAATTGTCAAGGAAATTTTTGATCCACACACCCCAACTTTGAGCCACAATAGTAGAATGAGAGACCGGCTTACTAAATACAACAATCATTTTAATAAGCACGCATTGATGGAGTTTGATAAAGTTCATTAAGATCAAGTCATATCACTATCAAATGCAATATTATATAGTTAAGAAAGCTATATACCAAGAGCAATATTGTCATATCACTATTAAATGCATTTCAGAAAGCTATCAAAAATTGGGACAATGAATTCAATAGAAACTTCAACACATGAGAAAAATTCTACCACCATCAAGCAACAATCCAAATGCTGCAAAGAGGGAAACCCTTTTTGTAAAATTTAAAATAAGTGTTGCTCATTCAAGAATCTCTCAAAGGATACCTACATTTAGTAAATGTTGATGCTTTGTTACTGAGCACCGAAAGCTTTAGGTTTATGAACAAAAATAAAGACTCTACAGGGTGTGTAAAGTTTGAATTTTTTATGGAATTGCGGACTACATGTAATGGAACAAAGGAAGAAACTCCATGAAAGCAGATTAGAAACAAGCTTGAGGCTGTTTTAATTGCATATTTAGATGGAAAGGCCTTTGGAGGCTCCTCTCTAGTTGACTGCAGGTAGAATTTGATGTCATGGAAGTTGCTTGAAGGGAAGAAGAAATAATAAAAGGAGGTTGGGGTTGGGGTTTGTGAAGCACTCTGTATTTGCAAAAGAGATGTTGTGGATTGAGTGGGGTGTTACTATGTAGGGAACCATGTGGAAGGGATGTGGTATATGTGGATGCAATTAAAATATGGAATCTTATGTGTAAAACAAAAAAGCCATCCAAAGATATAGATTGAAAAGGCACAAAGCTTCGAGTTTATTTGCACAAAGACAAATACTTTTCTTTCCTACCCATTGTAGAGATCAATGTAAATAACACAAAGCACAATGAACACGCACTGAACCAATACATTAACAGTTGCCGGTGTTTTATCTATGAACAAAAACAAAGATTTGATAGGGTGCATAATGCTTAAAGCTTATTTGAACAAAGACAAAAACTTTGCATTAATCGATCCAAGGCCCTCCTTCTAGTGCCATAATGTGAACACCACAAATCTACAAAATAGCTTAAACTTCACAACACATTAGCATGTTAGTTCAAACTATGCAAATACCATAGTGATCCTATGAAATAATGCATCATGCCTTCATAAACAAGATAATAACACAAACTAATTGAGAGCATAAAAGCAAGATACATATATAGCCCATAGTGGATTGGTGCTTCTTTGATGTGGAAAGAAGCCCTTTCCCAACCCTTGATAATACCAATGATGAGGATGTAAAGGACAAAATTAGCTCTCAATTGGAGAGTAACTTTGCATAAGATTGTAGATCAAGTTGTGGAGGATTGATACAATAGAGAAGCTCTCTATTTATAGCCAAGAAGGATAGAAGAATGCCAAATATGGAGGATGTGGGACTAAAGATCCACAAATAGGAAGAAGCCACTTGTCAACTTGTGATAGGCTGAGGAATGAGCACATTTTGGTCAATGTGCCAAAGAGGGGGAGATTTGAAATTTGAATTTGAGAGTTAAATGTTGAGTTTGACCTTTGCAAGAGACATGTAAGAGACATGTAAGAGCTCATAAATGTCTTGTTGGATGTACATGTCAACTTTTTTTTTTTTTCATTCAAACTTGAGGGAATATTCCATTTTTATGCCATGTTGAGAGAAAATGATGAATTAATAAATCAATAAATTGATTTATTTGTGCAAGTGGGAAAAGCTAGAGGATGTGATGGGTGATTAGATTAGATTAGGGGATTTAACCCATTTGACTTAGATTTTAGGGATTTAAACTAAATCAAAGGGAGTTGAAAGGTGATTTAAGATTTAATTAAATAAATGTTTGATTTATTTAATCAAGGAGGGTGATGTTAGGATCAAATTAAATAAAGTTGATTTATTTAATTTAAATTGATGACTTTAGGAGATTGATCAAATAAACTTGATTTATTTGATGAATGGATGAATATGACCTAATCAAATGCATGATGTCAATTTCACGTGTCTATAGATACATTGGGAAAATGAGGCTTCGGTGTGGTTTCTAAAGAAAAACTCGCTCGAGGTAATTTGGTGGCCATAAAAATTCTTGACTAGTCAAGACACAGTGAAACTCAATCTATGAACGAAGTTGCAACTATGGGAAGGATCCATCGTGTTCATCTTGTTCGCTTTCTGGGGTATTGTTTTTATGGGTTTAAGGGATCGCTCATGTATGAATACATGGTGAATGGATCTCTAAATAAATTCATATTTTCTTAAGAAAATAATGAAGGAATTTTAAATGAAGAATATCTTTACTCGTTTTATTTGAGAAAAACCCACAAAATCACATATCTACATCAAAATTGATAGTGAAGGGAAATGACCACATATTAATGATAGGAGCAAGAGGAATGCTAAGGTATGTTTTTAATAAGATAATCAACATTTAAAGGGAATTGGATCCAAACACGAAAGGTCCCACAGGGTAGAAAGTCAGCAAAATAAAATTAGGGTCAAAGGCCATTGACCAATACAACAAACCTACAACTAACCATTAGCAGAGTAAGGTTTTTTCTTTAAAACATAAAAACACATAAAAGAAAGAAGCACCACAATACTTAGTAAGCTTTTCCCAATCCTCCTTGAGAAAGTTACAAATATCTTGTTTCTGAGATCTTGTAATAGGATCAATTTTCTTCTTGTGATTTTTTATTTCTTCCTGAAGCACAGACCAAAGAGTAACCATTAAGTGGCGGAAAATCATCAGAGTGAAGTATGAAAGACTACTTAGTTTTCTTTCTAGGCTATCCAATTGATCTGATAGAGTAGTGAAGTTTTGGGTCCTCTTCACACACTGTATGTTATTCCAACTATGAGGAATAGAAATTTGAGGTATATGATAGAAAAAACTAAATGCTTACAACATATTGGAAAGGGGATTTTCATTAGCCATTTTGTTTGGAATGCTTTGGAAAGTAATATGCAATGCCTTAATGCATAAGCAATGCACTTGATCTATTTCAAAAATGCCTCAAAGAACTATGGATGAATATAATGAAATGATTGTAGTATATGCACATAACAAGTTGAGAGAGCAATGCATTTGATTTTAGATAAAATAACAATTAAGGTTATTTAAATTCTTAATGCTCTCCATGATGCACTCAAATACAATAGAGCCAACATTTGGTTTTCTTTTGATCCTTCTATTAATTCTCCAAATCAATACCACATCATCTCCTCCTTAGATCAAGATAAATTTACAAATTCAAGTGCAAAGGGCTACAAATCAGTTGGTCTAGAATGTGTTCTTTTGTGTACTAAAGAGCATAGGAGTTTCCCTATTCAAGGATACACATTTTTTCTAGCTACTAGATAGGAATTTGTTATTTTTCATGCCAAGTTTATAGATAAATATCACTTTTACTCACACAATCACTTCTCCAAGAAAAATAAATTTGAAGTTGATGATGCTTTTGGTTGTGTAGCATTGTATATTGTCACCATTGAAATTTTCACACTATCTTTTGCTCCCCTTTAAATTACTAGACCTAATTGAACCCCTAATTTCCTAAATTATGCATTCTATGGACTTGTTAGAACTGTAAAAATCTGATGTTTTACATATCGAATTTACTCATATATTTCTGGATTAGTCCTACCATGTGCATATTTCCCCCATATTTTGCATATATTTATCCCATGAATCTGTCGAGTCTGCATTTTTCACATTCTTGTTCCTATCGGCGTGTGTTCATTATGGTCTCCCCGATCCATGTTGCTTTTTTTGCTAGCAAACATATGTGTTGCCTATTGGCAAGCCATTTCCGATGTCATGGCGATTGATTTTCACTTACGGGCACCGTTCGACAGGACTTCTTCACGGTCTCGGTGATAGAAGATATACCGACATGAGCCAGGGGTCTTCAGTGAAATGTTTCATTAAATATATCATGTCTCACCAACCATATGCATGTGGAGGTTATCGATAAAACTAATTGCTATCATTGTAATGTCTTAGCAAGACCTTGTTGTATTACCGACCAGCAATGAAGGGGTGCTTTTCATTGAGAGTTTTTATTCGATATAATATCTTGGTGAAGTCTTCTTGTTTTTCCGACTAGTAGTGGAAGATATAACATATCAGCAAATGGTCTTTACTTCGGAGTAGAGTTTCAGTGAACCCGTTTGGACTTGCCAACAAAGTCTAATGAGTGGCTTTCGGCGAGAGTTTTCTCTTGTCTTGGCGACTCAGGATAGATGAAGGAACATCTCAAGGAAACATAAAGCAATCTATATAGGGTCTCCTCGATAACAGTAAGTCATGGTGAAGTAGGTGATGTAAAGGACATCTCAGTGAGAGAAAAAAAATTTGAAGTAGGGTCTCGGCGAGTGACCTCCGGTCTCACCGATAATGTGCATGTGGACTATGTCAGTATAAGAATTGTTTTCTCTTGGTGATCTAAAGTGAACTTGGGGATTTTGGTGAAACACGATATGGTCTACATGAGGTCCCCCTAATACCAGCAAGTTACAGTGACAGTGAATGAAACAAAAGGAGCGCATCGGTGGGAGATATCCTTGTGTCTCGGCGAATGAAAACATGATACTATGCATCTCGGGGAAACATAAGGTAATCTATATGGCATCTCTCTAACTTAGATGGGTCACGAAAAAGCATAGAGGAACACGGGATGACTAATGATTGATGATTGAATTGCCTTCGGCATACTTTTTGGTTGTCTCAGTGATTGTTCCATTGATGATTAATAAAGATTCAAACACTGTGGGCCGACATATGAGAATTTCTAAAATATCATTGCAGGCTGACATGAAATTTTCCCGAATACTACGATTGGCCGACATGAATTTGAAGCGATTTGTTTCTTGATACTGGTGTATAAATATGCACTCCCGATTGTAATTGAAGGAGGAGATATTAGGATTTGATACAGTAGATTAGGAATGGACATAGTAGAATAAAGTTATCATTCCAGAGACTATGTTGCATGTTTTCAAATGGCGATTTCAATGAAATTTAGCTGGTGTGGTAGTTTATTTTTGGTGTCAATTATCTATTGAATTTATTTAAAAGTATTGCTAAGTTGTCTCCAAGTTGATTCTTTTTTATTGTTTAAATTGATATAACAAGCTTATTTTCAATTTATCAATGCACATTTATTGTATCTGTGTGGTTAATTAACTAGTTCTCTCAAGAAGAGATTAAATCCTTTGAGTTGATCACAATAATTAGGGAGATTCATTTGGATTATTAAAGTAGAGCCTAGTAGTCATAATCCTACATGTTTATACAAGTTGTAAATAGAACATATGCCAACAATTCAATTTTCTACCAGAATAAGTTGCCCACCTCTGCTTCATTTGACTTCGCATACCCAATTTAAGGCACTAGTCTCTGCAACTTAATCATTTTCAATTCATTCAATTTCTTTATGTTAGTGTAATTAATTAATTATTACACTAGCATAAGTTAACTTAGGTATTGCATTTAATTAATTAATTAAGTCCTAGGTTGCATTATTAGATAAATCATTTAATAAATGGGATAATATTCCCTTCCTTATTTGTAGGAGATAAGATTCCTTCTAGAAGATGAGTTGTCCTTCTAGAACTTATCTCCTCATTTAATGATCATCTAGATAGGGTTCACATGTTGTCACATGTTGTTAGATTATGACACATGGCAACATCTCATGCATATTAGGTTTTCATTCTTGCCTATATAATCAGGCATCTTGTTCATTTGTAAAATATCCAATATCAATATGAATATCATATCATCAATATAGAATCTCTATTGTGCATGCCTAGTTGCAACACTTTCTGGGTGGTTGATTATCTTTCTAGGATCAAAGGTCCTTCATTGAAGACTACAGCTTCAAGGACTATGCATCCATAATCTCAACATGGTATCAGAGCTTATCCAGTGAAATGTCAACCCTCGATCAAGAAAGTTGGTGTGCAAGATTCTTCACAGGCTTGAAGATTTCCATTGAAGGTTACTTGTTTCCACCCGGGGACCAAGTTGATTTCTAAAGCAGATAGAGTTAGATCCGAGCTCACCATTGTCTTCAAAAGGCCTCGAAATCCTAGGATCGCCTACCCATTCATCAAAATTGGATACATCATCCTGGGAGCTTCAAAGGTATTTTTAGGGTTTGTAAAATCAATCGTACTATCCATACAATTTGCAGCAAAAAATCATCCCGGTCAGTTGTCCTCTAAGGAAATTTTTTTTTATATGTAGGCCATTTTCTATTTTCAAAAAAAAATCAGGGCTTTATTATTATTATTTTTTTGGCAAAAAAATAAATAAAACTTTTGGGCAATTTCTATAGTTCTAAAAAAATCAATCACAATGACTTGGATTTTTATTTCATCGTCGGCATCAAACGGGTTTGATTTTTTAAATCTGAGCTATAGTCTTCATCGGGCATATATTCTTCAACCGTCGACATTTTATTCAAATACATTGGGGTTTTATTTTTTTAAATCATTGGCATTGTTTTATTTCCATCGGCTTTTATATTGCTGGTCGACATCCTTGGAAGTTTATTTTGCAGATTAAATATTCTATTTATATCGGCCTTATTAAATTTTGAATTGCATAGTTTGCAATATTCAAAATTTAGATTATTGGCCCATTCAAATTTCAATTTGCAGACATTAAAATCTTCATTGGCTGCATTCAAGGGAGAGATACTAGTTTGTTGGTACCCAATGTACTCCGTCCACCTACCGGCTCCATCTATTACCAACCTGTACTCCTCTATAGCCACCGATTGTCAGTATTTCTATCCCAACGTATATTCTCCGGTCGCTAGGCTTCATCTCTATTAATGTCGACTGGCTTTCTACTGGCCCCCGCTAAAGTTGCCTCGGCTCCCTCTGTCAGTCCTATCTAGAACTGAAGGCCCCGCCAAATCTAAGCGGTGCCACCATCATCAACAGCTCCGCCCAGAACTCTCTGCCTGAGCTCAGCTCTGACGCCACTCATAGTGGAGCTCTTTTTTTTGCCACAACCTGCCCCCTGGTCATATCAGCGACCGGGGGCTGATTTTTTGCCTGAGGTGCTTAAATTTTGCACCAGGTTAGCCTGCGAAGTGCCTAATATAGGCATTTTTTTCATTTTATCATAACTTTCACCCAAGCTATCAAAATTTGTCAAATGATATACCATCGGAAATTTCTTTCCGTCTACTTTCTAGTGGTGACATTAGTTCTACAAAATTATTCTTGCAAAAAATTCTACATCCAACTGAAGAAAAAACCCTAATTTGGACATAAATGCTTGTAGCTTCGCAACCGTTCATCGGATTTCAGTGATTCCAGCAGCATTAGGAAGGTGATTTAGAGCTCTTTTTCATCAGTCTATCCCCTTCATTAGTTTCAGCTCCAGGTACTCTTGCATGATATTTTTTTCAATTTGGTGCCTTTGATCAATAACCTGGTTATTCTGAAGCTTGGGACAAGATTTTTGATTTGGTTAGCATCACTTCAGTTGTACATCATATTTGGAAGTCTTTATTTTCTATTGAAGGTCATTTGTCTTTGTGTTTGTGGAGAAATTTCATTATGGGGCTTGCATATTATTCTCCTTTGACTATGTTGCACAAGGGTAACTATCCTCAATGGCGAGATGGGATCTGCCATCATCTCCATTCACTCGATTTATTGCCATATCTATTTGGTATAGTTCCTGATCCAAGTGAAGGTATTCATGAACTTTCTTGGAGTTGCAACAGATACACTATTTTGGAGATCATTTCAATGCAAGTTGATTATGATGTTCTGAGTACTATTGATCATTGTGATTGTCCTCATATCCTTTGGATTAAGCTTTGGGAGATCTACGGAGATTCAGACACTCCACCATTCCTCGATGGTCATAATTTAGAATGTCCTACTTTAACTCAAGTTCCCTATGATGATATTGTTGTGTAGGAGGTTGATTTCCTTGATCTTTCTGAGGAGGTTGACAAGGTTCCTTTCGGTGCTTCTTCTTCATCAGAGATAGTTGGTATCCCTTCACATTCAATGATTCCTTTTCCATATTCATTGATTGAGGATTCCACCATCATCATCCATCAGGACACATTCAATTGTTGAGACTTGGAATCACAGGATGGCTTTGTTTTAGGCATCATTGACTTAGCTACTTCTACAGGTTTGGAGAACATTCTTGAGGGGGTATCACTCCTCTATTCAGAGATTTCATATATGAGACTTCTTCCATGTCATTCCATTTAGGATTTGAGGTTTCTTCAGCATCCACCATTGGATTTTCTTTAGACTTCTTTCAGTGGTTTTGAGGACACTTCATTTAAGGGGGGCTATCAAATCTCCATCATATTAATTCCATCTCCATTTTTGGATATTGTTCAACATCAGTTTCTGCATTGTCCTGGTTTGTCACCCTCTTCATTGATTATGGCATCTTCATCAGGAAAGGAGACATTTGAGCAGAGTTCAGAGAAATCATCAGCATCCACCTTTATCCTTCCTTCCTTCAATTCCTATCCGGAATGGGAAGCATCTCTCCACTTGCAATTGGTTTTGTTTCTTCTGAAAGGGAGACAAGTTGTTTGTCAACATTGGATCTTGTTATGTTTTTAGACACTTACCTTTTTTACAGGTGATATCATCTTCTAGGGGGCATTGATTGTATTGTATCCATGTGAAAGATGGTGTACTTGGGGGTATTTGTTAGTCCTCCATCCTTCCCATCCTATCTCACTTTTTTTCTGCATCATCTCCTTTTTGGAGAGGGGTTTTGTTCCCACTGAGTTTTCCCCTTTTCTCCGCTTGTGGGAGATTTTATACATCTTCATGTACATGGGTACCTAACATGGCCTCATATTCGGGACCCATCATCATCATCATCCATGCATAATCATTGCATCTTCCTCCCTAAGTTGAACTTATGGGGGGTGTTAGTGTAATTAATTAATTATTACACTAGCATAAGTTAACTTAGGTCTTGCATTTAATTAATTAATTAAGTCCTAGGTTGCATTATTAGATAAATCATTTAATAAATGGGATAATATTCCCTTCCTTATTTGTAGGAGATAAGATTCCTTCTAGAAGATGAGTTGTCCTTCTAGAACTTATCTCCTCATTTAATGATCATCTAGATAGGGTTCACATGTTGTCACATGTTGTTAGATTATGACACATGGAAACATCTCATGCATATTAGGTTTTCATTCTTTCCTATATAATCAGGCATCTTGTTCATTTGTAAAATATCCAATATCAATATGAATATCATATCATCAATATAGAATCTCTATTGTGCATGCCTAGTTGCAACACTTTCTGGGTGGTTGATTATCTTTCCTAGATCAAAGGTCCTTCATTGAAGACTGCAGCTTCAAGGACTGTGCATCCATAATCTCAACACTTTATATTTGTTTATGGAGAATTTTAGGATTTAGATTTAAAAGATTGCTATTGCTATTTTTACCAAATTTGATTTCATTTTTTCACTTCCATCTTCCATTGTGGACAAATCATTGCAAGAAGAATAATCATAAGTCAAGTCTGCTTCATTTAGATAGGTACACCCACCTAGGTTTAGCAACACCTGAAGAGTAGAAGGTTTAACTCATTTGACCTTGTCTGTTACCCTAAAACATATCAAGAGATTCGTAGCCCTTGAGGCATCTTGACTACATTTTTGAGAGCTAGCAGGACCATTTTTAACAATTACCAATAAATTGCAAACAAAAAAGAAATTTATTTATCTAAAACTTCGCCCCTGAACCCCTGATTTCTGGAAAATAAGGTTGGGACACATACGCCCAGGGAAAATTGGTCCCCTTTTTGTGAAAGTGTCCCCCTATTTTGGCTCCAAGTTTAAATGTCAATGTTGGCACTTTATTATTTGTAATTCAAGTGTTCAAAGTTGGCTGCCAAGATTTAACATGTGGGAAATTAGAATAATTGCATATAAATACCTAGTTATTGCATCATTGAAAACTAAGTGAAATAATGTAGCAAAAAGAGAAAACTAAGAGCAAGAATTATTGTCAAGGGCATTATCAAGCAAGTCAAGAGCATATTTTTAGTGACTTATTGCACCAATTTGAGATCCAAGCATCATGTCAAAACATGTGTGAGTTTATGTATGTTCATGTTATCATTGTTTGTGAAGGCTAACCCTTTTGTAGTTCTCCAAGAAATTCAAGCAAATCAAGCAAGCATGATCCAAATCTTGAGGAGATTTATATGACTTCAGTCCTTCAAGGAAGCCATTGAAGGGTGGTGAGTTTTTTCACTTTGTTGATTCATCATTCCTTCCTATCATTTATCTTTTTTATCATTGACATTGCCATTGTGGAAGTAGAAACACTAGCATGGGGTTTGGCCAAGCAAAGCCCCTAAATGGCACAATCCTTCCTCTCTCTTTGAATGTGCAGGTTTCAAGTTTGAAGGAGATTGGAGGAAGATTGGAGATCAATTATCCATTGTTACAATCAAAACCCTATATCTTGACAACTCATAAAAAACTCACTTACAAAAATATTTGATAATGATTCAACTAATTTGTAGAAAAAGGTGGAAAGCCCTGATCTAGCAGTAGAGGAGTGTGAAAATGGATCTGAAATCCCTCTACAAGGACACATATACCCAGGTTGAATAAGTCCCCATTTTGAGCCCCAAATTTTAACTACAGGTGTATAGTGTCTTGTTCTGTCCATTTCAATTATTTGAATTTGTCTATAACTTTCTATATTTACTGTATTTGTATAAAAATGGTAGATTGCTTTATTAGCCTAGTTAGATCATTACATTTCATCCCTAAATTCATCCTAGATTTGTTCAATGGTTGGTTGACTCACCTTTCAAGTTGTAAGTCAATCATATATATTTTCCAAATCCTTTAAACCCCACAATCATCCAACATCCATTATCCTCTTCCTATGATATTAGGAAAAGGAGTGCAAACCATCTCAATTTAGGATCTCCCCTTTTCCCAACATATCATTTTGGTGAACCTGACATGTTAACATTATATGCTTTTGGAAACTTGAAGTAATCATCTTAGATCTAGGATTTGTACTGCATTGTTTTGCATTGTTCATTTAGGCATTCATTTTTGCATAAAAAAAGGCATAAAAATTTAAAATTTGCATATGCAATATTGCATTATAGGTTTCAATATTATAGGGTTAATTTTAGTCATTCTAGCTTAGATCTACATTCTAAGTGTATTTTTAAATCCTCACTAGGGCATTTAAATTTGAAAACAAATTGGAAAGTGTTCATTGCATGCATTTAGGTATCTTGCATATACTTAAAAAAAAAGCATTGTTTTGTTTCAAAATTGCATTAAAATCATCATTTTCAAATTTATTATATTAGAATCAATCAATTGTTACATTTTAGATTTGGAAATTGCATTTACAATTATTATTTATTGTTCAAAAATTTTCAATAGTGTTGCACACTTGCATTTTGAATTACATAGTCATAAATTGAGCAAATTCTAGAAAAATATTCATTGTCAGACTTGTTTGCACATAGACCCATAAACTTTAAATAGTGTCATAAATAGCTAAACTTTAATTTTTTTTGTATTAATTATAGTTGGAATAATAGAAGGATTACAACTTTCAATTTTTCAAAAAACTGTCCAAGACACAGATGCCCTAGGTAGCTTTATTTTTTAATTTTTGGCTCAAATTTTGCTTAGATCTATGTTTCTATGTTCTCTGTCTGCTTTTGCTATCTTATTTTTACTTCTGAGTGTTTTACTATGTCTGTTTGGAAATTTAGTGTTCCTAGTGGGTACACTTAGTGTTTTGAAACTTGCATGAGCTTCATGACCTGGTGTCCTAGTTCCAATACTTGAATGAGACATAGTTGTAGACTTAAGGCATCTTGCATTGTTGTTACATCTGATGTGGGTCCTGAGTCTTCCAACTCTTTCATGCAGGGTATTTCCAATTCCATTCCCATTTGGACTCTATCCCTAATACTACCATACCAATGACAACTTTATAATTAACCATTTTTATGGATGTTGAGATTGTTGTTGCCCATGTTCCCTAAGACAAGCTGAAACAATTGGAGAAAGATTTAGAAGTACTTCAATACTATCAAAACACTGAATCTCTAGCTAGCCTAACAATTCCTATAGTGGATAACCTTAGAAAATTGATTGGTGATGCTCAAGGATTAGAGTTTTTACATATTCTAGCCCATATAGTTGATGCCAACATACCTATAATGGCTATTTGCGCCCAAGCTTTGGGATACACTCTAAGCCAAGGAGGAAGCCAAATCTCCCTCCCTACAACTATTACCTCTATCCCCACATACACAAAACAAATTGTCACTTCAATGATACAACAAGGAATTGGCATAACTCCAACCTTAGGAATTTCAACTCAAAATATTTATAGTTTTGTGTCCTCACATATCACATCTCAATATTCATTACCTATAAAAAACTCATAACATAGTAGTCCA
Organism: Sequoia sempervirens; assembly: GCA_007258455.2. NCBI lineage: Eukaryota > Viridiplantae > Streptophyta > Pinopsida > Cupressales > Cupressaceae > Sequoia > Sequoia sempervirens. The sequence continues at coordinate 294,508,105 of VDFB02000003.1, read as the reverse complement.
CTAAGCACTTAAACAATCCCACCATATTCGACACATTCCCAAAACATGTCAATCAATGATTCGATCATTAGTCAACAGTTGTAAAATGTAACCTCCCTTCAAAAAAAATTTCAAAATTGAACCAAATCAAAATGGAAAACCATCACAATATGTCAAAAGAAGTCCATTGTCACTCAAGATTTTGAAAACAAACATGTCTTATATGGTATTGTGTAGTGACTTCATCTTTGAAGATAAGCTCCTCTCTAAACTTTTTCCTAGTTCATTGAAATACATGGCCTTGGAATAGTTTTTCTCATTTCCAAATAACTTGATTCATTCATTCAATGAAATTGTTGATTCATTCCTACAACATTTCCAAGAAAAAATAGGTTCACAAATCACATTAATTGATTTAGTGAGGTATAAACAAGGAAAAAATGAAAAAATGAGAAACTTCATAGGATGATATTGGTTACTATACTCACAAATCAATCTTCCTCTTCTTGATGTTCATGAAAGAGTATTGTTATCACCTAAAGTTGCACCCTTGTCAAACTTGATGTTCAACACCTCAGTGTAACATTGGAAGACCTCCAAAGTTGTGGGTCACTTGTAGGCAGAGGTCAACCTCGGAGAAGGCCGACTTCCTTTGGTGTCATCTAAACTACTGATTCTTTTAAGGGAAAGGGATAAGGAGTACATAAATTGAAACTAAACTAAGGTGATGCACTGAAATGACAGGAACAATGAGATACTCGAGCTACACTTGGATACTGGTGACAACCATTAGACTACACAACAAGATCCTATAGGTCACACATTCAAATAGGTTTGACATGCACATGCCCTCAAGAAGGAAAGGAAAATTTTCACAAACTAGAAGCTCATGTGCATGATTAAGTAAACATAGTTTGTAACCTACATGATACTACTTATACAAAGAAAAGGAACGACATGAAACAAAAGCTATAAGGAAAGAGAATATTTCACTAAGTATCTCAATGAATCACTTAAAATAATGCACTATACTTGACAAGAATCAGGAGGCACAATGATGGACCATCAATGGTAACCAAGGTAAATTTTGTATATTATGTTCCAAATTGAGTTACAGAATCTTGCTAGTTTGAGAGAGGACTGCAAAAGGGTCACAGAATTCAGAGGAGCATACATCAAAACTATTTACAAAAAGGAAAAAAATGCCTTATATACACCAGTGTGTCGGCCCCTTAGGGCTTACAAAAAATATCAGGCTCAAAAAGATCTATCCTTAGATCTTTTGTTTGAATTAAATGATGTCTGCCATTGTGTCCCTGCTATCCATGTCGGTGTGAAAGATTGCCCTTGGAGAAGCCCTCAAATCTTTAGCAACAACCACTGCATTCATTTCTAATCCTCGTGTCCACCTTTGAATCTCTTTGTAGTCAAGCTGCTTTGAATGCTCTTGACTCATGCTGCTTTTCCTTCTATTAATCACCTTCTCCTGGCACCTAGTTCTACTACCATGGCTTGCTTTGGATTTCTCTGATTGGTTGAGCCTACCCCTGTAGGTGGTCAAAACTCCTTTGATCAGAATCACATCTCGGCGAGACACTGAAAGTATCTCGCCGATGCAATTATATCATTCTGTAACCTATCGATCGGATCCTTCTTTGGTCAGTGAAACCTCTCGCTGAGCTTCTTCTTCTCTCCTTTTCCTTTTCATTTTTCCATCTCCCCCAAGCTTCTCTTCAGTCATCAAGACATTTTACCAAAGGTAAAACGTTACCCTGAGGCCCTTCGTCTTTGGCAGGAGTTGATTGATGTCACCCTGATGCACGCCACTCCACCGAGCTCTTCATTTCTTTCAGCAAGACTCTACTAGTCAGGAAGACTTCATAGCAAGGTCCCCCAGTCATACCAATATCTATTTTTGTCACTGAGACACCCTCCATTTTCTGAGACCTCTTGTAGACTCCTTCCTTATGCCAAGAGCTTTTTGTCTTTTTCCATGACTCTCACCAGTCAGGAAGACATCTCTCTAAGCTCCATTTCTTCAGTGAGACCACCAGCCTTTGGAAGGACCTTGCGCCGAGCTTCAAATCTTTTGGTGAGCTCATCTTGTTATCAACAAGACCCTTTGGTATCAGCAAGACATCTTGCCGATATTCATTCCTTATACCAAAGCCACGCCCCTTCAGTGAGACTTTAGTTGGTTGCCAAGACCTTTTGGTGAATGCTTTGCCTTTCGGCAACTTCCTTTTCTTGTCGAGGAGACAACCTTACTTCGGAAAGAACTCTTGCCCATGTCATTTTCTCAGTGATGCCTTTTTGTTGTCGGTGAGACTCCCACTAAAGGAAAACATATCGATGCCCTTTACTCAATCGGCGAGACTAAATGTCTTTGCCAAGACATTACGGCGAAGGCATCTCCTCTTAGCAATCTCTTTGTTGTCGGTGAGACATTGGAGTCTAGGAGACCTTTCTCTAACTTGAATGCTATGCCAAAGGCTCCCTATTGTCAGCGAGACATCACCGGTTCACCGAGACCATATGCCAAAATACATCTCTTTCTGAAACCTTATTGTTGGTTTGGAAGACTTCACTAGTTGTCGAGACTCACACCGAACTCTTCATTCTGCCCGAGCTTCAAATATTTTGTTTCGCTGAGACTTTCTAGGTCATCGAGACCTTCTGTAGACTTCCCTTACCTTGAATGTAAGTAGTCGGTGTGACTTTCTCACATCGCTAAGACCTCCCGCCGAAGGCAAAACCTTATGCCGATAGCGAAACCCCTGCTAGTCAGCAAGACTTTATATGATTGTCGAGACCTTCTGCTGAAAGCAAACCGTTTCCCCGAGATCAACTTTGTGGGCTACTATCAGTGATACATCTACATCATAGATACACATAAGACTTATGGTGACCCAAATGTCTTGGAAACTAGTATTTCAGACAAATGGAATGCATAACTAGTCAGCAAGACACTAGAGGGGTCTTGCTGACTTTCTTCTCTGATGGATTTTATACTGAAATTGACTAAGGCATACTTTCAAATGAGATCCTTGTGACCTAGCATCAGATGCATGACTTAATCCTACACAAAAATCCCCCATCTAGCCTTTTGGACATATGAAACAAAACTTTTCCTTGCTTGATTGAGCATGTAGGTGAAAATTGGGTAACAAGTATTCATTGAGAATTTGCAACCCTACATTAGTGATAAGATCTTATTGATGAGATATACATCCTTTACACTCTCGTCTATGACTCTTCGTGACTATCAAAATGCGATTAGTCAATATGAAGAAGCACCTTCATCAACTTCTACAAATAAATCTAAATCCATACCTCAAAAAAATATCAATCATTCAAGAAGAAAAACAAGAACTTTATCAAGATAAACACACCTCAAACAACCAATCACATTGAGCCATAAGTCACAACCATAAGTTCAACTCCATACCAATTTATATTGAGAGATAAAATATTCACATTGTTTCCTTATTCCCTCCATTCAATTATGTTACAAATTTTGAGCAAGAACCTAATCCAGTTACCTCTAATAAGACCTATGGATACATCAAAGCCTTTATCTCCAAAATGTAATCCGAAATCCTTTTGTCAATATCATCATACACATGGACATGATATAGAATGATGTATGCATTTTAAGCATCAAGTGAAAGACCTCATTGATTCTAATCACATCCAATTGGCTAGTGTTAATGATAAAGGAAATATGTTTGTTGTCCTGTCAAATCAAAATTTGTAAATCCTTACAAACCCCATGTCGAATCATACATCCAACTTTGTGCAAGCTTGTGATGATATGAATGTTGACAAGAATAATGATGATAAGGATGATGATAAGAGTGATAATGAGGATGATCTAAAAGATATGGTCACTCTCATAGATATTCAACCTCATAAGGGAAAAACCACTTTGTTACTCAACACAAATTTCACACAAATTGATACATCTATACATGTGCCAAATGGTCCTCTCTATATCGTCAGATGCATCAATGACAAACCTACACAAGGGATACTCATTGATCTCATGTGTTTATAGAATGTGATCACTAAGGAATTCTTGTTTATGCATGAAATTTATCAATATTCTTATGAACAATCGAAAGCATGGTAGGTTTGTTCACTTTACCTCTTAAAGTTGGACCAAAATAATTTGATGTATTATTCTCTATCATCCTAATGTTGGATCAATTATGTGTGAAGCTAGGCTATCCATGGCTATGATCCATAAATGGTGTCTTTCCAGTCATTCACAAGTACATAAAGTTCCCATTTAACAACCAAATATTTGCAGTGCATGATAGTGGGTTTTACCATGGAAACTTTTCATTGGATTTCTTTTGGCCTCAACCTATGGAACCAGTCAAGCTTTGTGAGGTTTTCTTTTCCAATTCATACCAAAATTTTAAGGAAAAGAACATAGGAGAACTATCCCTAAGCAATATTCCACACAAGAATGATAAAACTATGGTTATTCCCCCTCCCCCACCATCTATAGATGAACCCAAGTCCTTGAAAGAAAAATACCTTTCAAGTAATCAAAGTAAATGTGTCATAGCTCCTCCACCCATATCATATAAAAGATCAAGAAACAACCGTATAATTCCTTTTGTGACTCCGAAGGGAAAAAAAAGTTTATAGGCCTAAACAGGAAGTGGTTTCCTAACCCTCGGTGGTCCCTTTAGTTCATCCCCTAAGGGAAGAAAAGAGACTAATGCTTGAAAACCTACTCTTACACCTTCACAAATTAAAAACTACACAAGAAGAAATATAAATTCTAAAGAGCATAGTCATAGATGTTGTGCTATTGCTCGTCAATTGGAAGAAAAGAAAAAAATAATACTTCATGAACAAACATCAATTCAAACAAAAAATGATGAGTTGTCACCTTCACCAAAACATGAAAATGAACCTTACATGTCTCAACCAAAACAAAAATTGAAACAAGAGCATACAACTGATATTTTCATTAAACCTCCCATTGTGATTAACTTGGATGATGAAGATGAAATTTCTAAAATTAATGAACAAGTGCATAATGAACTAAATTTATTATTTTCAAAGTCCATGAATTTAGATGGGGGAAATCATGATGATCCTCTTGATGAGAGTGACCCACCATGTGTTGAACCTTGTAATGCTCCTAGTATGGCACTTGTTGTAATCCCTTTGGATAGTTGTCTGCCTTTCGTATTTGATGAGAAATATTGTGATGCAAACAACCTACTTTAGGCTAGATCACACATGCAGTGCCTTTGTTATGCTTGCTTTGTGTGTTTTCATTGTGATTGTTTGCACATGATGCGATCTCTTGTGTTGTGTTTCTTGGCATGTATTTGTGTTTGTGAGTTTTATTTGGAGGACCCTTGTTGCTCTATTGGGACAAGGATACAAATGAAATGATTATGTCATGAAATTCTTCTATTTGTATCTCCATTATTCTTTGTGCTATAAATTGTCTTTTATTTTTGTCTTGTTTTTTTCCTTTTGAGGATGATGCAAGGTGATGAGACATTTAGGTCTCTTCCATGTTGACCCAAAAGTTTGTTTGTTTTCTCTAAATGTGGCATTATTTGATTGTGTTTGTTGTTTCATGAGTATTTGGGGAATGATGTCAATTTTGAGCTCTATTATATCACTGTAGAAAAGATGTATACTAACCCCAGATCCATGGATCCCTTACGTGCTCATATTTTTTGTTTTTTATATTGCATTTGTGAGGAAACCCTTATCATGAGGTAGCATATCATTGGAATAAAGGTTTCCAAATAAGCTCTCATGACTTTATCACATGGCGTTTATCATTTTTTTACCTTAAAGAAATTGATCACAACATGGTGTTTTTCAATTTCTTTAAGATGGGGGCATACATTGTCATTATTTGATTCACTTTGTTCAAATGTATTAGACTTAGAGATGTGTTGGAATTGGTATTTTTGCTTCACTTTGTTCACATGCATTGAACCTAGTGATGTGTTTTTATAGTATCTTGATCATTTTTGTAGCACCTTATTAAGGTTATTAGGGAGTATAATTCTTGGTATGGTCAACAATGGGTACACATATAGTGAATATCAGACTTCACTAGCCCATGTTGCATTTGGTTTGTGATTCACCTAGAAAATATCAGACTTTGCTAGTTAGTGAGTCATGAAGGCCTTTGGTGTGTATCCTAGCATAACACAACTTGCTAGTATGTGATATCCATACTCTCCTTTTGCATTTTGCTTCAACATTTATGTTTGTGTATGTTGTGTTTCTGCATTTCATACATAATCATATTCCTTTGTGCTTATGTTGGTTTTCCATGGGATCTTGGATCCTAGGGGCTTGTGTGCTCCCCTAGATCCTTAGTCATCCTATCTCTTCAACATTTATACAATTGAACCCCTTTTGACACATATTTTTCTACTTCAGTGTGAGTAATGAGCATAAGTTCATACTCTCACTAATTTGGGGGCTAAATGTAGCATCGCAAATTATCACCATTAATGATTTCACACTCTATTTTTCTCCCTCTTAAATTATTGGACCTAATTGAACCCCTAATTTCATAAATTATGCATTTTATGGCCCATTTTTAACAATTACCCACAAATTGCAAGTGGAAAATAAATGCATTTATCTAACACTTTTCCCTCAACACCTTAATTTTTGGAAAATAGGGCTAAGACACATATGACCAGGGTGAATTGGTCCCCTTTTGGTGAAAGTTTCCCCCTATTTTAGCTCCAAATTCAAATATGTCATTGTTGACACTTTATTATTTGTAATTCAAGTGTCCAAAGTCAGCTATCAAGATTTGATGCAAGAGCATCCGAGTGCACGAAAAATCCTACACACCCAAAAACATATTAATTTTATTTTATTTTATTTGTTTTGATTTTTTCTTGTAGGCACATATTTATTTAATCTTCAACTTTTCCAACATAGTTTGGTTTAATGTTTTTGTGTGTAATGTGTTTTCTAACCTAAAACGGTGCAAAACAAATGAAATACAAAGGAAGGAAAACAAGAAAACAACACCTCAAGATTGGCCTAGTTAAACTTGAACAAAGGAAAGATAAAAAAAATAGATTACCTTTCCCAAGTCGATTGGTTGGTTGGCCCTTTTGATTTGATAGTTTGTGTGATCCTTTGATGGAAAATCACATAAAAATAGATGCAATAAGGAATGCAATGGTGAAGGTGGGTGTTTGGATAAGTGCACAAAATGGATGCAAAATGAGCTTGCAAGGTTGCAGCAATGGAGGATTGTATGAGAGATTGAAGGTCAATGGCTTAGTTGTTTGAATGCTTGAATGTGTGAATGAATCAAAATGAGGTCAAAATCCTCTATTTTAGGGGAAAGCCCTCTACAAAAATGGAGGGCTAGTATTTAGCCACCATGGACAAGATGAAGGGCTATGGTGAGGTTAGGACTCACAAGTCCTCACATCTTGCCATGTAGCAATGAGGTGTAATGGGGGAATGTGATGTGGAGGTACGTGAAAGTACCTTGGGATTGGGACAAGATTTCCTCATAAAGGAAGTTATTGTCTCTATGTGGGGGGCATGTGACACATGAGGAATTTAAAATTCCTCAATAATCCTCATGGGAAAGAGAGAAACTTTGGAGGAATAAATGTGAATTTTTAATTCACATGATGTGAAGGTACTTGGAAGTATCTTGGGATTGGGACAAGGTCTCATCATAAAGGAGGTCCTTTTCCCCATGTGGGAGATGTGACACGAGGAATTTAAAATTTCTCAATAACCCACATGGGGAAGAGAAGAGCCATGGAGGAATAAATGAGATTTTTTTTAATTCACATGGGGAAGAGGTTGTCTTGGAAAAATGAAGTATTTATGATGGTTGACTTGGAGGTATGCCATAAATGGCATGAGGATTAGGTTTACCTAATCACATGATTAAGGTTGTGAAAAAAAGTGATTAAGGGGACTAATGAGGGATTAGAAGCAAGTTGCAAACTATGGAGGATGTGACATTAATCTTGATTAAAGGTGTGCACATCTTAACCATGGATTAATTAAACTAATCCAGATTAAAGGGAAATTATGGAGGATTGGATAAGGAGAGAGAAAAAGAGGAATTTAAAATTGATTTAAATTCAAAATACCAAATGACAATTAAATAAATTGATGTAATTATTTAATTTAGAGAGAAAGGGATAAAAGGTAAAGTATTTAGTAATTAAATTAAATACCATAGGAACCTTAGGAAAAGGGGGAATATTAATTAAATAAATCATTTAATTAATATCGATGGGGAATATGAAATAGACAAAAAAAGGGGATGAATTTGACCATACGAGAGTGGTCAAATTTAGATGTCTACATTTTTCCCCTCTTCGAAATAGTATTAGAATAACAGTGTTTCGAAGAAAAATAAAATGCAGATGAATCGATAGAGGAAATGACTAGAAAATGATGCCCTAGCATGGAAAAATTTGTGTAAGCTACCCAGATGGTGGGAAATGAAGGGAGATGCCCCATTCTCGCAAGAAAGTGACCATGACGGAGGAATGGTGGTGAATGATAGGGTATGCCCCTTCGAGAGGGTGGTTGGGAAAGAAAAAGGGGCCCTAGGCAACTTCTCAATATGAGGAAGCAAAGGGTACCATTGGATAGAGCTCAAAAAACCATGAAGATTGACTTTTGAATGGTGGAAAAAGGACACACGGTGTGCAAATGGTGGCCCACAGAAGATAGAGGATTAATTAAATGAACAAGTTAAATAATGGGGAAAAATACCCAAAAGTTAAAAAAAGGTTAATAAGGAGGGAAAGGGTAATATATAATAATTTTAGACATACTATTCCTTATTTTCACACTTGGCAGTTGAGTGAGTGAGAGAAGAGGAAGAAGGTGGTGAGGATGGGTGATAGGTGTGACAAAAGGGATGAGGGGGTTGTGGAGGACATGATCATCCACCAAGGAAATGAGGTACAATAGTTCTACAATGAGCATGCGGTGCCCCACCAGCTTAGTCCCAAAACCTTCTTTGTGATTTTAAGCAATTTTTTAAAATTTTCATGCATTTTGAAAACATGGGTTTTGGTGTTTGGGTAGGTTAGTAAAATGGGTAGTTGGCGGAATTTCAATTTCGCCCAATTTTAGGAAAAATCGCATGTTTAAAGGTGGCAGACAAGTGGGGCGAATTCACCTGTTTAAGGGGAAAATTTTCCTAAAAAAACCTAAAATATTCCCTAAAAGGGTGAGGTTGTAACAGAGAGGGGTGGAATCACCCTTAAATCGGGGGAATCCACTTGAAATGGGGGTTCTAGGTTAATAAAGGGGCGAACTCACCCATAAGATGGCAAAATTTTCCCATAAGATGGGAAAAATTGCCCATCATATGGGTGAGGTCACTTGCGTAAGGGTAATGGTGGGTCCGAACATCTATCAGGAAAATTCACCTACCTGGGGAGGTGGGAGGATTTGCCTACCGGATGGGCAAAGTCACCTGCCCAGGGGAGCCTGGTGGGTTCGCCTGCCAGATGGGCAAACTCGCCTGCCCAGGGGAGGTGGGCGGGTTACCAGACGGGGGAACTCGCCCATCCCAAGGGTGACGGGTGGGTTTTCCTATAAGATGGGTGAACTCGCCCATCCCAAGGCAATGGGTGGGCTCTCCCATCTAACATGCGAACTTTCCCAAATGAGCAACAAAGGGCGAATTCTCCCATTTAATGGGCGAATTCACCCAATTTGGGAAAATTCACCCAAAAGGGGGAAAAGGGGAATTAGAATGGGCAAAGAAAAAGGTTTAAATAGGAAAATTAGATGAATTTTCCCAAAGGGTGAAAAAGTCAAGAAGACAACCCAAGGTAGGGAAGAAAAGAAGAAGAAAGAAGGGAAAAAGAGGAGATTGGTTAAATGATTGACATGTTGTGTGGTGTGAATGTAGCATTTTGACAGCTTGTAGACGTGGGAGAGGCATTCGACTATTTTGTAGGTGACGATCGCAGTGATGAATAGGGAGGACCATGCAACACTAGAACAAGAAGGCTTGCTACATATGCTCGGATATCTTACTGTTAGAGTGCATCAAGCACTGTTGACTACACTGATAGAACGGTGGAGTTCAGAGATGTCCACCTTCCATCTCCCGACAAGGGAGATGACAATCACTTTGGAGGATGTGTGGAGGATTTTATGATTACCAATTTTTGGTCATCTGGTGAGTTGGACGTGGTTACAGGAAAAGGAGTGAGATTGGACCCTATGGGTCCTCTTCAGACAATCAGACTTACTGATTCAGGGAGCAGACCTGGATCTGGTTGGGTGTTTGGGGTTGGGAGTGCCACCATTACCCTTATATCTCTGTGGTCTGATTAGTGGGCTACTGATGTCGGATAGGAGCGGGAGGTTTTACAACCTCAAGAAAATTTGAGGTTATGAGACATACTATGGAGCAGAGGGAGGGGGAGTTCACATGGGGCTCATGCGTACTGGCATAGTTGTATAGGGACATGTATGTGGTGTGCTATCGACATACACTCAGTGTTACACATGTGGTGTTTTTATAGATTTGGGCCTAGGAGCATATCAGTGTTTCTAGGACAGGGGTTTTGATAGGAGGAGAGCAGGATCCTACACTACTAGTGGCATACTGGTATGATACTGAGTATGGCTAGTGATTTCATTATCAAGACATCAGTGATCTAGAGAGATGGAGGAGGAGACTGGATGATTTACAGGAGGACTAGATAGTGTGGAGGCCATACATGATGTGACAATTTTCCAAATGGAGGGAGGATGAGGTGAGCCATAGAGGACACTTCTATATAGTATCCTATTTGATCGGGAGAGACCCAGGTATTGTGGAGCTCCACAGGGCGGATAGAGTGCTGAGATAGTTCGAGGTTCAACAAGACATTCCCCCAGCACCCCAAAGGTTTAAGCAGCTCTCCTGAGAGTAGTTATGGGGTGATCTGATCCCAATAGATTTTGCTAGACAATAGTGGGTGGAGCTACAACAGGTACCTTACCCAGGTAGGAAAGGGGGAGAGGCAAATGCAGGAGGGACAGTGAGGTTCTCAGCATCATGGGAATTACATCGACCACTATGGATTACAACACTACATCAGATTAGAGAGGCATTGGGTTATGGTTCAGAGGATGAGAGGAGGTTGAGGGGACAACAGAGAGTTAGGTAGAGAGGAGGAAAGAAAAGGCAAGTACAGGAGGAGGCCAAGGAAGAGAATGAGAGAGAGGACCGACGAGGGGTGGGGCAAGAGGAGGCGATGGAGGTAGATTCCCCAGATGTGGATCCACTAGCGAGAGTGCCATATGTACCACCACCACTGGAGGACCCAACTATACTATTGAAAGGGACTATAGCGAGGCTATAGATTGCAAAGTAGAGACTCAAGGATTCATAGGCAAAGAGCAGGCTGCTGGCTGGGGTGGATAGGATGCATACAAAGGGAGAGAGGAGTTACAAGACCTTGGCATATGAGGTAGGATAACATGTATATGAGATAGAGATAGAGAGATATGGACTATGGGACGAGGTGGGCAGGTTACGAGTAGAGGTGTCTAGACTAGAGGCAGAGGGACAAAGAGACTATGGGGAGCTGGAAGATCAGTGTGCGCTGGAGAGGAGCAATTTTTTGGTGGAGAGGGGTAGATTGCAGGTTGAGCTCACCAAACTACAAGTAGGGGGACAAAGGGACCACAGAGGGTTGGTAGACCAGGTATTTGTATAGGTCCTAGAGAAGGCAGAGAGAGATATGGAGGATTTGAGGAGACAGGTGACAAATCTGCTGAGGAAGAGGACCAATTTGAGGTAGGAGTGAGACGAGCTAAGTGATAGAGCAGAGGCAGTAGAGAAAACAATTGGGGATGTCGGGTTGGTGCTAGAGAGAGAGGAGGCTATGTTGGCATAGATATAGGCTTTGTGGGGTGAGAGACACACAACAGATGCCCGAGTGTAGACCCTGCAGGGTGAGAGGGACATAATAGCAGGATAGATGAAAATACTGCAGCGAGAGAGGGGTGTAGCAAAGGCATAGGTACAGGCTCTGTAGGGTGAGAGGGATACGATAGTAGGTAAAATGTAGATAGTGCATTGAGAGAGGGATACCATAGAGGCACAGGTATAGGCTCTACATGGTGAGAGAGAGACAACGGTGGATGCAAGGTTGGTGACACAGTTACAGGCGTAGATTGACTAGCTGATACTAGCATAGGATGTCTGTGAGTAGGAGAGGAGATAGGTGATTGGATCACAAGATAGGTATAGGATGGAGCAAGATGCAGATAGGATATAGGTGCTAGAGAGAGATGAGTACATGCGGGAGGAAAGTTACTATACAATGGCCTAATTCATGGCTGTTCCAGATCAGGCACATCACATACCTTCGTATTTCAGAGTGGTACCACAAATGTCAGTATTGTCACGGTCACTAGGGACGCATACACGGGGATATAGCAGATATTGAGAGACACCCCCATGCAAGGGGGAGTGTCAGACTCACCACAAAGGTCAAATTTGGGCAGCTCAGGGTAGGGATGACAGAGGATAGATGACAGGATACAAATTTTTGATAGGTGTAGGATAGATGTATAGGACAGCGGCAGAGATCACATTTGATTCAGAGCCTTGTACTTGTATTTTATATGATGATGACCGATGTATCTAATGGATATGTATTTTGATGAGATGATGGATTTTATTATGGATCATGTGATGGAAATTATACTTTGATATTTATATGATAAGGCATAGCCCTTATTGTCATTATGTTGTGTTTACATGATGGATGATTTATTTATGCACATGTGTATGTATGCTATATTATCATGGATGACTATGAGGATAATGTGATATATGTATATGTTGATGATTCTTTTATTATGGATGATGTTGATGATGATTTATGTTTATGCCTATGTGGTTGACATGGACGATATGTATGATGCCTTATATTTGTGATGCAGGATGTGATGAATAATTTATGATATTACTTGTTATGGATATGGCCCTAATGATTTGTGATGCAGGTGGTGATGTATGTAATGTGTTCATGAAATGAATTGATGGTAAAATAAACCTAAGATGCTTAGAATAACCAATTAAGATTAATCTAAACAAGTTAAAATGAATCTGAGATGATAATGCACATGGAAAAAAATGCAACTTATGCGATGAATTGATAAGAAAATAATCATAAGATGCTTAGAATAACCAATTAAGATTAATCTAAACAACTTGAAATGAATATGATATGTCAATTCACATGAAATAAAATGCAATTCCATGAACCTAGAATGCGGGATGAGATGCAATTAAATTCCTTACAAACACTAATAGCTAAATGAAATGCAATGTGGACATGAGCATAAATAAGGGCTTGCATAATGATGGAAGCGAATGGTAGGCTGACTTTATTTGTAGATCATGCTTGCTCTAGCTTATAAAATGAAGGTAGGAAGGGTGTGAAATGACACCTATCCAGAACCATAGGTATCCTGAGAAGAAGGGGGGATGGAAGGAAAAATTTTGCACAACCAAAATCATAGGTCATAGGTTAGGGATAAATGCAATGCAATGGAATGGAAAATGAAATGCAATCCTAATGCTATTTGCCATTTTTGGAGCACTAATTTTTGCTATAGCACAAGACACAATATGCCAAGGTATGAAGAACCAAGGCTGATTCATGTCTAATGCATAAAACAAACACAACAAATAAGGATGATATCCAAACACCCCAAGGTCGCGATGAATTTGGTTAGGCCAGGTATTGGGATAACCACAAGCACAAAGGATGCCCCAATGTAACACAAGACCATAGGGATATTGGTGGGTACTACATGGGGAAACTAGGAAGACAACAATAAACAAAAGATCAAGGTATGCCCCTATGTTTACCAGTCAAAGCACACCATGATATGATGGATCAAGGTGACCATGATGAGGTATGATAGGGAGCTCAAATAATAAACAAAAACCAAAAGCATGAAAAGATCACAATCACTTTCAAACATCCTTTTCCATAGGATTGAGAGGGTGGATGGGATTGATGAGGTTTGTTAGGAAGGATGCATCATGTTAAGACAAAAGATGGAGACTAAACTAAAAGATCGACATGATGCAAGATACTTGAAAATAATTGACTTTGATGATACTATCTGATCTTGTTTGTTAAGAACCAGCTAGATAAGAACATAACTTGATGACACGACATGAGACACAAAACAAACACACCCTAAAGACCTAGGGGCTCGGGGGTTGATCAAAGATTATCCTTGCCTACATGAAAGCACATAGTCCTCGTAGTTCAAGAAGACCATGGATAAAAGCAAAAAGAGGACAATGGAGACAAATTATGGAAGACGAAAAACTAGACGGAAAAAAGCCCCAGGGGTAGATTAAAAGATCAACCTTGCCTACGTGAAAGCACAGTGGCATCGTAGTTCAAAAAAACTAACGACCAAAGACCAAACCTAATGATAACCAAAACAATGAAGGATCCTAGATGGAGGCGAAAGACCAACCGACAATAAGGACATACGTCACAAGCTCAGATTAGGATAAAATATTAGGACTACGGATAGCTAATTTGGATCATCCAATGCTCAACCAAATATACCAAGTGACCAATGATGGGATAATGATGGAATGATAGGATATGATAGGATCTCAGGATCGGATATGTAGATGGGATGAATAGAAGGATAAAGTAACTAGGACGCAAGGTAGATAATGATTAAGCCCTCTATGAATGGTGACTATTAATAAGCTTTCACCAATAGTACTTATCCAAAGGTGGCTTTCACCATAGGATGGATTATTTCTCTTTAATATTTTTGGATTTTTTGACCTTTTTGATTTTTTATTTTTTTTGATAATTTTTTACCTTTTTTGGTATTTTTGCAGGATAGGATAACCTAGCCGACTTAGGTATAAAACCATTTCAGGTGCATGATGTTGATGGGCTCCTCAAGGGGATCTCCTTTAGGTGTGGCAAGCCTATATGCCACGTATCCATATTTTTCTGTGATGACATAGGGACCTAACCAATTCACCTCAAATTTTCCTTTCTTGTCTCGGTCCTGCTAGGTACACTAATTCTCCTTAAGGAATAGATCACCAACATTGAATTGGAAAGGAAGGACCTTCTTATTATAACTTCTCTTAAGACAATTCTGATATTCTTGAAGATGACTGTATGCTTTGATCCATTTTTTCATCTAGGAGTTCCAACTGACTAAGTCTTACAACATGAGCATCTTCATCACTGATGAGGTTCTTCAAAGATATTCTTAGTGATGGGATCTCAACATCAATCAAAAAGATGGCATTGACACCATAAACAAGGGAATATGGAGTGGTGCCAGTAGGGGTGCAGATGGAAGTGCAGTATGCCCAAAGGGCGGAATGGATATGGAGATGCCAATCACGACCAGTGTTATTGACCACCTTCTTGAGGATCTTGATCAAAGTTTTGTTGGTAGCCTCAGCTTGACCATTACCTTGGGGGTAATAGGGTGTGGACCAACGATGTTGGATGTGGAAGGTGTCACATACATGTTTTACAACCTAGTTTTTGAATGGCTTTCCATTGTCATAAATGATGGTGGATGGGATTCTATATTTGCAGAGAATATGGAGAAGGATGAATTTGGAAATTTGAATACTTGTTATTTGAGAAAGTGGCATTTCTTCCACCCACTTGGTGAAGTACTTAGTGGCATTGATAATTAAAGTATGGCTATCATAGGATGGAGGGTATATCATGCCGACTAAGTCAAAACCCCATTGAGAGAAATGCCATGGTGCTATGATGGGCTGCAAATCTTGACTAGGAGCATGTATCAGGTCTGCATGTTGTTGACAAGGTAAACATTTCTTCAAAAATTAACAAGATTCATGTTCCAATGTAGGCCAATAGTAACCAACTTTGAGAATCCTCTTAGCTAAGGCCATGCCATTTGAATGGTCCCCACACACCACTATGTAGTTCTGTTAACATAGTGTGGCTTTGGTCTCATTTAGACACCTAAGAAGGGTTCCATCATACCCACGCCGATAAAGAGTATCACCTACGATAGTGTAGTGGGAGGTGTGTTGGATGAAGGGTTTTTGTTGGTTATGTGTAAGGTTAGGGGGTAAGATATTATCATGAAGGTAGGTGTAAATATCATGATACCATGGTAACTTAGGACCTATGATGTCACACACCACTTCGCTCTTGGGGATGTCATAAGCAGGGATTAGCAGTTGTTCAACTAGGAACTCACAATCTATTCAATCTTTTGGCATGTCAATCAGGGAACCAATTGTAGCCATTGCATTAGCTGCTTTATTCTGCACTCTAGGGATTTGGTCAAACTGGATAGAGGTGAAATACTTTTTGAAATCATCCACCATGTGCTTGTAAGGCAACAACTTGTCTCTTTTCAGAAACTCATTATTAACTTATTTAATGATCAACTGGGAATCGCCAAAGACTTTCAAATGAGTGATGTTCCATTGGATTGTGATTCTGAGACTAGTAAGGAGAGCTTCATACTCAGCTATGTTGTTCATGCATGAAAAAGCCAACCTGAATGACTTCAAGATATAATCACCTTGTGGGGTGACGAACAAGATGCCCGCCCTCACTCCATTGTGAGTGTACGACCCATCAAAGTAGAGTGTCCACATAGTTGCTTCTGTTACTATAAGAACCTCTTCATCAAGAAATTTTTCTATTAGGGGATATGCATCTACCAGGGGAGCATCTACTAACTGGTTTGCTATCACTTGCCCTTTAATTTCCTTTCAGTCAACATACTCAATATCAAATTCACTCAATAGCATGACCCACTTAGCCATTCAACCATTCAAAGGTCTCCTAGATAACAAATATTTGAGTGGTTTGACCTTTGATATCAACTTCACTAGATGACTAAGCATGTAGTGTCGAAGATTTTGCGAGCTAAAGACCACAACTAGGAAAGCCTTTTCCATTGAAGAATAATTGAGCTCATAGCCTACTAGGGTCCAACTAATGTAATAAATTGCTCATTCTTTGGATGAATCATCATGTTGTGCTAACAATTCCCCTAGTGCAACTGAAGTAGCTGATATATACAACAAAAGTGGTTTACCTAGAATGGGAGGCATGAGGATGGGTGGATGAGCCAAGTACTCTTTGATTTTGTCAAAACCTAGCTGAAATTCTGAATCCCACTTAAAGGATGTATGTTTCTTTAGGAGGTGGGTGAACGAATGGAATTTGTCAACTAACTGAGCTATAAACCATCAGATGGACTGCACTTTTCCTTGAAGGCTCCTTAACTATTTTAGACTATGTGGAGGAGGAATTTCCATGATTTCCTTGACTTTAGCATGATTTACTTCTATTCCCCTTCTGGAGACAATGAAACCCGGTAACTTTCCAAACGTGACCCCCAAAACACATTTCTTCAGATTCAAATGTAGCTTGTAATATTCTAGCCTCTTGAAGATATTTTTCAGGATCATAGGGTGATCCTCCCTAGTTGTGGATTTCCCCAACAAATCATCAACATAATATTCCATGATGATGTGAATGAGATCACGAAAGATGATAGTCATTGCATGTTGGTAAGTTTCCCCCATGTTCTTGAGGCCAAAGGGAATGCCCTTGTAACAAAATGTGCCCCAAGGAGTAGTGAAGGTAGTGTTGTGCTGGTCTTCAGGTGCTATTTTGGTATGGTTATATCCAAAGAAACCATCCAAATCAACCAACATGTCAATGTTCAACAAGGGGAAGTCATCTTTAGGATAGTCTTTATTGACCTCCCAAAAATTAGCGTAGATCCTGATTTTCCCATTCGGTTTGGCAACTGGTACTATGTTGGAGATCCAATTAGAGTATTCAATAGGCCTGATGAACCCAACCTCTAATAGTTTTTTCAACTCTTTCTTGACCAACAGAGGTACTTGAGGATGCATCTTTCTGAGTTTCTGCTTGACGGGTTTAGCATTCAGGTGGACATCCAAATGATGTACGACTAAAGCAGGATCCAAACTGAGCATATTTGAATAGGGCCATGGAAAATTTAAGATGCCTTCTTTGAGAAGTTGGATGATAGTGGAGTACTCTTCTGATAGGGACTTGGTTACATAGGTGATTTTTGGATCTTCTTCGGTTCCCAAATTTACCTCTTGTGTTTCTTCTATGAGGATAGATCATTTTGACAGTTAAGTTCCCACAAGGGGAAGATGAACATACCCATCTTCCAGTTCCTCTTCAAGGTTTTCATTATTAGATATGTCCTTTATTTTTACTTTTTATGAGTCAAGAAGTGCCTCAGGGAGGTTTTCACTAGGTGACTCTTTTTTATTTTGCTTTTTCTTATTTTTGCAAGTAGGGCATTCATCCTCCCCCAATCCCATAATATTTACATACGCATCCACTATGGGAAAGGTGTCAATAGGTGTGCTACCATGTAGGTCCCAATCGCTTAGCTCGAGGTGACGAAGGGAAAGGCTAATGTTGAAAACAAATAGACAATCAAACATGTAGTAAAGGTCTATGTGATCCACATCATCGTACGCATGTATGATGGATTCCTCTTCTAGTGTGTCTTCGAGGAGACCGTTTTCCACACTAATGTTGTTAGAGGCACTAGTTGATGGCATAGGACCTTTTTGTCTAGTGTCATGGCCTAAACTTGAGTACCTTGGTTGTATCGAAGCCTCAATAGGTTGTTTCCTTCCTTTTTCCTCTACACCAGGGCCTCCCCCCCGATAATTGTGTTTCTCTGCAAACTTAGAGGGCCAAGGATAGGTCTCTTAGAAATATTCCTTCAAAGGGGGAGAGGGTTCAGGTTCCTCACAATATACCCATTGGTTGATGTTAGCTTTGGTTGTCTTGTCTTAACCCAGGGGAGCAGAAGGTGATGGACCCCACATTCTTAGAGCTCAAGGTAATCACCTTCTCTACTTCCTTCAGTGCAGAATGAGAAGGTTGACCATATGTATGTAGTGAGGGTGGCATGGTTGCCATGTTTAAAGTGGTACACATTTCATACTCACCACACCCCTTGTCAATGATCTGGACCTTGGTAATGGTGGAATCAGGTGTGGAAGATGTAGTGGACTAGGTATTAGAAGATGCATAGGATGATGATGCTTGAGGTGCCCCCATTTCTACACCTAGACAATAATGAGAATGGGGAAAGGAAGCTTCTAGTGTGCAACAATACTCAAACGGTTGAGGGTTGGAATGAATTGTAACTTCCATCCCAATAAATGGGAACTTCAAGAACTGATGGTAAGTGGAAGGGATGGCTTGCATGGCATGTAGCCATGGACGACCAAGAAGAAGGTTATAGGGGAGGTCCAAATCAAGGACATGACATGTAGTGTACTATACAACGGGTCCAACATAAATTGGAAGACAAATTGTCCCCTCAAAATCATGCTCTACATTAACATAAGCCTTGATATTGAGAACCTGATATTTAAGTCAGCGTGGGTATATCCTACCTACTTTATGAAATTTAACATGCATAGATTAGGAGCAAAGCCATTATCTACCAAGACCCTTTTCACTTTATGGAAGGCTACAAGGACCTCAATATGAAGGGGGCAGTTATGGTTGGAATTGATGCAAGGCATGTCGTTCTAACTAAAGCCGAGCTGATAAGTGGCTGAGATATGTCCTACCAATGCTTGGAATTTAGTAGGATTGATGTCATTGGGGACATGGGTATCCTATATGGCTTTGGTTAAAATTTCTTGGTGCACTAAAGAAGACTTGAGCAAATCTAGAATGGATATTTGCACCGGGGTCTTCCCTAGATGGTCAAGAATATTGTATTGGGAGCTTATATGGGTGGTTGGGTGGATGTAGAGACTCCAGGAACTGTGATGTGAGTGCGGCGGGTAGAAACAACACACTATGGGTCCTTACCTTTTATGTGTATCATAGACACACATGGTTCTGCTTTCTCAATATACATGATGAGACCCTCGTAATTCAATGGCACATTTTTGTAACTAATGTTATTTGTGGTGTTACTTTGATTATTGTTGTTACTGAATCCAGGATTGGCATTTGGTGTGCTAGCTCCTTGGTTATTCTTTGGGAATGTGTTTTGTTATATCTGAAGTTGAGCATTAGATGAAGAAGCCTAGTTGGCATCCAGTATATCACCCTAATCTATAAGATCTTGGATGTAGGTTTTTAAGCCTTGACACTTATTTAATGAATGTCCTTTGATCTTGTGGAATTCATAGTACTCATTTTCTTTATACCAGGATGGCTTGCGCTTGGGTTCATCAAGAGGCTTGGTCACATGATACATAATCAGGTAATTAGCCTAAAGAAGCCTATTGAACACAACGCTTAAGGGCTCTCCTAACTGAGTAAAATAATGCTTTTTATTCCCTTGATTGTTTTGATTAGATTGCGGGGGAGGATGAGGTGCCCCCTATGGCACTGAGATGTAATTAGGAACAAATGGTTGATTAGAGATGTGTTGTTGTCTCTGCGATGTGTTAGCTACTTTAACATGTTTGGTGTCAGTGACACCATCATTGATAGGGTTCTTATTGTTGTTCCAGTAGCGACGTTTATCCTCAGATGACTTTTCCTTGTCAGGATTATAAATTTTGACCAGCCCTTTAGCAATAAGGGCTCTCTCAAGGATAGGACCCTTCTCTACTACCTCTACAAAGGTTGTGACACAATGGAGTTTGAAATTATGTGCCATGTCTGGGTGAGAGTTTTTGATGAAAAGGGTGACCATGTATTTTTCTCTAAGCGGGGATTTCAACTGACTAGCCAAAGCTTGCCACCTTTGAAGGTAGCTTGTGAAAGTTTCTCCCTCATACTGCTTCTCTTTCAGAAGATCCAAAGTATCAATATCCTTCTCCAAATTAAAGGAGAAGTGGGAGACAAACTTTTCTGAAAGATCTGCAAAAGACTTGATGGATCCTTTCTCGAGACCCATGAACCACTGAAGAGCTATCCCCGTTAGACTCCTTGGAAATAATCGCAAGAGATAATTATTGTTATGTTGGACTTCTTGACAATGGGAATAGAATTCTTGAAGATGGATTTAAGGATCTTTAGTTCCTTTGTACTTATCAAATTTTGGCATCTCGAAATTCTTTGGAAAAGAAATTGATGAGATTGAGGGATCGAAAGGATAGGGACAAAGGTCTTCAAACTTAAAGGATTGCTTGTTAGTCCCTACTTGCAAGTCTTTTAGGGTGGCCTTCATTTCTTCCCACTCCTTGTTAACGAGTGGTACCTGAGGTTGATTAGATGGGATGGATGGCTTATATGGAGGATATTGTTGATAGGATGATGATGGAATGAAGGAATTTTGATCGTATAAAGGTGGAGGTGTGTATGAAGGCATAGGTTGATATTGATTGGTGTAGGTGGATTGCGGATGCTAGGTGGCATAAGATTGCTGATAATATGGAGAATTTTGATAATAAGAGGTAGAGGCCCCTTGTTGTTAGGATGGAGGTGCTTGATAGTATGAATTGAAAGAACCTTTGTTGATATTATGGTTTCTGATAATATAGAGGCTACTACGAAGCGTAGTATGGGTTGGACTGATAGTTATAGGTGGTATATTGTTGTGAAGCATATGGTGGTTGTTGGGGATTAGGCTGCCGATAGGAGGTGGAGATAGTGTGTTGGTATGGTGGTTGTTGATTGGGTGGTTGTGAAGTGGTAGTGTGAGGTGGATGTTGCTGAGGCTACTATAGAACATGATGCGCATGACCAAGATTTGGGTTTGATTTGGCAGGTTGTATGTAAAGTGAGCTATTCGGGTGATACATGTACTATGTGATGTTTTACGGGATATGTTGGTGAGATGGAAATTGTTGTGTCAGGATTTGCATGTGGTGATGAGATGGTTGTGTCCAAAGGGGAAGAGATGAGATATTGGGTTGTTGGGTGACTTGCAATTGTTGGAACGATAGATTTTGAGGAGGCTGTGATGGATTACCATGTAGTTGATGTGGAGGTTGCTATGGTTGTACTGTCGGGATGGGAATATTTTATGTGGAGGTTGTTGTTGTGGTGTCTACTACAGAATGACAGTATGTGGGGGGTTACCTTGTAGCGGTTGCTACGGTTGTTGGGGAATGAATGGATTAGATATAGGTGTGGACCCCAAAGGTGGTGGTAGGAAAGGATTGCCCCCAGTATTGACGAGTGGATGAACCAGTTGGTTTGGAAGAGGTGGTGCAGACAGAATGGGAATCGGACCTTGCGGGACGTTAGGATGTGGTGGTGGTGGAAAATTTTGTGGCATGCCATAAGCAAGGGGGTCATTAGGATCAAGACTCAACTAGGATGCTCCTGCAATAGTGATCTTGGGAGGAGGGTGGGCCTCATAGAGGTCGGCATTCCTGAACCCTTTTTGATACTAATTGTCTATGGGGGGACCCTCAGGGATATATGAATTTCCTAAAATGTTTTGTGAATTATGGTGGTCCTAAGACACTAGAGCGAGTGTGGTATTGATGTATTGCAACATGTTAAAGTCAAGAGGCGGTTTAACTCCTTTCATGATTAAGGTGGCAATAATTTTTTCCCCACGTTCGTTGAGGAGGTGATCTGCCATCTAAAAATTTGCAGGATTACTAAGGTACTCATCAATTGTGACTTCAGGCTAGATGACCATGCTCTCATCACCAAGAGGTGATGTGGTTTGGACTTCAGTGTTGGATTGGGTTGAACCACCATTGTTGGGATCATGAGGAATATTCTAGGTTCCTTGGTTTTTGGGATCTTGAGGAATGTTCTAGGAACCTTGACCTTGTTGTTCCACCATTTTCTTTTCCTGTGATCGGGTTTGAATGGGCATGAAAGAGAAAAACTACCAGATGACCTAGGATGATGCTACACTCTAACATGTAGTGCAAGGATGACCTAGAAGGTGATGATTAGAGGATTGATTAAACTAGATGAAGGATCGATTGATTGGATGATTGGATGGGGGATAAGATTGGATTGGATTAGATTGATCAATGAGATGAAACGATTGTTTGGATTAGGTAATTGATCATATAAGATGATGAAACAAATTCTAAACCAAGTTCAAAAATCACTCTAGGTGACTTAAGGTGCTGATTGATCAAATTGAAGGACAGATGGATAATTACGACACTGAATCCACCTCAAGATGGAAGCAGATTGATTGGGCCGAAGATGATAACTGACCTAGGATGGATGACAATCCTAAGCAGATGCGAATAATAACTATCGATTTCAAACACCTAAGCCAACTTCGATAATAACCTCTAAAATGAAGTCTAGGGGATTTGGATTGATGAGGGATGTGCGATTTGGAGATGCTCTATGATGTGTCTATATGATTATGATGATGAACGAATGACCTTTGGAAGATGCAGATGGACTAAAGTGAAGATTATAGGCAAATGAAAGGTGATAAAAATGTTTCAATCATGGCAAGCGACTAGGAAAATGATGAGGTTTTAGTGGCCCAAAGGATTCACATTCTGGAATTTGTATGAGAAATGGATACACCTTTGTGTATAGAAAACTTGCATGTTTATCACACAAATTCGCTTGTTCTCAGTGAGCAAATTCACCTTTGTTTCAAGCAACTTTTCCCGTTTAGAGGAGCAAATTTTCCCAAACCAAGGATGACTTAAAAAATAGGTGAATATGCTGAGAAAATTTGCCTAAACTTTGACCAAGACAGGAAATAGGTGATTTTGACAATTAGGCTCGCTTAAACAGATAGAAAATTCACCCAAACAACCTACAAATTCACCTAAACAGGGTGTAGATTCACCTGAATAGGGTGCAAATTCTCCCAAACAAGGAGCACGTTCGCCTGAATAGTGAGAAGATTTTCCCAAATAGGGAGCAGATCTGCCTAAAGAGACAAGATCGCCCAATAGACAAATGAACTCACTAAATAGACAAACGGCCTAGACAATGGATAAACAGACTTGATGAAAAGAGAAATAAATAATCTTGACAGGGAAACGAACTTGCCAAACAGATAAACAGACTCTTTAAATAGGAAAATGGAACCTCTAAATGGATAAATAGATGTGCTAAATGAGTAAACAGACTTGTTGAACGGGAAAATAGAACCTCTAAATGGATAAATGGGCGTGCTAAACGAGTAAATGAACTCTCTAAATGGATAAATGGACATGCTAAATGGATAAATGGACTCATCGAATGAAGAAGAAACCTCTCTAAATGGGAAAATGGACTCTATAAATGGATGCGCTTATTAGGAAAAAAGATGGATGGAGACTCGAACAGAAGATGTGATTGGTTATTTCTAAAGCAGATTCTCCCAAACTAATAGTAAATTCTCTTATTCTTAGAGGATGGGCGAATTTGATGACTCAATAGACTAGCAGGGGACTGAAACAACAAGCAGTATCGCCTAAAACTGGAGCAAATTCTCCTATTCTATCAAAACAAGCGAATTTGATGACTAGTGGACTGACGGAATGACTTAGAAAAGAAAAATCGCCCCTTCAAGAGGAAAATTCACCCAAGATAGTAGCAAATTCACCTATTTGGTAGAGAACAGGTGAATTTGATGGGAAATGATTGACGAAATGGAGACCAAAAACATAATCACCCCTGTGGACAACAAGTTCGCCCCAAATGGAATCAAATTCACCCAAAATGATAGACTTGGAATGAACTAGATGAGGAACAACTAACTATGGCAAAGGAAAAAATCACACCAAACAACAGATATAAGGTAAGGCTAAATCGACTGAAAAGAAAAGCACTAGTATCTCACAAAAAGACACACCAAGTAGCACAAACCTAAAATTAGTGAGAAGGGTTTGGCAAACATGGGCCTCTATCTAGGCTGAACAAGGCTATCTCATGAGTCCCTGATATAGGAATGATACGTGGGGCACAATCATGAATTCCAACCCATCACAAGCATGAGTCAGGAGCCCCAGCGAGGTACTAGAAACTTGGACCAACTCTTCACGTCTTATCTAGGTATCACCTTAGCTTCGACACTCTGATAGACACGACACAACTGGATTGGGGTACAGCTTTGGCTCTCCCCCCTTTATATACCACACTAGTAACATGTGGTTGGGATCATCCCTTGGGGTGATGAAATCCCCAAGAAAGTCCCACTAAAGGAAGAAGATACTAGATGTTTTCAGCTGGTTCCCAGGCTTGCATGTAGCGCAAGGGGAGAGCTTAGATGTACAAGCACCTCCTAGGTATACACAAATGGACTACATTTAACTATGATTTCTCATCACCTAGGATCACCAAATGGTGCAAGGGGATTGGATACGACAATAGTCCACTCACAAACACAACAAGCAAGGTTTATTGACCCTCTAATTAAGTCTACGTGTGCCTAACTAGTATGAAAAACAACAAGCAAACTAAACTAAATGAGCTAGGATAGATCATTCTACAAGAAAACGTTAGTAGTTTTGAACCTTTGGCCTTGGAAAAGCATGAAAAAATTGCATAAAACATTAGTGAAAAGTAGACACACTCACAAACAGACAAGTTAGCGGGTTAGTACCTAAAAATGAATACTGAAACTGAAGATTTTAGGTTTTTGTTTTACCTCAAATTCACCTCTATTTGATGAAAATTCGCCTATTTTGATATCAAATTCACCTATTTTGATAGAAAATTTTCCCCTTTACTGAGCAGATTTTCCTATTTTGTAGTCAGATTCACCTATTTGGACTCAGAACTAGTTCTCCTTTCTTAGAAACTAGAAGCAAATTCGCCCCTTTATAGGTGCAAATTTGCCTATTCACTGAACAGGGAGCAAATTCGCCCAAACTTGTCAAATGGGAGAATTTGAAAGAAGAAAATTTTCCTTTGTTGCAAGTAGATTCACCTAAACAGGTGACAAATTCACCCCTTTAGGGTACAAACTCGCTTGTTCAGGGCAGATTCACCCCTGTGTGTCAACCTGAACCTGCAAAATTGAAACAATAGAGAATGTGAAAGAAAAGACTTATGACATGGGTCCCACCGGGCATGCCAAAAATGTGCGCAGTGTGTTTTCTAAGCTAAAACGATACAAAACAAATGAAATGAAAAGGAAGAAAAAAACAAAACAACACCTCAAGATTGGCCTACTTAAACTTGAACAAAGGAAAGATAAAAACAAATAGATTACCTTTCCCAAGTTGATTGGTTGGTTGGCCCTTTTCATTTGATCATTTGTGTGCTCCTTTGATGGAAAATTACATAAAACTAGATGCAAAATGATGTAGATGCAATAGGGAATGCAATGGTGAAGGTGGGTGTTTGGATAAGTGCACAAAATAGATGCAAAATGAGCTTGAAAGGTTGCATAAATGGAGGATTGTATGAGAGATTGAAGGTTGATGTCTTAGTTGTTTGAATGTTTGAATGTGTGAATAAATCAAAATGAGGTCAAAATCCTCTATTTTAGGGGAAAGGTCTCTATATAAATGTAGGGCTAGGATTTAGCCACCATGGACAAGATGAAGGGCTATGGTGAGGTGAGGACTCACAATTCCTCACATCTTGCCATGTGGCAATGAGGTGTAAAGGGGTCATATGATGTGGAGGTACTTGAAAGTACCTTGGGATTGGGACAAGATTTCCTCATAAAGGAAGTTCTTGTCTCTATGTGGGGGGATGTGACACATGAGGAATTTAAAATTCCTCAATAATCCTCATGGGAAATAGAGAAACTTTGGAGGAATAAATGTGAATTTTTAATTCACATGATGTGAAGGTATTTGGAAGTACCTTGGGATTGGGACAAGGTCTCCTCATAAAGGAAGTCCTTTTCCCCATGTGGGAGATGTGACACATGAGGAATTTAAAATTCCTCAATAACCCACATGGGGAAGAGGAGAGCCTTAGAGGAATAAATGTGAATTTTTTTAATTCACATGGGGAAGAGGTTGCCTTGGCCAAATGGAGAAAACATTTATGATGGTTGACTTGTAGGTATTCCATAAATGGCATGAGGATTAGGTTGACCTAATCATATGATTAAGGTTATGCAAATAGGTGATTAAGGGGACTAATGAGCGATTAAAAGCAAGTTGCAAACTATGGAGGATGTGACATTAATCCTGATTAAAGGTGTGCACATCTTAATCATGGATTAATTAAACTAATCTAGATTAAAGGGAGATTATGGAGGATGGGACAAGGAGAGAGAATAAAAGGAATTTAAAATTGATTTAAATTCAAAAGACCAAATGACTAAATTAAATAAATTGATGTAATTATTTAATTTAGAGAGGAAGGGATAAAAGGTAAAGTATTTAGTTATTAAATTAAATACCTTATAAGCCTTAGGAAAAAGGGGGAATATTAATTAAATAAATCATTTAATTAATATCGATGGGGAATATGAAATAGATGAATAAAGGGGATGAATTTGACCATACGGGAGTGGTCAAATTTGGATGTCTACAACTTGAATTGGGAAAAAATAGTTGGTGAATTGTTGCATCTTGAAATTGTTTTAACTTTTAAAAGTCAATGCTATTTTTCTAAAAGGCAAAGCCTCACGCCCAAGCCTATGAATGGGAATTAAATGAAATTTTCAACTCGTATTCATTTGTTTTTAAAATGCTTTATTTGGAAAATGGAAAAGAAGGAATTGAGGAAGTGGGGGGAATGGAACAAGAGGTCAAAAGGAATTTTTTGAATGGTAATCAATGGCTCTTTCCAAGAAAGGAAAAACCCACACCCAAATAGGAAAGAAAAACAATTAATGTGGGTAAACCCACAAAATTGGTTTACAATTCTAGTGAGGAAGGAAAATTGCAAAAAATGCCCCCATGGAAAAAAATTTGGTTTTTGGGGGTTCGAACTAAAATTTGGTTTGAGCGAACCCAAAGGGAGTTCACTAGAACCCCCCTTCAAGCGAACTCATTAAATGTTGGGTCCCACCATTCCTAGGAAAAAACCAAAAGGAAAGCTTTCTAGAAAGGGGGTTCACTCGAACCCTGGTTTGGGCAAACCTCCAAGGGGGTTTCGCTTCCCCCCTTCTCCCCCTCTGGCACCAAAAATCTCCAAAAATTTTCCCTTCGAAGCTCAAGTTGAGGATGAAAATGGAGGAGACTTCATAGACCCAACTTTATGATAGTATTCCTTGGAACGAGCTATCCAAAAAATATAATTTTAATATGTTTTAGTTTTACTATGTATTTGTTTTCTTAGTTTGATTAAACATAGGTTTTTTACCAAAAATCAAGCTCTCTATTTTGCACAATGGAAAAATAATAGATTTTCAAAAAAAAAATTGAAAAATATCAGTGCACTAGATATTGATGTCCTTGATCCAACAAAAAAATAATTGAATTTCGATACATACAAAAAAATTAAATGTTGTACACGGTTCGCCTATGTCTAAATTGTAATTGGTTTGACTTCGAAATTTGATTAAGGAAAAAAATTCAATGAAATGTTGTGAAACCAATTTTTTGCACTAGATATCATAGTTACAAATCTAAATTCAAAAAAAAAAAGAATTTTATCCTTCATGGAAAAAAAGTTATATTTTATATAGTGAGCACCACTCCTTAAAAATGGTGTTTACTAAAAAAACTAGTTTTCAAGGAGATTGAAAAAGAAGTGCAATTTGATTCCAAAATTTTTGAAAAAAATATATTTAGAATCTACAGACAAAATGTCACAAATCACTAGTTTGCATCATCTTCAAATTCCTTACAGTTTAGCCACTATAGGTGCCTGAAAGTGAGGATTTAGTTAGAAATAATTAGTTCAGTGTCTAGTTTGGCCAAAATTTGTAAACCAGTATTGTGGGATCACCCATGTTTGTCTAGCTAGAGAGAGGAAAAACCATGCCCATGTTTGCTAGTGAAGATTGGTGTTGGAAAAATAATGAGAAGAATGAAGGAAAAGATGAATGTATGAAAACGAAGATGAAATTGTTGGAATGGTTTTTATGTTGCAAGTTCTTTTTTCTAGTTTAATGAGTTGAAATCTATTTTTTGGCTTGCTTGTAGAAGTCGTCCAAAAATTTTGAAGTTTGCATATGCCTACTGTAGTTTTTTGTCATTGGATTTGCATTGATTTGTAAATGATGAAAATATTTGTTTCTCCATGTTTGATGTAGACAATCTGAAATAAAATAAATATTCTAGAAATTTATTTCTTTTGCAGTTATCAGTTGTGCATTCCAATAGGTTTAAAAAATATTTTGTTGCAACAATTGACAATGTAGTGGATACTTAATTGTTGAGATACACTAGGATTTAACTTGAGGTAAATTACAATAATTGCATATAAATACCTAATTATTGCATCATTTGAAAACCAAGTGAAAGAATCTAGCAAAAATAGAAAATTAAGAGCTTGAGAATTATTGTTAAGGGCATTATCAAGCAAGTCAAGAGCATATTTTCAATGATTTATTGAAGAAATTTGATATCCAAGCATCATGTCAAATCCTATGTGAAGTTATGTATGTTCATGTTATTATTGTTTGTGAATCTTAACCCTTTTATAGGTCTCCAAGCAATTTAAGAAAATCAAGCAAGAAAGATCCAAACCTTGAGGAGATTTGTATGACTTCAATCCTTCAAGGAAGCCATTGAAGGGTGGTGAGTTGTAGAACTTTTTTGATTCATCATTCGTTCCTATCATTTATATTTTCTATCTGAAAGGAAACTTGTAGTCGCATAATGACAATTTCCACATAACCCAAAATAGAAATCTATGCAAATAAGTATTTGGAATCCACATGCAAGAGAATAGACAACATACCTATTGGTTCCCAAATCAGCTATCAACTTGAATCCTAAAGGGTTGCCAGGCCTTATGGTTAGATTCAAGGAGATATTTGGCCAACGAACGGGAGAGTGAATAAAATACCCCTTTCTCCCCTGTACTTCAGGTTCTGTTAAACCTGGGAGGGTAATCCCAATAGTGTGCTCTCAGATACTTGTGTGCCAAAGTATTAAAAAACACAGTGAACAAATAAATCTCATTTATATGCTTAACCGACACAATACCCTGAAGATATGGCTGACCTTCATTGCAGTGTATAGATTAAACATGAGAGCTATGATTCTTTGAATTCCACACCCACCCACAACAAGACTGATAAGTATATTTGATTTAAAAGATGGTTAGTTGCTGCATTAATCAATAGTGTAACATGAATAACACACTTAGATTAGTGTCTCATCCTTGGAACAGAGTCAACTCAAACACATTCATAATCTGATAACAATTTTTACATCTGACAATATATGAATCTCTGAAATGTTTCCTTACAACATTTCAGCATTGTGCTTTAACCTTTACTTCTTACTAGCATCCTAGCACTTAGTTCAATACAAACTTACAACCATATTCAAGTACCTACATTAATTCTTTGAATTTATAAACATGAATAAAGTTGGACATCCATCTGAAATTGATAGAGACAAAATAAGACAACCTTAATTGTATTATTCATAATCTGTAAAACTAGTACATAGGAGAGTAAAACAGTATCAAACTTGAAACATTCAACATTATTTTTCCAGTATTGAAAGACTTAGACTCTAAAACTTGACTTTAAAATGCTTTGTATTCTCATCAAAATGTTCTTTGTGATTAATTACAAAACAACTCTCTCCAAAAAAATGGAGCAAGAACAACACTTAAGGAAAAATAAAACCCTAAATGCTCATTTGAAGAACACACTTGGTGTATTTAGGTTTGTTGATCTGCAACTCCTTTTCTTGTTGAAGACTCTTCATCCTTGCCCTTGCATTCCTACTTCATCATTAACCTGTAACATAAAAATATTCTTCTCTTGGAAGACACATCATTCCACTTTTGTTTGTAGTAGAAAATATTTTCTTATGAAAGAATAAAAAATTCTTCCGTGTTCACTCTTCACTTTATCAAGTTGCAAATATTCTCTTCTGTGTAGAAAACTTTCACCTCTACTCTTTATTTTCCCGAGCACATTACAATATTCATCTCTAGGAAAATAAAGCACTCAGACTTTATAAAGGTTCCTTTTAAATTTATTTTCCATCGTGAATCCATCCTTTAATATTTTATTTGAAAGTTCTTTAAAAAATTTACCCAGCAACCTTAAAAAATAATTGCCACTTACATGAAGTAAATAAAATTTATCTAGAAAAAAATTATTTGTGCAAATCACTCCTCACTGTATATTTAAAATATTTTCCTTTAAGTAATTTATCGGGAAAATTTTTTTTTACCCGTGCCCCCAATTTGCATATTTTATTTAAAATACTTTCCCCTAGATGAAATATTTTACTAATACCATTTCATTCACCCCTTCAATACTTTCATTCACCACCACTTTAAAAATGGAAAATTTTGGGTAAAATAAAATTACCCATGCCTCTCAATTTTTCACTTTGCAGCTTAAATGTTAGCCTCTCTTCAAATAATGAAACCCAAATTTTATTGGGCGACATTTCATATTTTAATGCTTTGCCTTTAATCACTTTGATCGGGCTCACCATTTGCTTCATCCATCGCTTATCTCTCATTTATTTGAGAAAGCTAAAATTAAAATAGCGATATGATGCATGATAAAACTATGTAACTTTGTCTCGTCAATCGCTAATAAAATTTGAAAGAACTAATATCTACTAGCGATTGGCGAAGAGGAAAATGTGACATCACGCCATCACAAATAGAATATAGAAATAAAAATATATCTATGATAGGCAAGTTAGGCTTTTCCACAACAAACGGTTTGCAGAGCACACACACAACATTCACAAATTTTTGATGTTGAAGTACATAAGTTGAAAACTTCTGCCCCAGCCACGCCATTGTGAGAATATTTAATTTTGCAATATCAAGTTGACCTTCCATCAAGCACAATCATTCCACTTCACAATGAATTCAAGTAGAATGAAAAGGGAATATGGTGCAAAGATAAATATAATTTATTCAAACAAATCTTGAGACATTTCACTGCAATCTCAAACTCATTCGGCCGGTATAATGGTTGCCCCATGCGCAACAACCTCCTCTCATGGCGCCAACACTCCCAACATAATTCCTCTATCCTTGATGCTTCGATGGATGTTCATATCTCACTTCAATTCTCCCATTTTACTCACAATGTACTTGACCCGTGTGAGATTAACCCTCTGCACCATCGGACTTGACTCCTTTCAATTCATGCACGTAGGAATATCACCCATGGCCAATGAGATGAGGAGATGACAAATTAAAATAGTGATGGGAAATGAAAAGGGATTTCCATCGCTAACCACGAATGTAAAATGGGATATATAAATCAAATCAACGACCTGCGAAGAGTTTTTCCGTGCAAAGTCATGTTGTCGTGCTGCCATGACTTCGGCCAATAGAAAGCAAGAATTAAACTTTCTTTTTCTCCCAAACATTTGAAATTGCATTTATGTTTTCCCTAAATGCATCTTTTATAAATACACAATATTTAAAATACTCACAATATTTTAAATACTGACATTTGAGAACATTAGAAAATAGGAAAATTTTAATTACACCTGAGGCCCAAATAGAGAAATTTCATTGCACACAAATAGTGACCCCTGGAGCCAATATTTTTTGCATGCAGCCATAATAAATTATTTAGAGAAAACCAATTTGCTCAAATTTTTCCCAGCCAACAAAAATTAGGTACCTCCTTTGTAAACTATCCCTCGGGATGTGTTCACTACAACAGAAGTACATTAAAATAATGTATCAAATGACCTCCAATCTTGATTAAAATGGAGCTGTAGATGTTTGAAACAAAAAAATAAATGGGTTTTCATTAGAATTGCAAAATTTTAAACTTTCCAGAACACCATTTTTGGCCATGTCACAATTAGAAAGCAATTAAATAACCCATCAGAACTTAACCTGAAGGCACGAAATTGAAAAGGCATGTAGAAACTTGACCCCATAATGTAATGCAAAAGATGGTTCAGAAAAAGAGATCCCAAGGTGAAAGTTATTCAATTTCAAAGTTGCTCAATGGGCCATTTCTGCAACTGCACCTGTTCAGAACCAATCAGGGCTCTCAAAGTTACCACTTTGAAAAGATATCAAAACAACTTCTAGGGGGATTCCACTAGACACACTAGGTCAATTGGGTACACTGAATATGTGTGCAAGAGGTATTTCACCTTATTTGATCACATGTGCGAGATATTAACACTCAAAGTTGCCTTCTTTGAAAATCTGGAAATGTTGATTCTGAAACCCTAAAAAAGTTCATTTGGAATGAGCTCTGAAAAAATAGAAAATGAGGAGCTAGGGAGCTACAAACCTTCCAAGTGGTAGATAATAATATATACAATCATGTGGAACAACCACTTTTGCATGCAGGTTAAAAGGTTGCAAAATAAAAATTAAATGTGAAGCCACTTTCTATAGATTTGACACTGTCCAGTTTGCAAATCTGAACTTTTTGCAAACAGATTCAAGCTGGAAATCTTGGAAAATGGATTCATGGGGATATTTAAACTAACATGGAGCTTCATAAATATGTAGAGAATCATGGAAAAAATTAGTTGGGTTTAATACTCAGCAGGCACAAAGATGGCCTACTCAGAAAGGTGCAACATGTGTAAACAACAAACCAACTTCTGGACTGTGAAACCAAGATTTCAAAAACTCACCAAAACTGATCCAAGGAGGCTGAAAATGGTCACACACCATCTCTTATAGGTTCTCAACACTTCCCCAAATTTATTTTCATGACAATTCATGGGTACCAAATTATAAGCTCCCAAAGTGAGCTACTTAGGCTTATTCTGCAGGGTATTTCTGAGTGCATTAGGAAAAATTTTACACGGGCCCTCAAAATTTAGCCAAATTTTGGAGGTCCCAACAATACCCATGAAAATATGACACAATATTTACCCTAGGAAAACCATCAAGAGAGAAAAACCTAGCCTCTAAAAGCATCCATGACTCGTGCATTATTCAATAATAAACATTACAATACATCTTCAGAGCTCCCTATGAACACCATTGAAGTATCAAGCCCTCAACAAGCACTCCATGTGAATAATAATGTAACCAAACATCACATTCCATGCTTCAACCCTCAAAAATTCTAACAAGAGCTAACCTATCAACCAACCAACCTTAAATAACTACCCATGTGGTTGCTTTTATAGAAACAAGCTCCTACAAAACCACCAAGTGGTATTACATAAAATCATGTGACTAAAGCCATGAGATTACAAAACCATGATCCCAAATTTAATATTGGGTACTTTATTAAATTACTTTCCACAATATTAAATAAATACATTTTACAACTTACATTTTGTCCCAATGTTACATATAACATAAAGTGGCTCCAAGAATATTAACTCCTAGTGATGTACATACTTCTAGATTCCCCTAGGTGCACCACACACAATAATAAATCAAGCATTATAAACATTATGAAAGGTGTAAAAAACCTAAGTCCTAACATTCTCCCACTTTTTTGTATACATTGCATAAGGGGTAACAAGTAACCTCAAAACATGAACAAGGGAACAATCCCTCTAGCCACATATACCATCAAGGAATCAAAGTCATCCATATGCTCCATCAAGATAGCTGGAACAAGAATCAATGTGACAACCATCTCAATAATGAATGATATCATCCTCCATCATTCCAATGCACAAAGATAAGAGACCATCCAAAGAGAAGCCACACAATTTATCACAACAAAGCATAAGTCTTTCCTTAATCAATATCCCAAACACAGACACTCAATCCAAAGGTATCAATATGCACTAGTAACTATCAAGATGCAATAACTATAGCTTAAATATCACCCACAAAAAGTGATAACACATCCAACTATCCATACCTCCAAGTATAAAAAACATAGTAAAATCGTGCCATCAACATATACACCCATAAACTACAATCACAAACTCCATGTGCAAAGCTGTCAAAGAATGAAATACACATCCAAGATGTCCCACTTCACGAGTAATGAAAATATTAAAATTATCAAGTCATACCAATTCTACCAATATTATCACATAGAAGGTGTAAACAAAATCATGTAGTATCAAGGAACATCCACAATGGTATGCAAAACTTATAAATAAATAACCTGTAAGAACAACTATCACCACAAGTCTTTGTAGCTCTCCCATGTTCTCCACACCTGACAAAGGAAAGAGATAAAGGAAACTCCATGTCATCACCAAGAACATAAGTGAAAACACACACACACAAGCTAGTGATCATAATAGCTCCAACCAAACCTCAAAACCAATGTAATGTGAAACAAAACATCCAGGAAGATAACCAAGACCAAAGAGAGAAAAATTGCACATCATACACCTGCATAAATTCCTTCTACATACACCTCTAAATTACAATTGTGTCAAGTATGATCTCCTTCACCATACCCCAATAGAAAATTCATAACACCCAACCCGTTCAATCACCAAGATCAAACATAAAATATGTATCATTTAACAAAGATGGATGCAAGCCTCTAAAAAAGAAGAAGACCAAACTCAATGTAACCATTCCCAAAGAAGGAAAACATCCCAATACATCTCCCAAACTCAACATCAATGAATGTACTCATAATTCATAATGAGATAAAATTCCAACACTCCTCAAATGAACCCTCCATAACCAAATATCCATAGCTCAAGATCCATTTGCATGAGAAGATAGCATAAATCATAATACACTTGAAAGAAACAATGGGACATACCTCTCAAGTAACCCACCGAGTAAACTAAGAGTGGAGATGAGAATGCTCCTCCAAAATATCCAACTCATCATGACTCATCTAAGAACACTCTCCTCATAGGTCCATGTTGGAATCACATCCAACCAAGGTGTAGGCTCCTCAGAATTCCTATTGAAATCTCATCAAGAGTAACCATCTCAACAACATGTATCTAACCACAAGAGAACTCCAAGCCTCACCTAAGTCTCCATGTATCCATGAGAACCTATAATCGATCAATACATGCCAAAATCTAAATGCAATATAGTACCATCATGAATTAGTCAAGAAAATGATCATGTACTCAATACAAAGAGAACCAACCATGATCAAAGTCAAAGTCCCAATAGCTGAATCAAGAACATAAACATGACAACATGTTCTAACCATCTCCTCCTAGGAGATCACATGCTCCATGTGAACATAAAATATGCTCCAATCAACATAACATGCATATGTATCATGCCAAAACTCTAATATGCATAAAAAAGAGTATTCCATGACATAATAGTAATCATCCTATCAAAAAAGGATAACATGTCAAAAGACAAATCATATACAACACCTCAACCAAAGACTCCATGAGCCTCCATGGCTCCAAGATATCAACATCTCTAGACATCATGAAGATCATCCACCATCAAATGGTGAATTCACATCACTGCCAACAACTCCCACTAATCTGTGATACCAAGTCACACATGGAATCATGACAACCATCTCCTCCATGAAGATCATCCAAGTCTACACACACAACTAAAATGTCAGTAACATCAAGTGAAACCAAGATCTCCAAGCCAAGAAGATACAACTACCAACAAACCATCAAGAATAGATCCAACACTTCCAATCCATCATCGCCAAAATATCACATTAAAATGTGTAACCAAGCTATCCATAACAAAGTGATAAAACCATCATGCTACAAGTCCTAAGACTGACTATCTAGGTACTATAAACATAATACATCCTCTCATCTCAAAGCATACATACCAATGTCTAAATTACCACAAACAAGGCCAACTAACAAAGTCTGTAACAACAATAAATCAAACCTAGTGCATATAGATATTCCACATTTAATTCATCCCACTACAATAAATAGGTTGTGCATACCTGCCAATCACATAACTCATAGATCCATCACTGAAACATGAAAACTCATCATCACATTAGTAAATTGAAAAGTGGGATATCAAAGAGAATAATCCTATAGACCAAATGACTCAAACAACAAATCAACCTCAGATCTAATTTACTAAACATGTACACACCTAATTACCATATTCAAGGAACCAAACAAGAATTTAGGGTATAAGAAACAACCTCCTAACACCAAACCTAATTATGTCATGTCAATGCAAAAGTGTACCTACATAATCATGACACCATAATCAACACAAATTATGTACTTGCACTCAACTATCACCCATATGAAACTCCAAGTCTCAAACCATGCCCAATAATTTTTTCAAAACTGAAGATGACTTGTGTACCTATCAGGTCATCAAAGTCCAACTTTGAAAAATACATGTAAACCTATAACAAGAAACACCAAACTGATAATCAACTGTACCATCATGAAAAACACATGAAAAAATTTGATCCCCTCAAGGTTTCACTTCTTGACTTGTCTAGATGCTCACACAATCACACCCAAAATCTTATGCATCCACAAGTGTTCAAATAAGTACATAAATCTCTCATCTCATCAAACAAAGAAACTATAAGCACCACTGGAAAATATACTGAACACACTCTCCAACACC
The DNA here is from genome assembly GCA_007258455.2 of Sequoia sempervirens. NCBI lineage: Eukaryota > Viridiplantae > Streptophyta > Pinopsida > Cupressales > Cupressaceae > Sequoia > Sequoia sempervirens. The sequence goes on along the minus strand of VDFB02000003.1, from coordinate 294,470,657 downwards.
TATACAAAATTGAAAATTTTGATTCCATATAAAAAATTTATACTCAAAACCATGAAATTGAGAACATTAGGCTTTTAAGCTCCAAAAACCAGTCAAAATAGAAAAATCAATAAACCAAACATGTGCCACAATGTAGTGCATGAAGAGAGATTTTTTATGAGTATAAGAATTCAAAAAATGGACCATTTGGGTGAAATTTATGCCCTCCAAAAGAAAATTTATTTGATTTGGCTATAAGGGAAAAAGTGTTGGAATCAAGGAACAATAAGAGGGGGTGAATCAGTGTTCTACAATTTTTAACTTTATTAATCGGATATTTAAAGCACTTAAAGCATAGATCCAAAAGAAAGATGCAACAACACAAAGCAAATAACCCATAACACCATAACACACGGATTTTTACTTGGAAACCTTGTTAGGGGAAAAAACACGGTGGAAGGCCAATCCACAATATGAGTATACTCAGAAATAAGTGTTTACAAAAGGAATGCACATGTATTCAGGCACACTACCGCTCATTTCTCAAAAACAGAAAGGCTCATTTCCTTACAATAAATTTCAAAAGACAACTAGAGTGGTGAACTATGAAATAGTATCTACAAATGCCTGAGGATAGTTTCAGTTTAAGCACATCAGTCGCTTCCTTGACCTTCTGTTTGATTCTGCTCTTCTGCTTTGTTCTGCTTCAATTCGCATCACAAAACCTTTATGCACAAGTGAAACTATGCATAATCTCTCTACAATCATTTTGATATTCGTAACATGTATCAACACACTTCATAAATACATCAAAATGATTTAAACAATCGCATATATATATCCGCTACTAAGGATTTAATTGTTACATGTCGACTTAAATAAAATAGAATAATATTTACAAACTGTCAGCTCAATTTACTAATTATTTTTAATGTGCACCAACCAAAGTCAGCCACAACAGAGTGAGGACCCAAATCAACACGTTCGAACAAAAAAAACTTAAAAAATTACTCCTCAAATATCTGCAACACGCTATATTCACTAAGTCAGTGTTCTTGCACTGATGAACAGAAAAAGAAATCAACTGGATCTTCTAACTTGAAAATAGATCAATACGAGGCTCTAAGATTCAAGGATAACATAGATCATATACTAAAAAATCTTCCCTGAGATCCACAACTCAAAAAGATATCAAAAAATTTGCATATGAATCGATGAACACAGTTCTATTAGATGCTTTGTTCTTGCTTGACACTTAATCACAAGACTTTGATATGAATTTTGGTATGATAAAATGCTAACGTGTGGATCGAATAAATGACTAGGGTTGCCATCAATGACAACACCAAATGACTTGTGTAGTGTCTCTTGCCAACAATCTCCCCCTTTGGCATTGATGGCAACACTTAGTGAAAAATGACTAAGTATTGGACCAGTACCAACATGAATTACACTACCAACCTTCAAAACTCCAAAAACACAACTCCCCCTAAGATGATTAAGGCATTTTTCACTATCCCATTCTCCCCCTTTAACATCAATGGAAAAGGTAGGAAATACAAAATTTCTATAAACAAACTGTACAAACATGCCTCACTAACTTACATGGACTTGAGTAGATCTGCAAAAAAAATCTTCAACAGGTTCAAACTCATGTCCTAACCCTTCTTGAGACTCTCCAAGATAGTCATGAGACCAAAAAATAGATAAGATTGCATCTCTGCAAACTCAAGGTTCACTAGATCACTGACCGCCAAAGCTTCTTGTGCTTCCTACAATGCACTCAACATTGTTTCCATCTTTAGACCAATTAGGCCTCTGAGCTCACATGCTCTTTCCACAATTCTATCATTATCATGCTTCAAACTCTTTATCCTGTCAAGTAGGGATATAACTTGATAGTCATATACTTGCATAAAGTTCGCTAAAGTTCACTTCAGAGCTCTCCAAACTTCTTCTTCTCAAAGTGCAAAGTGACAAATGAAGAATACAAATTACCTTTTATCATTTTTAGACCTAAATTTTTGTCACAATAAATGCTTTGCCCTAACTCATTTGGATACCCTATTTCCATACACTGTGAAAGATAAATCTTCCACAAACCTTCAAATCTGCATAAATACTCTCTCCAATTGTTTCAGCAGCATCTGTAGATCATCAATGCAATGACTAGACACATCCATATCCCAGTACCAACTACTGACAAGGGGGTTAAAAGATCTTCTTGAGAACTCCCCCTAGGCTAGAGGCCATGAACTAATTCCCAGAGGAATTACAAGAACTAGATTCTAGTGCTGGCTCATTTCCTGCAACAGATGGGCTCTTCTTCACCCATATCTTCTTCATTTGCTTCCTTTCCCCTTTTCATCCTTCTGCATGTTCTTCCTTTGATTTAGCAGACCCTTTATGCTTCTGCAAAATCTTGCAATGAGACCAAATTTATTGCAATTGCAGCACACCACATTTCTTTGTCTAGACTAGTTGTTCCATTGATTTTCTCTTGATCTGCATTGGTTAGCAATATAGCCAAATCTATTGCATGTATAACATTTGACATCTCTATAAAAGTTGTTCATCATATTTCTACATTCATTTGACTTATGACCATACTTATTGCAATTAAAGCACTGACCTGAGAATGATAGACCACTTGGATTCATTCTACTTCTACATTGAGTAGCCATATGACCAAATTTATTGCAAGAAAAACAATAACCATTGAACCTTTGAGCATTAGGTTGTCTTATAGGATACCTTCCAACTTTATTCATCTGATTTCCTTGCCCGAATCTCCTTTGTCCAGATCTGGAACTTTCTCCTTCCTCATATCCAAGACCTCACTTGTCACCTTTAGTCCTCTGACTTTTAATTAGTTCATCAAGCTTGGCTAAGCTAATCTTGAACTTCTCCTTGAATTCATTTGCAGTAGCAAGTTCATCTCTGAGATCTACAATCTTCTTTTCAAGCTCTTCTTCATTATTTCTAGATTGTTCCAATTCAAGCTCTAACTGATTGAATCCATTAGTAATTCAGTTGCATTCTTCATATTTCTCTTTCAAGAACTGAGCAAGCTTCTCTTCATTATTATTTATGTCTTCAATCTCTTTTGTAATCCTCATCATAATAGATTCCATTTCATGCTTTAGGACTGCATTATCTCTGGAATTTTTTTTACATTCTTCAGTCTTTTCCTTCAGGGCTTGTCTCAGTTGTTCATCTTCAATGCATTTACTATCTTCCTACTTGAACTTATCACAGAGTTCCCTTCTCTTGTCCCTGGACATATTGATTTTGTCTTTCAATGACTCAATGAATTTCTCAGCATTCAAGAGATTTGCTTGTAATTCTTGGACTTCAGATTTTGACTTATCAAGATCATCTAGGGCCACCAAAATTTGTTGTTGAAGACTGCTTGAATCCATTGAAACACTTTCTAAGATCTTCCCCAAGATGTTAAACTTCTTCCGAGGAACTAATCTCTGATACCAATTGTTGGAATCAAGGAACACTGAGAGGGAGGGTGAATCAGTGTTCTGCAATTTTTAACTTTATTAATTTGATCTTTAAAGCACTTAAAGCATAGGGCCAAAAGAAATATGCAACAACACAAAGAAAACAACCATAACACCATAACACAAGGATTTTTACTTGGAAACCCTGTTAGGGGAAAAACCACAGTGGAAGGCCAATCCACAATATGAGGATACTCATAAATAAATGTTTACAAAAGGAATGCACATGCATTCAGGCACACTGCCTAGAGCTCACTGCTCAAAAACAGAAAGGATCACTGCCTTACAATCAATTTCAAAAGACAATTGGAGTGGTGAACTATTAAATAACATCCAAAAATTCTTGAGGATGGTTTCGGTTTAAGCACATGAGTTGCTTCGTTGACCTTTTGTTTGATTCTGCTTTTCTACTCTGTTTTTCTTTAATTCGCATCACAAAACCTTTTATGCACAAGTGAAACTATGCATAATAGCTCTACAATCCTTCTGATATTCACAACATGTATCAAAACACTTCATACATAAATCAAAATGATATAAAAAATTTCTTATATATATCCACTACTAAGGATTTAATCGCTACATGTCCGCTTCAATAAAATAGAAAAATATTTACAATCTATCGGCTCAATTTACAAATGATTTTCAATGCACACCAACCAAATTCATACACAATATAGTGAGGACCCAAATCAACATGTTCAAACATATAAACACTTAAACAATTACTCCTCAAATATCCACAACACGCTATATTCACCAAGTCGGTCTTCTTGCGCTGATGAACAAAAAAAGCAATCAACTGGATCTTCTAACTTGCATATAGATCGATACGAGGCTCTAAGATTCAAGGATAAGATAGATCATATACTAAAAAATCTTCCCTGAGATCCAAAACTCAAAAAGATATCAGAAAATTTTCATATGAATCGATGAACACAATTATGTCGGATGCTCTATTCTTGCTTGACAGTTAATCACAAAACTTTGATCTATCTTTTAGTATGATCAAATGCTGATGTGTGGATCAAATAATTGACTAGGGTTTCCATCAATGAAAACACCTGATGACTTGTGCAGTGTCTCTTGCCAACAAAAAGTTGGGTGGCCCTAGGGTGGCTCACCGGTGGTGCCACCACCTGGGTAGTGGTAGACCCGAGCAAGAATTTAAATTGGGTTTAATTTTTTTTAACATTAGAATTTTTTAAATTGGCAGATTTAACACCAGTGCACAAACAACAATATATGACTAAATAAACTACTAAAAATTGCATATAAATGACAAATTTTAGTCATGTGACTATTAGTGGTTTATTTGTAGTCATTTATAACACCACCAAATTTATGACTAAACTATTTTAGTCATTTATTTAGTCATTGATTTGGTCATTGATTTAGTCATTGATTTAGTTGTATATTTAGTTCTTTAATTTAGTCATATATTTAGTCATTAATTTAGTCATTGATTGTTGTTAACTGGTCATTTATTTAGTAATGGTAGTCATTTATTTAGTCATATATTTAGTCATTACTTTAGTCATATATTTAGTCATTAATTTAGTCATTTATTTAGTCATTAATTTAGTCATTACTTTAGTCATATATTTAATCATTAATTTAGTCATTTATTTAGTCATTAATTTAGTCATATATTTAGTCATTAATTTAGTCATGTATTTAGTTATTAATTTAGTCATTACTTTAGTCATATATTTAGTCATTACAAATCAAATCTAACTTAATTAATCATCACAAATTTATGCATATAAACTTCAAGTATCATAGATATTCAAATGTTGAAGAGACACCATGAAATGAAGACTAAAATTCTTGAACAAATATGATTGATCAAACAAAAACACATACAAATTACAAATCAAGAGGAGCCACACCACATTATTTATGAGTGGAGAAAAGACCACTCTAAAAATTTACTTCATTAAGCCTCACTGGAAAATCAAAATATCACTGGTTACATTCAATGTCTTAGTGACATTGTACAACTTACATACACTATATAAATAGAATACTCCTATTTTCAAATACTTATACTATTTTCCCCTTCCTTAACTGCAGTCCTTTTGGAAGGGCAGCGAACTCCTATAGGGGCTCGACCCATTTAATCCCCTTGCAAATCCATAGCTTTCCCGCCACTATTTGTTTCGGATCCTCCAAACTCTTCCTCACTAGTATTCACCTTTCACTTCTCCAATTTGGAGTTGCAGCCTGAAAATAAGGTTTCAAAATTTGAACATCAAAAACTTAGAAAATTCAAATAATATAGAGGATAAAATCCAAGCATTTTTTTTCCTTTTCCAACCATGGAACCCTAAACTTAGGTGCTAGATATAGTGAATGTATCAGAATTAGATGTAACATCCATCAAAAGCATAATTGGAAGTAGATTTTAATCAGATATTGTAGTTGCAAGTTCCACTAATTATAATAAAGATAAATAGTTTTACCTTTTTGCATCAACTAATGCAATTCTGATAATTTTTAGAGGATCGACAATGCTAGCCTTTATCATATCAACATACTCACCTGCAAGTTGGAACACAACATTAAACTTATTAATTAGAATCAACATCTAAGAAAGACAAATAAACTTCAAACATTATCAATTTAGTAAAAAAATCATCAATTTCAAAGATCAAAGTAGCCAATGTTTCACTCTCTACATCCTCTTCTACAATCAAAAGAGGCCTTTATTTCTGTGATAAATGCAATAAGAAATTATATTATTTTTCAAAACTTATCAGTATGTACTTATGAACTCAAGATCATTCAAATTGTCAAACTAATCGACATGACTACCTACTTTCTTTCTTTCACATAAACTTTGGGTAAACAAGATCATTGAGAATCCCAACTATTGACTATGAAATTTAGCAACACAATGAAATTATATCTTAAGTAAAATGTAAATCAAATCAACATTACATGTCTTAGCTTATCAATTGATCTCAAATTGTATATACACCTTTGTCATATAGCTTAAGGACATCTACAATATACATGCACAAAATGAATTTGGTGGAAAGGCTTTAAAAACTTTCAAGTGAATACAATTCGTAGGTGTAAAGCCAAATTCCACAACCTTTTCCAACATCCTCCCTGCCTGTGCCAAAATGGGAGCTTTGAAACAAGATATGAATATCCATCAATGCATAGACATATGTATTGTATAATTCTTGGAGACTTCACTTCCTATTCCCAGTAGTTGTATCATACTCCTTTTCAACTTTTATACTTGTTCCAATAGAGCTATCAAGTTTTTACCTTTATCCTTGCCACTACACTATTGTTGTTTTTTGCATGTAGCAGTAGGAACCATTTCCTCTTATAATTCATTTGATTTTCTATAGACTAGGCTCATTCTCCTCAAGAACATGCCTATGGTTTTGATCAATATGATCATTGTTAGCCACAAATGAATGGTTGGGATCTTTTTACTATCTATAGCATGCTATTGATGAAAATGAATATTGTAGACATTTGTATGTAGAAGAAAAGATGCCTTACAAAGGCAAGGGCAACTGATATTTGGTAATGTTGTGAGCATGGTTCAACAAGTCAATGGTATGTCAAATTTCCCTGAAAAGCAATATACCTACACAAAAAACAAACATTCCTTTCCTTTCAAATAAATCCAAAAATTTTCTAACAAATAAATCCACTAGCTCTCTCTAGCTTCTCACATTTTGTGCTATATATTTAGTCACCTTCTCATTAAAATTTTCAATAATTCCCTCTCAGGCTTCTCAAACTTAATGCACAAATATCCAACCATCTGCTCTTCAAAATATCAAAATATGCATAGACCAAAATGTGGCATTTGTAATGTTGTTTCTAAACTTTGAACATATGCCAAAATTTTAAGCACTGTAAAGCAACAATCAACAATTAGAAACAATGATTCCATTCTCCTAGCATATAGTCAACTTAAAATAGCCATGTTACAACCCCTCTAGGAAAACATATTATCTAAATAGAAAACAAAATAATCCTTTGATTTTTCCATGTATTAATGTTGAGTTTGTAAAAAATAGAAAACTAAATATTTTACCATACCATGGACTGGTAACGAGTAAGAATATCCATCTCCCAGTCACGCTTTTCCCATGTCACAACAATTTTTCTAGGTAAATATCTCTCTAAGAGTGTAGTCCATTCACTACATTATATGACATAATACATAGTTCAATAACTTATCAAATCTTAAATTAATAAAAGCAACACTTTACACCAACCAAAATGCTTCACTATTATGGGAAATATATAGAAAAAAGTTAAAGTGTTGGCATAACCAAATATCCTAGTACAAGGGGAAAAACAAGCATATTTTAAAAGAAACCTACGTGATTGAGTCTAGATTACTGACAAATCCAATTTCAGCAAGAGTTTTTAATGTAGAAAGTTGTGTTGCATCCTCCCTTAAAACAGGATAATTCCCCAAGATATAATCATGTTGCAGCTGCATTCATGACCATTCTTTCTAGAATATCCCCAAAGATGCTTAGGGAAATTTTGATAATAAGGACTCCCATCCTTATGGATTTCCTTTAGCTACTTAGACTTTATTGGGCCCAGTCCAATTTATCAGTTGTATGCCTTGAGTGTGCATTAAAAGGGGAGATTCAACCATACATAAAAAAATTCTAAAAATATATGCATCTCACACTAAAATTGGTTTCTTACATTTTGGGTGGGGGGCAGATACCTTCCATAGCACATGAAAACCAAGTCTAATTTACTACCTTGTCACTTTTGCAACCAGCAAGAGATTGTTTAACACAACAACTGTCACAAATTTCCACATCAAAATCATGTCATATGACACTCATTTATAGAATAATTAGAATCGTTCTAGTTAAGAGACTTGCATACATTATTTATCAATGTCATTGCAACATAAATGGCCTATATGATTAAGTTACTTAAGATAAGTCAAAATTATTGCAAGAAAAGGATATCATGCAAAGAGTTGGGAATCCTTGATGAGAAGATGTACATGGATGCTCAATTATGTAAGAAATGGAACATTGTGATGAAGACTAGCCTCTTCAAATTTGTATGATGGTTAATTTTAATTTCTAAACTATTGTGGGGTTGGAATTCAACTATTATAAATTTCTTGATAACACTTGATAATACCTAAACTATAATATATTGATATATGTTGTATGCACGAAACAAAATTTTAAAAATATATATTTTCGATCACTCCCAAACTCCAACCATGTAGCCTCATTTTCATCATACAAATCTTCTAATTAATCCTTTCCTTCCTCCTCTAATCCTTCTCCATTCTCTAAACTTAAGCTTGAGGATGCATCTTTCTCATCCATGTACTATAGGAAAGGGTCAAAGTCAAAGTCTTCATCCTCATCATCTTCCTCAGGTTCCACTTCTTCCCCCACAATTTTAGAAATGGACTCTTCAAAAGCAACAACATCATTGTCCTCTTTGTGTTTAGGGGAAAAAAATTCACTATCTTTTTCTTGTTTAGGGGCAGTCTTTTCACCATCTTTCTCCATGCTTCAAGTATATAATATCTTCTCCCCCCTTGGCTTCCTCTAGAATAATGGTTTTCTAAGGAAGTCTGAAATGTAGAAGATGTTCTTGTTGCACCCAGGACAACGTAATCTACACTTACCAATCCAAGGTTAAATGGATCCCATTCTTCTTTACCATAGCTACTGACCCCAAAATAAAAGTTATGTACTTTAACAAAGAAAAACAACCTATGTTTAGAAAATAACATGAAAGAGGCAAAAAGTCTAGCTAGCCATGATCTAATAATAGGGAAGAACAATTTCTTTGATCATCACTCTTAAATTAGTGATTGTGCATTCCCTATGCATGGTTGACAAAGCAGTGAATATTACAATTTCCCTATGAAAAGTGGAAGGGGATAATTGGTGCAAGAGCACCTGGCAAAGTTTAGCTTTGTTGAAGTTTTTGTTGGAAGTCCAAATTTTTGGTGTGTTAAGTTGAGGTCATGTTGACCATCTTGCTTGGTTGTTGTTGTTTTGAATAAAACTTGATCTTTCCATGATCAATGGATTGGAAGGTGGCAATTTTGAGTGGCTTTTGAAGCCCAACTTGCCATCTTTTCCAATCTAGCCAAGGTGTTTGAAAACACATGAGGTTTTATAATTTGAATCTTTAGGTCATCTAAGCCTCGACCCAAGAAGCCTAACTGATTGGGAGTCATATTTAAGGTGGCCTCGACCTTTGTGCAAGGTTGGAATTTGGTTTGTAAAGACTGTGTTTTTAGGAGCGGAAGGAAAACAGCGTTATTGCTTCTATTTTCTATTTTTTTGTTCTTTTAATAGCGCTAAATGGATTAAACTGATATTGTTTTGATCTGTAGAATGTATTTGGGGTCGGGCCCAAGAATTTTGTAGGGTTAGGAGTTTTCTTTGGTGCATTTGTGAGTTTTTATTATAAATAGTTTTATTTCTGCTCAAGTTCTGGTCTGATAAAGACTGTATTTTGGAAATGTGGTGCTAGGACACTTTTCCTCTGTACAATCTGTACGGCCTTTTGGAAATAGTGCCTAGTTACCATGCTTGTAAATATGGTTGTAAATAGGGTTTGTGTGAGTTCTTTGGTGGCTAGCAAATGGATACCCTAGGCGAGCCAGAGCAGGCCCGGTTGGGGCAGTCTTGAAGAAAAAGATCCATATTTTGCAGGGGAACAAAGATCTGAGTGAAATTATTTTTCTAGAATTTAAAGGAAGGTCTTAGGCATGCTTGGAGGTCAGGAAAGAGTTCTCATAGTTCATCTTATGAGAGCATTCTTTGACAGTCCTCAATTAGCTCTGTGAAATTTAAAAACCCTAGGGTTCTTGTGCATTTTTGTGTCTAGACAGCATACACCCTGAACAAGCTTGAGACCACAAGATTCTTGGAGGTGAGGTCAGGGGAAACACCATTCCTAAGCCAAGAACCTAGAACATTGGTGGGTTTAGGAGGAAGAAGCATAAAACCCCTGTTTCAGAGGCCTAATTGGGGGCTCAAGGCTACTAGCCTTTCAAGCCCTAGGAAGGAACTTTGAGGAAGCGATGGAGAGTTGGAGGATTGAGGTTGCACAAGGACCTTAGATTGGTCATTTTGAAGCTCTTGAAACACTTTTAAACCCCTAAAAGAACCTTGAAGAAGTTTGAGGTTATTAGGCCTTTAGGGCAGATTAAGGGCCAAAGAAGAGAACATGGCGAAGCACCAAGATTTGCTTGGAAAAAGGACATCAAGTGGATAGAAGTGGGATTGTTCAGTCAACCAGTGGTTCCTAGGTAGAAGAAGGGACCTATAGGTTAGCTTGGTGGAGCAAGGCACCAAGGGGGTCTATTGAGGAAAGGCCAAGAGCAAGAATTAGCGAGTGATTCCTCCAATCCCATTCCCTATCAATAACTTTCAACTAACAACAGATACATGATATAACTTATCTATTACAAGCCTAAAGAAAAAGAGGAAAAGGGAAATGGGGAATAAAAAGGCCTATGTGAGCAAGGTGGGGACTAAATTTAGGATCTAGTTCAATGGTGGAACTGTGAAAGAATTGGCTTATGATTGGGTTCAAGCTCATATCGATATGCTCCCCAAGTGCAATAGTGCTACATACAACAGATTGTGATCTAAGATTGATGGTGCATTACCTGCATGTAGTTTAGGTAGATTATTATAATTTACCTGTTAAAAAACACAAAAAATAAGAAAATGTTTAGTTGACAACAGATGAGTGTTACAATTTACTTATGTTAAAATGGACATGCCAATTTGGAGTAGCTTATGTTTTAATAACTTGATTTCTATTTCTTGTGTCAAGTTGAAAGTGAGGTTACAATTTACCTATTAAAAATATGGCAGATGGGTGAATCTTTAGTTCAGAGAGGGTAAATGTTACAATTTACCCAGTAAAAAGGCATGGAGAATATGGTGTTGAAGGAACAAAGATGAAGAGAGCTACTGCAACAAGGTCTGAGATATAATTTAAGCTCAGAATCCCAACTTTATAATATGTACTTCATTTCAAAAGCTAAAATTTATCATAAAAAGGGAAGTTTGGCATCCATTTTTCCCTACCGTTCAATTTTTGTTTCCAATTGTAATTGGATTCCATTCTTCTTTACATCAGCTTCCTACCACTAGAAAAAAAGGTATTTTCCTTTAGCATAGAAAACAAAACAACATAATGGTCTAGATTTACAAAATAACTAAAAGAAATGGAAAAGAACAGTCAAAGCATAACCAAAGTTAAATAAATTCATCCTATCAAAGTTTAGTGTTCCCATTTGATATCTTGTTCTGCATTTCAAATGCTAAAATTTAACTTAGGCAAGTGACTACATTTAAAAAGATAGAATTTGTCAATCCCAGCCACACTAAAGCAAGATTGAGCATAATTGCAGGAATAGAAATCCCTTTTTACTTCTAAGCCACAAGGATATTTAACCTTGATGATGCAATCTTTATCCCTAGTGACTTCAAGGCTAAATGTTTTCTAAATAGGAGGGTGCAATATCAACATATTTTCTCTAGTGAAAAGAAGAAAATACATCATGGTCTAGATACACACAAATCAATTACATTTCAAAGACTATAATATAACCTAGATAAGCACAACTTCATTTCGAAGACTAAAATTTAACCTAGACAAGGAACGTTGATTTTATACATAGTCCGGGTAACTGTGGGATAAAGGTAGGGCAGAAAGAGATTTCCATGATTATGACCTTGGTTGAAGCCTCACTAGCCACCAATACTAGTGTCAAGGTGTGAATATAGACCACGCTTCTACAACACCCTGTGCAACTTCCGTGCCAAATTTTAGTGTAATAAAATTCCCTTAAATAACACATCCAAGTGGAAAGGTTTTAAGATTGATAGTGCATTCTTCGTGTTTAGTGGGTTCTGAGCTTAGAGGAATTCTAGAATGATAGTATTCAATGACTTGCAAGCCTAAAAGCATGCCAAAATGATGAAACATTCACCTTGTTTAGTTAAGCGAGGGATAAATGATACAATTTTCCAACACAAATTTTTAAACAAATGTTGCATCATTTTTTCCTGAGCTCTGATCTCTACTTAAAATTCAGGAATTGAAAATTAGAAAAGAAAAAAGGGTTAAAAATGAAGTAACCAACAATAATTAACCTGAATATAACTCGCCTGTAATATGAAACCCTAGATTGCAAAAAAATATAGGATTGGGAGCTTGGTATTGCCTTCAAAAATTTTGGTGGAGATTTTAAGGACAAATTTGGCGTAGTTTATATATGTAAATTTTAGAATTTAGCTCTCTACCTCTCCACCGTGTAATTTTGCTAAAATAACAAAGCCCGCATTTTACATGTGGAATTTCTCGGCATTTAAAAAATACTTGAACAAGGAGTTGAACATGCTCATGAATCAAACATTGCAACTAACCAATTTGATGGGTTGTGAACCCAGTTAGTAGATACTTGTTCTCAATATGTACCTCATCATACCAAAATTGGCCAATCATAACATTTTTTCTATCTAGAGATCAAGATTATGTCTATAAACTTTTTGTCAATGGAAGCAAAGGAAGAAGTAGGGTTTTTGCAAGTCCATCTCATAACCCATATTACCATATGATCACATCCATCAATAATCCCAAAACTCCATGGTCACCAATCCCATTCCTAAGAAATTTAACATGATCAACCTAGCATTACTACATCGGTGGAACTCCCCTCATAGCTCCACTGATAGACCAATGAAAGTAGCTCACAACACAAATATCAACGTAACAACACTCCATCGGGAAGACTTCCAAAGGACTCTCCTCGATGTACCGATGGGGTCAACAAAGGTGAAAACATCGAAGTAACATAAGTGTATCGGTGGAACAAATGCTATTGTTTCCCCGATGGCTCGAATAAAGCATATCGATAGCACTAGGACATATCAGGGAAAGATAACAAAATTTTCCACCGATGGGGAAATACACTATACAATAGGGAGATTCAACATGTTGTAAAAGCATATCGAGGGAACAAAAGGCTATTAGGCCAACATAAAACCCCGTTCCCCTGATGTAACAATAAAAGGCTAAAGGCTTTCATGTGAAATTTTTGAATATTAAATAGGAAGGCTATTAATCAACACCAATCATGGGAAATCAGACACAAAACTAAGGCTACATTTGGGTAGACTCCTAGAATAAATTTCCCACACTTTCTCTCGAAACTCATTGTATCAGGCAAGACATGCTGAAAAAATGATGTGGAGCTGGAGATAAACAAATATTTTTATCAGGTTCTTCTCAGGTCCAATGGAACATAACATGTAGATCTTTCAAAGAGTATCACATAAAGAAAATTAGAAGGCACTCCTAGCATCCATCCTTTGGACTAGAGATAAGAATAGGAATTATAAGGTCAAGTTAGGATACACTTTACTGTCTTTGAATTAACAAAATGATGATTGACCTTATCAAAACAATTTGGTTGAAATTTCCCCTACCAAAGGCTTCTTCCTTTTCTTGGTTAACAACTCAACATAGAATTTTGACCTAGAAGAGGGTTAGAGGAACTAGGTATGTAGGCCCATCAAGATGTGTTTTTATGAGAATGAAGAAGAAAATATAGATCATCTTCCTTTGCACTAGCCCTTCACAGTGGGGGATCATTGATTGAGGAATTGGGTTGGTGTTGGTTCACCCCAATTACCCTACAAGAACTCCTACTCTCACAACCCTTACCAAGAAAATGTTAGTGTAATCAATTAATTATTACACTAGCATAAGTTAACTTAGGTCTTTCATTTAATTAATTAAGTCCTAGGTTGCATTATTAGATAAATCATTTAATAAATGGGATAATATTCCCTTCCTTATTTGTAGGAGATAAGATTCCTTCTAGAAGATGAGTTGTCCTTCTAGAACTTATCTCATCATTTAATGATCATCTAGATAGGGTTCACATGTTGTCACATGTTGTTAGATCAAGACACATGGCAACATCTCATGCATATTAGGTTTTACTTCTTGCCTATATAATCAGGCATCTTGTTCATTTGTATATCATATCAATATCATCATATCAATAGAATCTTTAATGCATGCCTAGTTGCAACACTTTTTGGGTGGTTGATCATCTTTCCTGGCTCAAAGGTCCTCCATCGAAGACTGCAGCTTCAAGGACTATGCATCCATAATCTCAACATGGTATCAGAGCTTATCCCATGAAACATCAACCCTCGATCAAGAAAGTTGGTGAGATTCTTTGCAGGCGAGGTTTCCACAGGCTACTTGTTTCCACCAGGGACCAACCTGATTTCAAGCAGATTGAGGATCCAAGCTCGCCATTGTCTTTAGAAGGCCTCGAAACCCTAGGATCACCTGCCTATTCATCAAAATCAGATACATCAACCGGGAGCTTAGAGGTATTTTTAGGGTTTGCAAAATCAATCGTACTATCTGTACAATTTGCAGCAAAAAATCATCTCGGTCAATTGTCCTCTGAGGAAATTTTTTTTATAAGCAAGCCATTTTCTATTTTCAAAAAAATCAGGGCATTTATCTTTATTGTTTGGGAAAAAAAATATATATATTCTATAGTTTTCAGAAAAATATTTCGAGCGACCTGGTATTATATTCGCCGTCAGCATTTGGTATTTTTTATTTCTGCATAAATATCACATCGGCATTATGGGTTTGATTTGATAAATCCATCCGCCTTAATTTTCTAATTATTCAGCATATGTTCTGCGGGATTTATTTTTGGTCATCGACATTGAGAATAAATCCATTTTCAATAATTTTGAATTGCCCTAAAGGCATTATTCAAAATTTTTGTCGATTATTTCAAATCCTAATCTGCAAGATAATTATCAGTGGCATTTATTTTTTGGGGAGTACTTGTGTGTCAGCCACATTCAAGTTTTTGCAGGGCCCACCAAGTGGCTGTCACATCCACCGTGCCTTACCCACTGCCGGCCAACACTTCCTGTCGACCGACCATTGCCAACCTTTCAGGTCTTCACCGACGTTTGTCACCGGTAACCACACTGCCGTCGCATGTGTTATTATTGCCAGCCTTGTCCACTCTTCTCCCGCCGGCCGACAACTTTCCTTCATCGCCGAACGGAGTTTGGAGTTTACCCGCGGTGATCAAAGCCCCCGGCCCATGGTTCCATTAGTGACCGAGGGACCCGTGAAAGGAGTGGTGCCCTAGAAACTGCCACCGAGTTTCAGCCCTACCGCCACCAGGTTTGGTGGTAGATTTTTTTTTTTGCCTCACTTTTTCACTGTGGTCACATCACTGACCAAGTGCTAGCACCCGGGGGGCTAGAATTTTTCCCCTGTTTAGCTTGCGAAGTGCCTAATCAGGGCATTTTTTTCATTTTATCACAACTTTCACCCAGGATATCAAAATTTGGCAAATGATATACTGTCGGGAAGGGAATTTCGTGTACTTTCTAGTGGTGACATCAGTTCTACAAAAATTTTCTTGCAAAAAATTCTATAGCCAACTGAAGAAAAAACCCCAATTTGGACATAAAGGCTCATAACTTCTTTTAGTGGTTTTGAGGACACTTCATTCAGGGGGGGCTACCAAGTCTCCATCACATCCATTCTATCACTGTCTTTGGATATTGTTCAACATCAGTTTCTGCATTGTCCTGGTTTATCACTCTCTTCATTGATTGTAGCATCCTCTTCATCAGGCAAGGAGACATTTGAGCAGAGTTCTGAGACATCATCGACATCCACCTTTATCCTTCCTTCCTTCAATTCCTATCTGGAATGGGAAGCATCTCTCCACCTGTAGTTGGTTTTATTTCTTGTGAAAGGGAGACAAGTTGTTTGTCGACATTGGATCTTGTTCTGTCTTCAAACACTTCCCTTCTTTGCAGGTGATCACATCTTTTGGGGGGGCTATCTAGTCTCTCTCTATTGTATCCATGTGATGGATGGTGTCCTTGGGGGGTATTTGGGAGTCCTCCATCCTTCCCATCCTATCTCACATTTTCTACATTTTCATCTCCTTTTTGGAGAGGGGTTTTGTTCCCACTAGGTTTTCCCCTTTTTCTCCATTTGTGGGATATTTTATGCATCTTCATGTACATGGGTACCTAACATGGCCTCGTAGCCGGGACCCATCATCATCTTGCATAATCAGTGCATTCTCCTCCCTAAGTTGCACTTATGGGGGGTGTTAGTGTAATTAATTAATTATTACACTAGCATAAGTTAACTTAGGTCTTGCATTTAATTAATTAAGTCCTAGGTTGCATTATTAGATAAATCATTTAATAAATGGGATAATATTCCCTTCCTTATTTGTAGGAGATAAGATTCCTTCTAGAAGATGAGTTTTCTTTCTAGAACTTATCTCATCATTTAATGATCATCTAGATAGGGTTCACATGTTGTTAGATCAAGACACATGGCAACATCTCATGCATATTAGGTTTTACTTCTTGCCTATATAATTAGGCATCTTGTTCATTTGTAATATATCATATCAATTAGATATCCAATATCAATTTTATCATATCAATAGAATCTCTATTGTGCATGCCTATTTGCAACACTTTATGGGTGGTTGATCATCTTTCCTGGCTCAAAGGTCCTCCATCAAAGATTGTAGCTTCAAGGACTATGCATCCATAATCTCAACAGAAAATATTCTTAAGCTCTTGTAGAAGGCTTCTCAGCTGTAGTGAAATGATCAGTTTGGCTAGAAAGAAATAGGAGTCCACTACACAATAATATGTAATCATGGCAGGGTAAAATTAAAATTGAGTTAGATCTTTCTGAGGTTATCTAAAGGCATATTAAAAGGGATTCTGGTAAGCACAAAAATTATGAATGGTCAACTTTGAAGACACATCTGGCTAAGAATAGTATTGACAAGAAACTTAAGCATGTTGGGAAGATGGAAACCCCTGACCCTAGGGATTATTTATTTAAACTTTTATAGTGCCCTTGAAAGGTAATATTGGAGTGGTTGGAGCAGGGTGCATTCTATTTGATGCAGGAGCATCCTTGGGTCTTGGAAATCTTGCATCAACCAAAAATATTTTCTTTCAGTTTTTGTTCTTGTTTTGTTCTTATTCAGTTCATGTTGGTGGATTTGTCATCTTTGCTCACCAGACCTTGTGGATCTTGGATTACATCGTATACATGCCCATTTTCCTTGTTCCAATATTTGAGCACAATTGGATCTTTTTCTGGCAAGTTAGTACTTTTAGAATCTCTTGGTAGTTTCTTGAACCGGCACCAGAATAATTTGAAACTTTTTGGCCTGTTCAATCATTACGAATCATCCCTGTAACTTGCAGATCTTAATGGTGTGATTTTAACTATTTCATGGAGTGTCCCCAACCTTCAGTATAGGTTCACACTTTATCTTACGAACCTGTTGAAGAGTAATTCAAATTTGAGGCCAACCTATTCTTGCACATGTTATATTTTCCTCATTGGAGAATGCAATTATCTTTGGCCGATGCGGATGTTTCCAAAATTGGGATATGATATAAATCTTGTAATAGACCCTTAGATTAGCAGAATTTGATCTGGAAGAATAATAAGGTTTTGATATGTAATCTTTGCACTCACATAGGAGCATGTTAGAGTGTTGTATATTTTATCTGGCCTGTGAGCCAAATTTTTAAGCTCGGATGTTGTTGGCTAAATGTAACTAAGTTAATTGTTAATGAGAATATTTTCATCTGCATTTTGCCTCCATATTCTGTGTTGCTTTCATTGTGTTACTCTTGCTGCATGGTATGGATTTTTCCTTTTGAGGACCCTCCTACCATGGCTGTGTCAGATTGGTATCAGAGCGAGGTTCATTCCTTGCGAGATCATCAAAATTTGTGAAGTTTTGTTGAAGATTTTTTGTGGGGTGGTGGATTGAGGATCCGACCTACAATTGCAAAGGACTGGTGTGAAGATGGCAGGAAGAAGAAATGGTAGAGGAAATGGAGCGCGTGGAAATGCAGACCCTGCCTTAATGGAGATATTGAGAGGAATTGCTGCCAAATTGGATGCAATTGAAATGGCCCAGAGAAGAGGTCGACCAGTTGATGATGTAAGTGATGAAGAAGTAGAAGTACAGGAAGAAAGGGGAAGAGATGAGAAACTTGGCCTAGATCAGGGAGAAGAGAGGTTCATAAGAGTCCTAACTAAAGTGAATACAAGACCACATTTCAATCCACTGGATTATAATGGTAAGTTGGATTTAGATGTATTATTAGATTAGATAACAGAGATGGAAAAGTATTTTGAATTTGAAGGTACCTCTAAAGATAAGAAGGAAAAATTTTCTTGTACAAAGTTGAGACAACATGCATCCCTTTGGTGGGAACATTTGTAGAAAGATAGGCAGAGCAAAGGAAAAGAAAAGATAAATTCATGGGATCAAATGGTGAATAAGTTGAAGACAAAGTTTATGCCTATAGATTATCAAATTAGTTTGTTCAAGAAGTTGCATAATCTAAAGCAGAAAGAATCTAGTGCGACAGAGAATACTAAGGAGTTATATAAGTTGAATATCAGATCTGGACATTTGGAGGATGAGGTTGAGCAAGTAGCTAGATATGTGGATGGTTTGAGGTCATCTATATAGGATGAAATCAGTTTGATCAAGTTGCAGAGTGTGGAAGAGGCATATCAGTGTGCCCTAAAAGCATAAGAGAAGTTGAATAAGATACTTGAGCAGAGATAGAGAGGAAGAGGTGGAAGATTTTAGAGAGGAAGAACTTTTATTGGAGGATGAAGAGGCTCTTTTGCATATCAGAATAAGGATAAGGAGATTAGTAAGAATGAAAATTCATACTAGATAGGTGATGGAAACTCTTACCAAAGAGGAGGTTATGGTGGTTATCAAATTGAAGGATATAGAAGAGATAATAGGGGACAGGAGAAAAGGATATTCAAAAGAACCTACTATAAATGTGGTGGAGGACATAGAGAATTCGAGTGTAATCTGAGAGAGACAAGCAGGAAGATAGAGAACAATAGTATAATAACCTTTTTTGAGGAGGATCATGTCAGATCATCTAACAAACCGGAAGATAGAGAAGTGTTGGTGAATAGAAGGGTATTGTTACAAAGTGAAGTAGAAAAGGAATCCTTGTAGAGGAAGAATTTGTTTCGGACCAGATGCAAGGTGAATGGTAAATGTTGCAAAGTGATTATTGACAGCGGAAGTTCTGAGAACCTGGTTTCTAAAGAGATGGTGACTAAATTGGGGTTGGAAAGATTGAAACACCCGAAGCCCTATCAAATAGCTTGGATTCAAGATGAGCATAAGATATTGGTAAGTGAACAATGTTTGGTGAAATTGAAGATAGGAAATTATCATGATGAAATTTTGTGTGATATTATGCCTATGGATGTATGCCATGTTTTGTTGGGAAGGCCTTAGCATTATGATAGACATGCTATTCATGATGGAAAGAAGAATATATATACTATTGTTTCTAATGGGATGAAGTAGATTTTGTTTCCTTTGGAAGATGTCCCTACAGTTGAGGTTTGTATGAGTACTAGAATTTGTTTGGTTGATGGAAGGAGATTCCTTGATGGATTTAGACATGAGAATGTGTGTTATGCCTTGGTGCCTAAGAAGACTGAAGATTTGAAGCATGTAGAAGAACAACCAGAATAGATAAAAGGGATGCTGACAGAGTATGGGGAGATCATTTTGGATAATGTACCTGATGGATTTCCACCTACGAGGAGTATTATTCATTGTATGGATTTGATTCCTGGAGCTAGTTTCCCTAACAATAAAACACACAGGATGACACCTGTAGAGAATGAAGAGTTGAATAGACAAGTGCAAGAATTGTTGAAGAATGGTTTGATCAGAGAAAGCTTAAGTCCATGTGCAGTACCTGTTGTGCTAGCACCTAAGAAGGATGGAGAATGGATAATATGTACAAATTTTAGAGCCATAAACAAGATCATGGTGAAGTATAGATTTCCTTTGCCTCGGATGGATGAAATTATGGATTGTTTGAGTGGAGCTAAGTACTTTACAAAGATATATTTGAAGAGTGGATATCATAATATTAGAATCAAAGAAGGAGATGAGTGGAAAAAAACATTCAAGATAGATGAGGGATTGTATGAGTGGTTGGTTATGCCTTTTGGATTGGAAAATGCACTGAGTACTTTCATGAGGTTGATGAATGATGTGTCGAAGAATTTCTTGGGTAAGTTTGTGATTTTTTACTTGGATGCCATCTTAATTTTCAGTAAGAGTAGAGAAGAACATTTGTTGCATATCAAACAAGTTTTGTAGAAGTTGAAAGAAGAGCAGTTGTTGATAAACATTAAGAAGTGTAGTTTCATGAAGAAGGAGTTGGTATATATGGGATTTGTGATATATTTAGATGGATTGAAGATGGATCCTGACAAGGTGAAATAAACTTTTGAGTGGAATAAACCAAATAACATTGGAGAGGTAAGATCATTTCATGGATTGGCTAGTTTCTACCAGAAGTTTATTAGGATTCCAGTTCTGTTTGCAGTCCTATGAAAAAAGTAATGAGAGGAGATAGGAAGGATTTTAGATGGACATCTGGAGTAGACCAAAGTTTTGAGTTGTTGAAGAAAAAGGTGACTGAGCAGCATGTGTTGGCTTTACCAAATTTTAATAAGGTATTTCAAGTAGACTGTGATGCAAGTGGAAACACAATTGGAGCAGTGTTGAGTCAAGAGGGAAGACCTATAGCCTATTTCAGTGAGAAGTTGAATGATGCTAGGAGGAGATATTTAGTGTATGATTAGGAATTTTATTCCATAGTTAAAGCCTTGAAGAAGTGGAGACATTACTTGTTGCCTAAGGAGTTTTTGTTGTATACAGATCATCAAGCATTGCAATATTTGAACAGTCAGGGTAAATTGAATCAGAGAAACATGAGATGGGTGGAGTTCTTGCAAAGTTATATTTTTGTTTTGAAACATAGGAGTGGGAAGTCAAATAGAGTTGTTGATTCTTTGAGTAGGAGGAAGCATTTACTAACAGAGATGAGAGTGGAGGTATTAGGCTTTGAGGAATTGAAGAACTTGTATGAAGAAGACCCGAATTTTGCAAAACCTTGGAGAGCTTGTAAAGAACCTGTTTAGGAGGATAGAAGTTGGTGGTTGGATTATTTCATTCAAGAGGATATGTTGTTCATAGGTAATCAATTGTGTATACCCCATATTTCAATGAGGGATAACCTGGTGAAGGAGAAGCATAGTGTAGGTATGTCAAGACATTTTGGGGTTGATAACAGAATGGCATTAGTGAGTGAGAATTAATTTTGGCCATAGATTCATAAGGATGTTAGGAGATTTGTGCAGAGTTGCAGAGTTTGTCAAGTTGCAAAAGGAAGTATTCAAAATTTTGGGTTGTATAAGCCTTTGATAGTTCCAGAGAGACCTTGGGAGGATATCAGCATGGATTTCATACTTGGTTTGCCGAAGACACGAAGAGGTAATGATTCGGTATTTGTGGTGGTTGATCAATTTTCTAAAATGGCACATTTCATTCCTTGTAAGAAGACAACAGATGTGGTACATATAGTAGACTTGTTTTTCAAAGAGGTAGTTAGATTGTATGGATTACCCAGGAGTATAGTTTCAGATAGGGATACAAAATTTGTTGGTTGCTTTTGGAGGACACTTTGGAAGAAGTTGAAAACAGATTTGAAGTTCAATTCTACTTTTCACCCATAGACTGATGGATAGATAGAGATATTAAATAGAAGTTTAGCGAATTTGCTGAGATGTTTGGTTGGAGAGAAGACTGGAAGTTGGGATCTAGTCCTTGCTAATTTTTAGAAGCTATCACAATGTATAAACAGGTATACATATGTTGATAAAATGCAAGAGCAGTGAAGCAGATAGTCAAAAAAAGGTCAAGCAATGTTACAATTAAGTGTTTGTAGGCAAGAAATAATAGACGAGCCTATGTGAGGCTGTGAATGCACTTGGACAGCTATAAACAAGCCCTAGAAGGTTGCAAATAATAGGAAATAAGCTTTAGAATGTTATAAATAGATGGCACATTCTAGGCACTTGTATGGCTGTAACAAAATGATTTTTGTGAGTTATGCATGTAGTTGAAGGTGCCAATATGTTGGGATAGTGATAGAAAAGCCTTAGAATGGTTGTGCATATTATAAAAATATATTCCTTGCTTCCAACCAATGATGCAATCATGTCTATATTCTTGCTTTTCTATAGCAAAATGGATGCCAAAAACTTTATTTTTAAAGTTTATTCTATTTATTTTTTTACATTAAGTCCCTATTTTTCTTTTTACTGCTCAGATGCACTGATGTCCCAAGCACAGTTGAGGGACACCTGGACATCCCACCAAAGGAGATACATCCCTGCTCTACGGGGGCATCCTAGGGATGGTCCCCTATTGGGGCCTAGGCACTGGTAATGTTGGGGGTCATTCCATCCCATCCTACAACCCCCAAGACATTGTCATTTTTGAGAGTGTGTTAAAATAAAAAACACCACAACAGGAAAATATCCAAGAACACATTGCTTTTATTTTCTAATAGTGTTTCTACTCTTAGTTGTTCACATTTTCGACATTTCCACATAGACCCATTTCCTTATTATTAACAAGATCCATGTTTTAGCAAAAAAAATTCATGTACAACTAGGCTTATATGCAGTCTAACTACTTATGCTCCCCCCTCTCAGGTCACCCTAGCTAAGAAATGGTGCCTACCAAGTGTTTGTGACAGTAGGAACATAGCTGAGTAGCACCAGTAAACTACTTTTATTTTCCTGATATAGTGTTTCTACTCTTAGTTGTTCAAATATTTAGCATTTTCATGTAGGCTCATTTCCTTGTTATTTATAGGATTCTTTTTTAACAGAAAACATAATGAACAACTAGACTTATACACATTTGATTACTTATGCTCCCCCCTCTCAAGTCTTCCTAGCTCAACAATGATTTTCATTTAATCTAAGTGCCTGCAATAGTAGGGACATACCTGAGTAGCATCAGTCAGGATTGGTTCTTGTAATTTACGTAACAACATCCAACATTCATTGGTGTTGATCGGGCCCTCCTTCTAGTGCCAGTTCCTGTTGATTGTGTTTTCTGCATAATAACAGCTAGACAGAATATGATATCCTATCTCTCTTGAAAGGTAAATCTCTATCGGCAAGCCTCAAGAGATAACCCCAAGGTCTCTAATGTCAGGTCTTGACAGTGCATAAACAACTCAGTAACGAAATGTGAAAATGTTGGTAATCACAATGAGACCTTACTACAAGCAAAATACTAAATTGATTCTATCAGATTTAACAAACTAGTGATACTTCAATCCTAGATTTAACCCAATAATCAGAGAAATAGAAAAAGGATAAGGGTTTCAGAGAGATTTCTAAATCTAATACTACTCCTAAGATTAACAATGAAAGTAACCAACACTGGAATGGACCAATCCTTCAAAAACCAATCTCTGCTTGACCAAGATAAATCTACAATCTCACAGAAAATAGTGCAATCTTCTGAGGTGTTAAGATTTTCAAATTATGAACACTCATTCAACAACCTTATTGCAGTTATAATGAATAAATATTCAAAATCAAACTAAGCACACTAAAATATGAAGTCCGGGCTAACTTTGCAAAGCAACTAACAATCAGTTGGTTGTGAAAAGTATGGACTGAAGGATTGCTGCAACATTCAAGTATTAAATCACAAACATTATTGAATCAAATCTAACCTAAATATTAACCCTCTCAAAGCAATTTTAAGGATGGAATAACTAGAACCATGCAAAACAAAAGAAACAAGTATGGCACCAAATCATAATGTCATTTCTTGTATTCAAATTGTTCACTGCAGCAACAATTCTAGCTTTCGGTTACAATATTTGTGTGAGGGAAACTACCTGCTAAGTTACTCTACTTCTAACTAGCTCTACTCTATATTTTGTCTACAAATTCTGATCTTCTAACTATTTCTAACTATTCCAACCCTTTATAAATGAGGTGACATGCCCAATATATAGAATTCCCCAGAAATTCGTCGGCCAGGCAAGGGTTTCGCAGCAATAACCCAACACAACCACCTAGCCAAAAAAGTCTCCCTGTCGATCAAATAAGCATTGAATGCACGTCCTATCCAAGTCGGCTTGAGATCTACAATGCAGTTCAGATTGATGCACGGGAAGATAATGGGGAAGCATAAATCACACCGCAACCTATCATTAGCTCCCTTCCCTATTATCCCTGCTCTGATCTGGATTTTTATGTACTTTCAAGAACGTTGCATCCAAGTCTGCCACAGGTGGCAGGGGCAGAACCCCAAGTCAATTCTCAATGGACGCAATCTCTTCTCTTGAGTGTTTGACCGACTTATCCCATTCTACCCTATACGCCAAATATTATCAATAACTGCAAGGTAGGTAGCCGCATCATCCAGCTGGTGCTCGAACACAGAATCATCATTACTTGGTGCACAAAAGTCCTGCCACCATTCTCTCAATTTCTCCAGACTCAAGTACCTGGCATGATCTTCCTTCTTCCTATCATTATCCTGAACAAGCAATGGATCCATTGTATATACCACTCAATGCATCATCAATGTGTCTTCTCTGTTTATAAATCCTTTCAACACCCTCTGCCTAATTTGCAGTGAATTTGTTCTTAGGGATCCTTCTCTTTACATCCAACTTAATCTTCTCTGCATCAGACAATGAGTAACCAGCTGCCACCTTGCTTGATTCAGCCTGCACTCAACATGAAAATCATAGTAAAAACCATAGGAAACTAAGGCTAATCCATTAATACATCGTTAGAATGCATCTTCTATAGTCAAGGTGTAATTAAATCTCATATAGAATGACCATAACACATTTTGGGTTTCAAGACCATCCGTGGAATCTGAGCCAGAGACGCATTCAGGAAATTCTAGACCGAGTGGATTCCAACGAAATAACCTGGAAACACCTACTTAATCATTAAACTTGATCATTTTTCATCAATAAAACACATGAGAGATCAAAATATGACATGAAATAATCATCAAATGCATCATGAATTGTAAACGAATCGAATTATTTCATGTTTCTTTATGTTTCATCAAATTTTAGGGAAATCAGTGAGGGACAAATTTCCGCGAAGAAAGGGCCAAAGAGGATTTTTGGGAAATCTGTGAGACGGATTTCAGAGAAATCCGGACTCGGCAGAAATCCGTGGTTAAGGCATAATTCTGGACCAATGGAAATTCCCGGAACACAGGTTTCAACAAGAGTCAATCATCTCACTGAGAAGTCTCGGCGAAATCATCTTGTCTCACTGAATTTCAGGGTCTAAACAAACACTTCAGCCAGACTAAAGTTTTGAATATGATGTCTCAGCGAACTTGAGATGTCCTGCCAACTAGGGCTTGGTTTTCAATTCGGCTAGAGGTCCTGCCGATCATGCACTGTTTCAGCAATATGAAGTCCCATCGGCATAACCTCTTGCCGACATTATAAAGTCACCTCGACAGAAGATCAGGGCTTGCCAAGAGAAAATTTTCACTATGAAGTCTTGGTGACCGTTAGGAGTCTCGATGAAAGCGAAGGCTTCAGCAAGAGTAGTGAGCTCGTGGAAAGGTCTTAGTGATGCATGAATGTCTCCCCGACAGAAGGTCACTCGACAAGAGCAGGATGTTCAGCCAAAGGTCTCACTGAAAAGGGGATGTCTCAGCAAACTTACATAAGATCAGCAAGATGAAAGGAGCCCGCTATGAGCTCTTGGCGATGAGGTTTGTCTTGCTGATAGAAAGACTTTGGCGTGAGACTTGCAGTGTCCAGGCAACCAAATGCAAACCCACGAAGGGCTTCGGTGTGACACAAAAAGACCTACATGACATCCCACTGACCTCGAAGGGCTATAGTGACTGAAAAGAACAGAGCTCGGCGAAAGCGAAAGTGGTCGGTGGGAGGTCTCGCCGAAGGATGGATGTCCTAGTGAAGAAAAGGAATATGATCAAGCATGTTGATGAAACATTTTTTTACGGAGTGAGGTCTCAGCGAGAGCAAGGGTCTCGCCGACTGATATGCATACAAGATTTCATCAGTGTAAAAATGAGTGTCACGAAAATTCAACATGAACCTAGGAAGACCACTTTAGCGAACCTCAAGGTGGTCAATATGACATCACACCGACATTGAAAGGTCACAGTGAATAAAATTCAGAAGGGATGGAGAGTCCCGATCTGCGACGCTGAATCACGATTTTACTCAAACATCGGATTAGTCACAAAATTCAAACATTTAAACATAGAGCAAGTTAGGGATGGACCTTTTGTAGATTTTATTTGCATTCTAGGTCAATCCTAAGACAAAATCACCTGAAATGACATTGTCCCCCAGTCCAAAACCTTATTCATCCACCCTTAGTGCACAGGCACATTCAAAACTCAGCTAGGAGATGACAAATGACGCAATACTAAATGACCCTAGCATGAAATAATCCAAGAGACCCAAAAATCAAGTTAGACGCACCTCTCAAGATGCACGAAGCCAACAACACAATTGATAGGACAGCCAAGAAAACCCAGGAAGCCGACAACAGGGTGGAATCCGGGGAAATCCGACCCATGCAGAAATCCACGAAGACAGCCAGACAAGGATTTCTGGAATCCGATAACAGGGCAGAATCCAGGGAAATCTGGCTCATGCAGAAATCCATGAAGACCAAGAATTCTAGAGCAACAAGATCCAATAGGAATCCAAGCAAGATCCGAGAAAATCTGACCAGGGTAGAAAATACCGAATCAGGCAAAAGCCCAAAATTCATCCAGAACTTAGGATTTTCAATAAATAACCTGGGGAAAACACTTAGGCATTCAAAATAGACATCTAAGAACATGCCTAAGTAAGACAAAACCTCAAAAAAAAGGGCCAAAAACACCAAAAACGAAGTGAAAGAGGGTCCCTGCCTCCAGTGGGGCATGTGTGCGAAAAACTACACAACAAATGGCGACTTCTGCTGGGAAAATGCTCCAGAGCATTTGATGACGAACAAGAATTGAGAACCCAGAATCTCTAGTTTCAATCTCACCATCAAATAAACAAATCAAATGCAAAGATTCAAAGAATCAGAACCAAAGGATAGACCAAACCCCCATAAACTAAAAATGCTAGTGTGTGCACATGAGTTCATTTCCCTCCTTAAGTCACTACAGAAACCCAGTTTAGTCAAGTCAGGCTACGTAAGGATTCTAACCTCAAAATCAACCTGGATAGGGCCTCGCTGCCAGTCAGGCATCCATAGCCCCGACGAGGTCATCACTATGACTCTCCTAAACATAGCTCTACTACCAGTCATGCGTCCATAGCCCTGGTAGAGATATTCAGGTACCCCTAATAAGTTGAATTTATTCTTTTGATATTCAATGTTTCATTTTTTTGTTCTTTTGATATTCTTTTTGTTACTTTTATTTCAACTTGTGAACAATGAAGCTCACACTCAGGGTTGAGAACCATAGTGGCACTAAAGTAGAAATAGGATTTTTCACTTGACAAGACTTCACAAGGATTCCTATAGTGACACCAGGATTCTTAAGATATGTGATGGATATAAGATTTTCATAGTATTTCAAGTTCAAATCCACACCAGTGACTCAATCTTCTATAAATCTAAAATTAAGACTCTTGGCAATAGCAAAGACTTCAACCATCCTTTCAAGATGCAAGACTAAAGTTCACCCAAAGAAATACTTAGAACAATTCCAGAGAAGGCAAAATTTCCATGCAGGTGCAACACACCCAAGTGAAAACAGAGAAACCCCCAAAACAAGAGCAGAGCAAAAACAAACAAACCAAAAGAAAAACAACACAAACCAAAACAAACAAAAGCAAAGTAGAAAGGGAAACCCTAATCTAACTATATACAAGACCAGAGCTGAAAACAGCTCAAGACTGGAAATAATGCTTCAAATACTGCCCATTGACAGGCAGTGGGATATCCTCTCCAGTGAGGGTTTTCAAACGAAAAGCATTATCTCCCAGAATTTCTAAGATCTGGTAAGGTCCAAACCAAAGCTTATCAAATTTTCCATGCTCTCCCTTATGGTCATGGGCTTTATCCCAGGAAAGAACCAAGTCAGAAATCCTAAAAGCTTTAACCTTGGCTCTCTTATCAAACCATCTCTTGACAACACCTTGATGCTTAGAAAAGTTCTCCAAGGCTTCATCCCTCTTTTCTTCAAGGTGCAATAGCTCAACAAGTCTTGCCTCACATCTATCTCCCTCATCATAATATTCATTGATGAACTGAAGGGTAGGAATTTTCAATTGTATGGGAAATACAGGTTCTACTCCATAAACCAGGTGGTAGGGTGACATCCCTATGGAGGCTTTATGTCTTGTATGATCTTCCCAAAGAGAAAATCTGAGTTGGGTATGCCAGTCTCTAGGGTTCCTTCCTAATAACTTGTGGATGATAGTCAGAAGATTCTTATTAGAGGATTCAACCAACCCATTACCCTACAGATAGTAATTGGATGCAAATTTTATAATGATCCCATGATCAAAAGCCTAGTTAGAAAACTTTAACGATGAAAACATAGGACCATTATCACAAACTAAAGACATGAGGCATCCAAAACAATTAAGAATACCAGATTCAAGGAAGTTAATTACTACCTCAGAAGTACACTGTTTGCATGCAAGAGCCTCTGTCAATCTCGTAAAATAATCAGTAATGGTGAGAATATACCTATGACTAGTAGAGGAGGGTGGATTGATGGGGCCAATGAATTCCATTCCCCATTGTGCAAAAGGTTTTACCTCGATGACTGGTTGAAGTGGGAGCACTACATACTTCTCTTTGGTGGTCATCATCTAACACACATGGCATGTCCTAACATGACTTTGGGTGTCTTTGAACAATGTAGGCCGGTAGTAACCAGCTCTGAGAATCTGGTTTGTTGTAGATGGTGCTGACCCATAGCCCGTACCATATTTGTCATGGAATTCTGACATCATTCTTTCAGATTTTGTCCTTCCCAGGCACCTTAAGTACACCCCTTCATAATTTTTCTTGTATAAAATAGCCCCTTTTAACATGAAGTTGTCACTCTTCAAGTGCAAATGCCCTTCTTTGTACTGGATTGAGATGATTAGGGCACCTTTGAGTCGGGAGATAATGAACAACATCATCATACCACTCACTAGGAGAAACCTCCTCTAAAGTATAAGCCTGAGCTGTAAGATCATGGCATGTCTCTGCCATTGTCTTTGTGAGCCCCTGCCCTCTTACCAACTTAATGGGTTGAATCTCCATATCATACTCCTGTAGCATAGTTACCCACTTGGCTCTTCATTCTCCTAGTTCATTCTGTATCAAGAGCAACTTGACTGTAGGATCGAGAACTATAGCAAAGATCTTATTTCTGAGGATGTAATGTCTAAATTTTTTGACTACCCTAACTAAGGCATAAGCTTGCTTCTCCACATTTGGGTACCTCAGTTTTACATCCTTTAATGGTATGCTCATGAATTCTATGGGGTGTTCATTACCTTGGTCAGATTTCAGAGTTAATATAGCAGCATAGGAGTGGTCAGAAGCAAATGAATATATGTAGAATGGTTTGGCATAATCGAGACTTACTAGAACTAGAGCTTCAGCAATTTCCTTCTTTATTTCAGAAAATGCTTCCTTCGCTTCTGCATTCCACTCCACCTTGGCCTCCTGCTTCAACATTGCATTCAGTGGCTTGACTATTTTTGTAAACCCAATGATGAACTTCCTGACAAAATTGATTTTTCCAAAGAACGACTTCATTTCTTTTTTACTAGCAGGTGGTGGGATCTTGAGAATAGCCTCTATATGCTCTGGGTCAATTGCAATCCCCTTTTCAGAGATGATATGCTGTAGTAGCTTACCTTTGGTAACTCTAAAGATGCATTTATTTGGGTTGAGGGATATTCCAAACTCTCTGCATTTCTGGAAAACCTTGCACAAATCTAAGATATGGTCACCTCTATTCTTTTAAAATACCGTCAGGTCATCCATATAGATGATTATGCACTTCCCAATTATATCTTTAAAGGCTATGTCCATTGCTCTCTAGAATGTAGCTCTAGCATTAATCAAGCCAAAAGGCATTCTTCTATAAGCAAAAGTGCCCCACTTAGTGGTGAAAGAAGTCTTATGTCTATCCTCATATTGCACCATGACCTAGTTATATCCTGAGTAACCATCCAGAAAAGACATCATCTGAGATCCGTTAACGATCTGGAGTACTTCATCCAGTGAAGGCACTGGATAATTATCCTTTTATGATGCTTGGTTTAGGTTTCTGAAATCCATGCACAGCCTGATCTCACCATTTTTCTTTCGTATAGGAACCAGGTTTGCAACCCAAGTAGAGTTTCTGACTAGAAATATGATTCTCGCAGACAACAGTTTCTGCACTTCCTTTTGTATTACAGGTTCCGGCAGAGCATTAATAGGCCTCTGCCTCTATCTGAACGATTTCACTCCTAGATTGAGAGGGATAGTATGAGTTATGACTGATGTATCATAAGTCTTCAAGTCTTCATAACTCTAGGCTATCATATTTGGATATTTGTGCAATGCATCAATGATTCATCATCTTTCTTCTAGGGTGCATACTTTTCCAATAAGAACTTTTTTTACATCCTCCAAGGATCCCACATTATACTTGTCACATTGTCCACTAATGGACTCTTTCCTAGTGTCTTGATCCTGGTCTCTGATCTTGTCCAGATCAAAGATTCTTTCTAGTTGCACCATTCCCCTGGGGATTGTGTTGGTCTTCAGGTTGATTACCCCTTCCAAGTCTATCTCTGCCTCTTGAGGCTCAATTTCATCAATGATCTAAGAAGAAAAAATATCTGTGTTTGTGATAAAGTCTAGAATATACTTATCATCTTCAAACACCTGGAATCTAGTAACATTATCAGGGACTGAGGGCACTGGAGTTAGTTCCACTGTAAACTTCTTCAACCCAGAAAGAGATAGAGGCTGCAGAGTGCTAGCTGCCTAGGCCAAGGAATCAATTGTCTAGTTTTTTTGGAATCAGCTGAATGTTGAAGGCATCAAATACTTCAATAAGGTCTCATAATCTGTGTCTATAGTTAGTTATTCTTCTGTCATGGCAGGAGTACTGCCTTCTAACTTGCTTGACTACTAACTCAGAATCTCTATATACTTGCAAGATCTTAACCTTCCTCTTCAAGGCCATCAACAATCCATGCACTAATACTTCATACTCTGCCATGTTATTTGTGTAATGAAACTAAAGTCTATGAGCAAAAAAAAATGTCTTACCTTTTGGGCTGATTAGCTCAAAGCCTGCCCCAGCTCCCTATTTTGATTTTGACCCATTGAATCTCAGAGTCTAGCATCTAGCAACTAGAGAGTCTTTTGTTGTATTACTTGCACTGTTACTGCTGGGTGGCCTTTCAGAAGGTGTCATTCCTTTTCCTTTATGGTCTTCTTGGACATTGACTAGGATCATAGGAGTAGGACTAGTATACTTCCGTATTAGTTTTACTACAGCTTGGCATAAGCAACAGTCCAATTTTGAATGTGAAGCATTATGTACCCTGCACCAATTAGGAAAAAGTAACTCTTCAAAGTTCATTCTTCTTCCTAACTAAATCTAACCTTCAATAAATTTTTGAAGGAACTCTTGAAAACTGTCTAACAAAGCCAACTGATTATCCTCTAGATCATCATTACTTTCAGCTGGGTCACCATTGTCCTTAATTGGTTCCACTAGGGCTTCAACACCACTAGACTTTGTCATGAGGCCGTGAGACACTGTATGCAACATGAGGACCTCCTTTGAATCCAATTCTTCAAGGGGAGTAGAAAGCATGTAACTACCCATACTTACTTCTGACACTAGAATTTTAGCAGAGGTTTTCTAATACTCTGTAATCATATACTTCATTCTGGGTTCTTGTTCAATTATAATCTGATTAGGCACCCCTTTCCAGGGAAGCCACATATGGGAGTGATCAGTTGAAATGTATCCATTCAATTCCCTGGTAAAATACCTTCCCAGGATTAGACCATAAGCATCAGGGATGTCAACCACCTGTATATTGATAACTTGTTGAATCCTAGGATCAGAAGCAATTTGCATGTGAATCATATTCAATTCTCCTACAACATTGACTTCAGTCCTGTCTAACTGTGTGACTTTCTTTTGAGAATCAGTAGGGGTGATACCCATAGTTCTACAAACACCAAGGGGCATAACATCGATTGAGGCACCAGAATCCAACAGACAATTATGTAAATTCTTGCCAAATACACAGACAGAAATCAAGAATGGAGGAGTATTTGTTTTCCCTTGGAACAAAGTTAGGGGAGTATCTACTTGTGCAACTTGAGATTTGTCATTTTCCTTCCTAGTGTCTCCAGGGGGCATATGAACTTGATCATGACACTAATTTTTCCCTCATATTGGCTAAGAACTAGATTCTTTATGGACATTCTTGCTAACTGATTTATCTTGCGACATGAAATTTGCATCATAAGAACCTAAGACTGCATTCCTAATGGATGGAACTCTTAACAACTCGAATGTAGATAGATTTACCTTTAATTTCTGGAGTTCTTCAACAACATACATGGCCAACTGTTCTTCATTCAAATCAGCGGGGGTCTCCCTCAAGTACTCCACCATCTTTTCTTTACCTACATCAGCATCTTTTCCCTTTAGTACCTCAGCATGTCCTCCTTGAGCTAAATATTGCCTAGAAACCAGGGGCAATGAGGGATTGTTACTAGCATTGGGGTCAGGGGGCGTATTGAAATTATTTGGTGGAATGGAAATAGTGAAGGGGCCTCCAGCCTATGGGCACCTGTGTGGCAGTTCCCTCAAGTCATACTTCTTGACAGGCCTCTAGAAGGTTTGCACTTCTTCAATGTAAGCTTTTTCTTCATCCCTGGGACCATTGTCATTCACTGGATTTTCATCAAATAATTATGTCATTTCATCTCCATTGCACACCTGGTCTGCTTCTTCCCCTAATTGGTCAGATTCCTCTTCTGGTACATTCTCCCCACTTTGTGGAAAAGGAGCATGGTTTAATACCAATACTGGCAAATCATAGGGAATAGAGGGTACTATTTCCTGACAACTTGTATTGCTTTCCACCTCGTACTCAAAGATTGAGGCTGCTATTTGGAACTCTTGAAAATCCAGCTCAGAATGCTAACTAGTCTTGTGGAGCCTACACCATCCTAATAAGGTAGCCTCAGCTAGATATACACCGCTAGGAGGCTTCTCTTGATTAATTGGTTGATTAGAAGACTGATTGATAGGTTGACTATTTGGTTGATCCAATGGGGTGGGGACTCTTCCATTGTTGGGACCTATGTTCCACATCCTATTCTGTCCTGACTGTTGTCTACTCTCGAATCCTTGTCCACCACTTGGCGCTCTATCAAGTGTTGACCTGGAGATTGTCCCTTATCATAGTTCTACCTTTTTTCATTATTATACCCTCGGTCATTGTTGTAACCTCTGTCCTGATTATATCCCCTGTCGTTGTTGTATCCTCTATCATTATTGTATCCCCTATCCTGATGTTACCCTCTATCAAAGTGTTGTCCTTGTGGATTCTCTCTATTCTGGTTGGACTGCATATTCCTCTGAGTAGCTTGCAACTGACTATTCTGGTTCCTCAAGTCACCTCCATATTCAGCTTCTTTATTTGCTCAGATAATTCATCCAGTCTCTCCTTGTCAGGATTACTGTATGAAGGTTGATTCGCATTATTTTGGGAATACCCTACTGCGGTATTGGAGTTTAGTGACTGGTTTAGGACTTCAGAATTTTGTAGATATGAGGGATAACTAGCCTGAGGCTGGATATGTAGGGGTTGATTCACCTTTTGTTGAGGGTAACTAATGGATGAAACTTTCCCCATAGGAGGTCCTAGGTGAGGGACTAGAGGCAACTGAGGCATAGGATTCATGATTGGAGCATGATTGGCGAAAGCTTGATTGAGAGATGGAACTTGTCTAAGGTGAGCAATGGGTCCTAATGAGGGTAAAGGCCCAGAAAAATGTTGCCTTAGATTTGTGCTAACTTTTACAGCCTCTGCATATGCATCTAGTAAACTCTCAAGGGGGTTATTACTCCATTTCATAAAAGTAGCTATTAAACTATCAAGTCCTTCGTAATAGACTTCTAGGGCAGTGGCTTCATCGACAACATAAGGAGTCTATAATCGGGTATAGGCACAGTGAAACCTATTGTTGAAGGATCATATAGGCTCATTGATCTCCCTCTTCACATTAGTGAACTGACGGTAAAGGTCATTAGAGCTAATGGGAATTCAGAATTTATGCAAAAAGGTAGCTTCTAGCTCAGTCCAATGTTGGATAGATCCAATAGGAAAATGGTTATACCAATAAAATGCATCTTCACCTAGTGAATAAGGAAATAACCTACATGCTACATCCTCATGGTTTACTCTTCTATCTTTAAGGCCAGTCTGAAAGATCCTAATGTGCTCCTCAGCAGTCCTATTCAGGTCATTAACATGGAATTTTGAATAGAAGTGCTCAGGGTTTTTGGGCATGACATTGTAGATGGCAAAACTTAATGGAGATGGGTTGGTTGCTAGGAAGGCCATTGGTGGAGGTGGGGGTGGTAATGGCTGATTTATGGCTGGCTGAGGTTGTGGAATGGGAATGGCCTCAGACTCAGATGGACTCAATGAAGATGAGGATGATGAGGATGTGGGAGGTGGATGGAATGAAGATGATGATTCCCTTCTTCTGTTGGTCCTTCTTGACCTAGTAGGGTTTGGTAATTCCTAAAATTCTTCCTCTCCTAGAGCTGATCTTGGTCTTCTTCTGAATCTCTCAGGAGAGATGGCATTCAAAAACCAATCTAGCTTGCTTATTCGGGCCCTCCTTCTAGCGCCAGTTCCTGTTGATTGTGTTTTCTGCATAATAACAGCCAGACAGAATATGATATCCTATCTCTCTTGAAAGGTAAATCTCTATCGGCAAGCCTCAAGAGATAACCCCAAGATCTCTAATGTCAGGTCTTGACAGTGAATAAACAACTTAGTAACAAAATGTGAAAATGTTGGTAATCACAATGGGACCTTACTACAAGCAAAATACTGAATTGATTCTATCAGATTTAACAAACTGGTGATACTTCAATCCTATATTTAACCCAATAATCAAAGAAATAGAAAAAGGATAAGGGTTTCAGAGATATTTCTAAATCTAATACTACTCCTAAGATTAACAATGAAAGTAACCAACACTAGAATGGACCAATCCTTCAAAAACCAATCTCTGCTTGACCAAGATAAATCTACAATCTCACAGAAAATAGTGCAATCTTCTAAGGTGTTAAGATTTTCAAATTATGAACACTCATTCAACAACCTTATTATAGTTATAATGAATAAATCTTCACAATTGAACTAAGCACACTGAAATATGAAGTCCAGGCTAACTTTGCAAAGCAACTAACAATCAGCTGGTTGCAAAAAGTATGGACTAAAGGATTGCTACAACATTCAAGTATTAAATCACAAACATTATCAAATCAAATCTAACCTAAATATTAACCCTCTCAAAGCAATTTTAAGAATGGAATAACTGGAACCATGCAAAACAAAAGAAACAAGTTTGGTACCAAATCACAATGTCATTTCTTGTATTCAAATTGTTCACTGCAGCAACAATTCTAGCTTTTTGTTAGAATATTTGCTTGAGGGCAACTACCTGCTAACTTACTCTACTTCTAACTAGCTCTACTCTATATTCTAGTTACAAATTCTAATCTTCTAACTATTTCTAACTGTTCCAACCCTTTACAAATGAGGCGACATGCCCAATATATAGAATTCCCCAAAAATTCTTCGGCCAGGCAAGGGTTTCGCAGCAATAACCCAACACAACCACCCAGCTAAAAAAGTCTCCCAACTAGACAAATAAGCATTGAATGCACGTCCCATCCAAGTCGGCCTGAGATTCACAATGTAGTTCAGACTGATGCATAGGAAGATAACGGGGAAGCATAAATCATGCCACAGCCTATCATTAGCTTCCTTCCCTATTATCCCTGCTCTGGTCTGGCTTTTTATGTACTTTTAAGAACGTCGCATCCAAGTCTGCCACAGGTGGCAGGGGCAGAACCCCAAGTTGATTCTCAATGGACACAATCTCTTCTCTTGAGTGTTTGACCGACTTATCCCATTCTACCCTATATGCCAAATACTTATCAATAATTGCAAGGTAGGTGGCCGCATCATCCAGCTGGTGCTCGGACACAGAATCATCATTACTTGGTGCACAAACATCCTACCACCATTCTCTCAACTGCTCTAGACTCAAGTACCTGGCACGATCTTCCTTCTTCCTGTTATTATCTTGAAAAAGCAATGGATCCATTGTATATACCGCTCAGGGTGTCATCAATGTGTCTTCTCTATTTATAAATCCTTTCAACACCCTTTGCCTAATCTGTAGTGACTTTGTTCTCAAGGATCCTACTCTTAACGTCCAGCTTAATCTTCTCTACATCAAACAATGAGGAACTAGTTGTCTCCTCGCTTGATTCAGCCTGCACTCAACATGAAAATCATAGTAAAAACCATAGGAAACCAAGGCTAATCCATTAATACATCGTTAAAATGCATCTCCAATAGTCAAGGTGTCATTAAATCTCATATAGAATGACCATAACACATTTCTGGTTTCAAAACCATCTGCAGAATCTGAGCTAGAGAGGAATTCGAGAAATTCCAGATCGAGCGGATTCCAACAGAATAACCTGGAAACACCTACTTAATCATTAAACTTGATAATTTTTCATCAATAAATCACATGAGAGATCCAAATATGACATTAAATAATCATCAAATGCATCATGAATTGTAAACAAATCAAATTATTTCATGTTTCTTTATGTTTCATCAAATTTCGGGGAAATCCGTGAGGGACGGATTTCTACGAAGAACGGGCCAAAGAGGATTTTCGAGAAATCTGGGAGATGGAAAATTTCAGAGAAATCCGGACTCAGCGGAAATCCACGGTTAAGGCACAATTTCGGCCCAATGGAAATTCCTGGAACGTAGGTTTTGACAAGAGTCAATCATCTCGCTGAGAAGTCTCGGCAATATCATCTTTTCTCACCGACTTTTGGGGTCTAAACAATCACTTCGGCCAGACTAAAGTTTTCAATATGATGTCTCAGCGAACTTGAGATGTCCTACCAACTAGGGCTTGGTTTTTAATTTGGCCAGAGGTCCTGCCGATTGCACAGTGTTTTGGCGATATGAAGTCCCATTAGCATAACCTCTTACCGACATTATGAAGTCACCCCAACAGAAGATCAGGGCTCACCAAGAGAAAATTTTCGCTATGAAGTCTTGGTGACCATTAGGAGTCTCACCAAAAGTGAAGGCTTCGGAAAGAGTAGTGAGCTCATGGAAAGGTCTCAGCGAAGCATAAATGTCTCCCCAACAGAAGGTCACTCAACAAGAGCAGGATGTTCGGTGAAAGGTCTTGCCGAAAAGGGGAGGTCTCAGCGAACTTACGGAAGATCGGCAAGATGAAAGGAGCCCGCTATGAGCTCTTGGCAATGAGGTTTGTCTTGCTGATAGAAAGACTTCAGTGTGAGAATTGTCATGTTTGGGCGACCAAATGCAAACCCACGAAGGGCTTCGGTGTGACACAGAAAGACCTACATGACATCCCACTGACCTCAAAGGGCTATAGTGACTGAAAAGAATAGAGCTCGACAAAAGCGAATGCACTCGGTGGGAGGTCTCTTCGAAGGATGGATGTCCTGGCAAAGAAAAGGAATATGATCAAACATGTCGATGAGACATTTTTTTACGGAGTGAGGTCTCGGCGAGAGCAAGGGTCTCACCGACTGATATGGATACAAGATCTCATCAGTGTAAAAATGATAGTGTCACAGCGATTCAACATGAACCTAGGAAGACCACTTCAGCGAACCTCAAGGTGGTCGATATGACATCACACCGACATTGAAAGGTCACAGTGAATAAAATTCGGAAGGGATGGAGAGTCCCGATTTGCGACGCTGAATCATAATTTTACTCAAACACTGGATTAGTCACGAAATTCAAACATTTAAACACATAGCAAGTTAGGGATGGACCTTTCATAGATTTTCTTTGCATTCTAGGTTAATCCTAAGACAAAATCACCTGAAATGACATTGTCCCCCAGTCCAAAACCTTATTCATCCGCCATTAGCGCACAGGCACGTTCAAAACTCAGCTAGGAGATGAAAAATGATGCAATACTAAATGACCCTAGCATGAAATAATCTAAGAGACCCAGAAAACAAGTTAGATGCACCTCTCAGGATGCACAAAGCCAACAACACAATTGAAAGGATAGCCAGGAAAACCCAGGAAGCTGACGATAGGGTAGAATTCGGGGAAATTTGTCCCATGCGGAAATCTGTGAAGAGAGCCAGAGAAGGATTTCGGGAATCTGATAACAGGGTGGAATCTAGGGAAATCCAGCCCACGGGGAAATCAGTGAAGACCAAGAATTACTGAGCAACAAGATCCAACCGGAATCCAAGTAGATCCGGGAAAATTTGACTAGGGCGAAAAATCTCGAATTAGGGCAAAAGCCCAAAATTCATCCAGAACTTAGGATTTTCAATAAATAACCTAGGGAAAACACTTAGGCATTCAAAATAGACATCTAAGCACGTGCCTAAGTAAGACAAAACCTCAAAAGAAAGGGCCAAAAAGACCAAAAATGAAGTGAAAGAGGGTCCCTGCCTCCAGCAGGGCGTGTGTGCAAAAAACTGCACAATAATTGGTATTATCTATCTATTTTTAATTCTTATTTTGTCACTTCAAGCATATGGCATTCCTCAATAACAAGAAAAATAAATGTTGTTTGTCCTAAGTTTTGAGCTTTTGTATCAGTGATCTCCTTTTAATTTTAATTTAAATCCAACCAACTATAATATAATGGAATAGCACAATGATTCAAACATGAATAATAATGACCCTGGCTTAGGTACCATTGCACAAGATCCCCACATTAAATAGACCATGTTAAAGAAATCCACAACAGACAAGGTTAGGTATGTGGCTTGTATGCCCAGAGGTATTATGAGATTATTTATGTGTTCCTGTGTAGTTAGTCTGTGTCGTGTTAAGTGTGAACAATCTCCCAGTTGTCTGGACCCTAATCAACACTAGATGCATTATTATAGAAAGGTCTAAAGACACACCATTTACATAGAAGGATAATTTGAAGGTGCATTCCTCTCTATTTGGTTTAAAACATGTTAAGCGTTATAACTTATCAAAAAAATTCAATATCAGAGGCATTCTAACATATCTATAGATAAAAAGTTAGGATAGAGAGCTCCTTGTAAGGTCAGTAACAAGCAATTCCAGATAAAAAGCTCTGATGTTGAATTCGATAACTCACTCTAAAGTTTTAAACATCAGAAAAAAGCTTCTACCAGGTTTATCCAAAATAGATTTGACAAAATCCATATTAATATGAAGGGAAATTTACTTTGATGCAAATTGTAATTTAATCCATGAAAAAGAAAAAAAATATCAGAAGAAATCTAACATTCTATTTGATTTCAGGAACTTTCAGAACCTTAATATTCACCTCTCTTTCTGCAATCAAAACAATTGTTGTGCAAATAGCATTATTTTTAGAATGAATACAACCAATTTTAATACATATTCCAAAATAATGCAACCCTAGGCTGCCCAAGGTTAACACAGACTCCAAAATGTTGTTGTTCTAAGCTAAATAATTTCACAATGATTCAAACTAGGGTTAATACAGAATCCAAAACCCTACTACTATAATATGAAATCTAAGTGACGTTTCATCAGAATAATCATCAGACAACATTACATGAATTCAATATTAATCCTACCATAAATGTACAATGAAAGTATTTATCCAAGTTCAATGCCATTAGAAAACTCACATTTCTCTGACAGTCTGATCTAAAACTTTATAGAAATCCATTTTGGATATTGGCCAAGCTCAACCCCTGATTGAATGGAATCATAGAAGCTTAAATTTAGCTTGTGAAACTCAAATCAATTATTTCCATCACAATTCCAACTGCGTACATCAAAACATTATTTGGAAAAACCTTATTTTCAAGTTGTAGCTCACCAAATTGGAGAAGTGAAAAGTCAATACTAGTGAGGAAGAGTTTGGAGGAGTGGGAACCAATAGTGGTGGGAAAACCAGCAAAAAATGGTGAAAAGCAACCAAATTCATTTAATCATAAAAAATTAATATAATAAATATAATATAAAATATAATTAATATATTATATATATTTAATATAATAGTAATAAGGAGATTTTTCGATGGCGTTGCTGTGGACTGGTGAAGGCGCGCGCGCAGGCTAGGGTCTCTCTGCCCTAGCTGCGCCTGGTGCTTTGTGTCTTCTTTGCTGGTGACTGATCGGAGGGGGGTTCTGGTGCGCAGGGTTCGTGGCTTGGGTGGCCACGTCTTTTGTTGGTTTCTGGTGCTTTCTGTACGCATTTTTCTGCTTAACCTGCGCGTTTTGAGCTCTGCATGCGGTGATTGGGGGGTGTTCTCGCATCTGTGGGGGGCTACGGTTTATTGTGGGGTTTGAAACTCGGTGGAGGGAGGCTGGGTTTTATTTCCTGTGATCTTCTCTGGTGCGTTTTGGGTTGTGGGGATTTCTGGGGTTTTTTGTCTTTGGCCTTGCATGGCTCCAAATGGGAGTTCCCCTGGTGGTAAGGGGTTGTCTTTCAAGGATGCGGTGGCAGGGAGCAATCCTTCAGTATTATTGCATACGAATCCTTTTTTTGGTGAGTCTAGATTAGGAATGGGAGAGTCCTCACATATGTCTGGAGGTTTTAGGCCCTCAAAGGTGAATGGGTGCCTTGCTAGGAGTGATAATAGGCCGATTGTTGAGATCCAACCTGAAGCAATTGTGGATGATATCAACTACTTATCAAAACATGCTCTGATCTGTAAGTTTCTAGGGATTCGGGTATCCTTGTCTTTTTTGGAATCATGGGCTCGGCGCACCTGGTCTCCCGAGGGGGATATGGATGTTTTGTTGGCAGCCAATGGCTATTTTCAAGTGGTTTTCTCTTGCATGTCGGACAGGAATAAAGTTTTCGAAGGAGGGCCCTATTTCTACAATCAAGTGGGTCTCTTCATTAAACCTTGGCATGTGGGATTCAACCCTACTGAAGAGCTTCCTTCGCGGGTCCTAGTTTGGGTGAGGTTACCATGGCTTCCTTTAGAATTTTGGAGGGAGGACATTTTTAGCTTAGTGGCAAGCCAGCTTGGGAAACCAGTTGGTCCTTCGAGACAGACTATGGAAAAGAAGGTAATTACCTACGCCCGGGTATGTGTTGAAATCGATTTGAATAAGCCCTTGCCTGATTCTATCGAAATTCGGTTGGGGTCAAGTTCATGGATTCAACAACTCGACTATGAAACGCTGCCGTTTCGATGTCGCTTTTGTCATGAATATGGACATTTGCAGAGGGTGTGTCCCAAATCAAAACCTATAGAGGATTCAAACATAGGGCTGGCGAGTGCTCCTCACACCCAAGATAAAGGGAAGGATCCTATGAGGGAGGACAAGGAAGGCTTCATCCCAGTAAGAGGGCGTAATAAGGGTCACGGCCAAAAGAGGACCTTTAAGGACAAACAGACTGATGAGGTTTTCAACAGGTTCGATGTGCTGGATGACTTGGAACAATTTGATGGAACCATTGCTAATATGTCGGCTAGTCATGAGCTCTTGGAAGCAAAGGAAATAGGAGGGGAGGAGAACAATGTTGTCTAGGTTGGTCCGCAGGAGAGAGTGCTTGGGGTTCAGATGGTCACAGATACTTCAGTGAGACCTGTTGAGGAGTTGGATTC
Organism: Sequoia sempervirens; assembly: GCA_007258455.2. NCBI lineage: Eukaryota > Viridiplantae > Streptophyta > Pinopsida > Cupressales > Cupressaceae > Sequoia > Sequoia sempervirens. Next base: position 294,428,244 of record VDFB02000003.1, on the reverse strand, counting down.
CAGTGGAGACAAGGAATTACAAGAGATTTATGCTCATGCCTGAACCAAGGCTTTCACCAGAAATTTTCGGCAAGAGGAAAGCAAAAGCAAGGGTTCCCCTTCTATTTTAGGTATTCATCAAAAAACCATTAGAAAAGATACCCCAGAGAAGTCTCTTAAGGTGGGGAGGAAGAAAGACCAGGAAAAGGTGAAGTTAGTGGGAGAGACTTTAGTGGAGTCTGGTTCTGTGAAAACCATTGATTCCCACTTCCCTCTTCATCAGAAATGATTGTTCTTTCATGGACTGTAAGGGGTTTGAATAGCATCCCTAGACAAAAGGCTATTTGGGATTTGATTAAGTCTCATTCGCCTGAGGTGGTTTTTATTCAAGAAACTAAGTTATCTATTGATAGGATGCATAACACAGCTGCTAAGATTTGGCCTAGAAGCCTGTGTCAGTGCATTGGTGCTCAAGGATGCTCTGGGGGTTTGGCTCTTTTATGGGATCCTCGCAAGCTAGTTCCACTTTGGTGGGTTTCTAGCAAATCTACTATCTCCTTGGTGGCCACTTGTTGCGCAACTGGTGAGATTCTTCTCTTCACTAATGTTTATGCCCCGACTGATTTTATTGGAAAAACTTTACTTTGGTCACATATAGGATATGTTTTCTCTCTTGCTCCGCTATTCCCTTGGATTCTGGCAGGAGATTTCAATGCAGTTTTAAGTTTGGAAGAGAAGCAGGGAGGTATTCCCAAGCTCTATCCCTCTGTAGGCCTTTTTAGAAGTAACATTGAAAGGTTGAGGGTGGTGGACGTCACCCCTTCCAATGGGTTATTTACATGGAATAATAGGAGATGTGGGGCGGAAGCGATAGCAGAAAGATTAGATAGGTTTCTAGTTTCTTGTTTCTGGATGGCGGACAGTTGGATTACTAGTTCAATGATTTTGAACTGGAGGGGTTCAGATCACTGGCCGATCCTTTTGACTGCTTCTATGTTTCAAAAGACAAAGAATCCATCCTTTAAGTTTCAGCTTATGTGGTTGAGGGATGCTTCTCTCCAAGATTATATCACTATTTGGTGGAGGGAAGGGAAGCCTGCTTATGGTACCGCTATGTTTTCTTTTGTCAAACAATTGCAATATGTTAAGTTTAAGCTGAAAAGGTGGAATAGGGAGTGCTTCAAAAATCTCTTTGGAGCCAAGAGAGATGCTCAGCAGAGGGTGGACAATATTACGCGCCAAATCAGAGAACAAGGCTTGTCTAATGGGCTATATAGAGAAGAAGTTGTGGCCTTAAAGGATCTAGAGGAGTGGGAGCTACGAGAAGAGATTTACTGGAAACAAAAAGCCCGAATTGATTGGCTCCAGGAAGGGGATAGAAATACTAAGTTCTTCCACAACACTGTTAAGGACAGAAGACGTAGGAGTGCCCTCAATTCTCTCACGACAGCTGAAGGGCTTCTGCTTTCCTCTCATAGGGAGATTGCCTTGGAGGCTACTAGATATTTTGGGAACTTGTTTTCAGAAGACTCGGATCTGGCTAGGGTTGAGGAGGATTTGGTTCTGGCTTGCATTCCCTCCTTGGTCACTTCTGAAATGAATGAGGCTCTCATTAAGCCCATTACTCTATCTGAGATAGAGCTAGTGGTGTTTGGAATGAAAAGAGGTAAAGCCCCGGGACCAGATGGGTTTCCTATAGAGTTCTTTCAAGCCTTTTGGGAGATTGTCAAGATGGATCTCTTTGATGTGGTGCAGGAATCCTTTAACAATAAACAGATGCTTAAGGCTTTGAATGCAACTTTCCTTGCTCTCATCCCAAAGAAGGAAGAAGCTAACTCCCTGAATCTCTTTAGACCTATTGCTTTGTGCAATGTGATGTACAAAATAATTACAAAAGTGATAGCTAAACGGTTAAAGCCATGACTTAGTAACCTAATCTCTAAGGAGCAAGGGGGCTTTGTTACTGGATGACAAATTTTGGATGGGGTTATCATAGCGGCTGAAGCTATGCACTCTATGGCTGCCTCTAAGGAAAAAGCTATGTTCATAAAGCTGGACATGGCCAAAGCTTATGATAGGGTCAGATGGAGCTTTTTGCAGAAAGTTTTATAGGCCTTTGGTTTTGGACAGGCGTGGATCAGTTGGGTTATGAGCTGCATAACTTCACCTTCTTTTGTTGTCCTGATTAATGATGAACCTTCTGACTTATTTGGTGTGGCCAGAGGCCTTAGGCAAGGGGATCCTCTCTCCCCTTACCTTTTCATCCTGTTGGCTGAAGGGTTGGGAAGACTTATTAAGTCTCAAGTTAGCCAGGGAGGGATTCAGGGTTGGAAGTGGGGGAATGGCATTCTTCCTTCTTCCCACCTCCAATTTGTGGATGATACGTCTTTGATGGGTGTCGCAAGAATTCAGGAGGCAGCTAGTTTCCGAAAAGCTTTGGATATTTATGTGAAAGCCTCAGGACAAAAGATTAATGAAGAAAAGTCACAAATCTTCTTCTTCAATACCCCCGCTTCTATTCAAGCTTGAATTGCCCATATCTTGAGGTTTCAAATTGGAACGCTTCATGTGGTGTATCTTGGCATCCCTCTTTCAGACCAAAGGCTTTCGAGGGGTGTGTGGCAAGATATTTTAGATAAGCTTCGAAGTAAGGTGAGTCATTGGACTCACCGTTGGCTCTCAACTGCTGGCAGAATGACTCTTTTGAAGTCTGTGATCCAAGCCCTTCCTATCTATAGGTGTCTTGTGCAGTCAGCCCCTGCTGGTTTCATTAAGGATTTTGATGCCCTTTCAAGGCAATTTTTATGGACGGGTAATCTGCTTTCCTCAAAATGGAGTTTGGTCAAATGGGATTGTGTGTGCAGATCAAAGCAGGATGGTGGCCTTGGTTTGAGGAATACGAGCTTGAACGGTTGGGCTCTTGCTGCTAAGCTTTTTTGGAGATGGTGCATAAGCCAAGATCAAGGATGGGCAAAAATCCTTAATGTTAAGTATCTTGGTGGGGTGAATGGGAAAGATGTACCAAGGTACAACTTGTCTGGAAGGGGGTCCATGATCTGGGAGACTTTGAAGAAAGGGGCACTGTTAGTTAAAAATGGTCTTTTTTGGATTTGCAATAGCGGTTCAAATGCCCTATTTTGGGAGGATTCTTGGGATGGCTTTCCTCCTATTTTATCTCAATACCCTCACCTTCAAACTTTATGTGATAGTTTCCTTGCAGCAGGATGGAGTAAGGTTGAGGATTTTAAGGTGTTTTTAAGGGTGGGGCGGGGAGAGGTTGCCAGATGGAAAGAGCCCGTTGAATGGCCTCCCGGGGGTTCTGAGGGAGAGAGAGAGACTCTTGCTAAGATTCTTGCTGGCAGAGGGTGTAACTCTTTAAGAGGAGATGATACCCTCGCTTGGGGACCCAATCCAAAAGGGAAGTTCTCAGTTGCCTCAGGTTATCAAGAGTTGGAAAGACAAAATTTTGACAGGATTGACAGTCCTTGGTGGAAGCATGTTTGGAATAAGTCAGCTTGGCCCAAGTGCAACTTTTTCTTATGGCTTGTGGTTCAGAATAAATGTCTTACCTGGGAGAATCTTCAGAAGAGGGGCTTTCATGGGCCTTCTATCTGTACTTTATGTCATCAGAGCGAAGAATCCAGTTCGCATCTCTTCTTCCAATGTTCTTTCACCAGGATCATTTGGCATTGGTGGTGGGAAGCTTGGGAGCATTCTTGTATTCATGCTCACTCTTTGGTGGAGTTTTGGAACAGCCTGGGTAGACCCCCTTCTAAGACCTCCTTTTTGGAGGTGGCTTGGGGTATTGGTCCAGGATTTATTATCTGGCAGGTGTGGTTGGAAAGGAACCGTAGGATTTTCCAGGATAAGCCAAAGAGGGTACAGTAGGTGTGGTTGCAAATAATAAACATGCTACAGGAGACTCTTGCTGCGAAGTGTGATCTCTCGGAGGATATTGCTCCTGGAGATGTGCGGGTGGTCCAAAAGTTGAATATTCTATGTGCTGATTCTAGTGGTGCTCTTGGGAAGATACAACAGAGCAGAAGAAGGAAAGCTAAAAGGAAGGTTAATAGGGAAGGAAAGTGGTCCCCCCCCCTTTTGGGACTCTCAAGATCAATACGGATGGGTATTCTAGGGGAAATCCCGGGCATGCTGGGGTTGGAGGAATTGGCAGGGACAGCTCAGGTAAGGTTATTTTCTTTTTCTCTGAATATAAAGGGATTCAAACCAATAATTACATGGAGGCACTTGCTGTCTTCATGGCTCTTGAAAGAGGTTGTGCTCTAGGATGGAGCAAGATTATCTGCGAGTCTGACTCTCAGGTGGTAGTGGATATGTTGAATTTGCAAAGGATGGAAGATGTGGATTGGCATCTGGCAGTGGTGGGGAGACAAATTCTTAGGTTGAGCTCTTCTTTGGATGTTGTCTCTTTTTGCTATGTTCCTCGTGAGTGGAATAAGACTGTTGATTGCCTGGCTAAGTGGGCTTCTGATTGTGGAGAGGGATGGAGGATGGGAGATTGGACTCACTTGCCTCCAAAATGTGCTTTGGATCTTGAGAGTCTTGTCAAGGAAGATATGGATGGTTAGTCGTGCCCCCTTTGGGGGTTATTTCTTCTGGTGTTGTGTTCTCTTTTGGGCCCTTGGCCCCTACTCTTTGTACTTTGTTGGTTGATTCAATAAATTTTTACCCCTTTTTCTAATAAAAATATAATAGTAATAAGATTAAATTATATATATTATTATTTTTAATAGTATATATAGGTTATATTATTATTATATATTGTATTCTATAATAAAAAAATATAAAATTATTGGGGTTGGGGCCCTAGCTCGATTGGCTAAATCTTTCCTGTTGCGGGAGGTTGGTCACGAGGTCTAGTCTCCCCCACCCCCGTGGTACCGAAGGGCATGTCGCGCCAGCACCACCGGTCACGTTAAAAAGTTTACCAGGCGCACTGCATTCTAAAAATAAAAAATAAAAAATTTATTATAATTAATAATTAATATATTATTATATAGAACAAATTAAATTAATGTATAAAAATCTAATAGTTTAATTTATCTTTGGAGAGATTAGGAAAAAGAAAGAGAGATAGATGGGGAGACAATTCTATATAGAGAGAGGAATATATACTAACACTTGCGCCTAAAGGAGGTTCAAGGATTGCGCTGATAGAAAACTATATGTATGTTAATATGTTAGAGAGTATGTGTTTGTGCATGGATGTGCTACAAATTCTAGTTGCATGTGGCTAGCTTAAACAATTAATAATAAGTGTTAAATAATGGAATGAAATAAATTTAGATAAATCTAGATTAGGGATCCCCAACATACTTCACGCTCTTGGGCTTAAATGTAGTGAATTTAGGGCTCCCTAACATGCTTCCTCTCTGACCCCATCATGGTTGACTATTGGAATAACACTATTGATTCTTGACTCCTTAAATGATCTATTCAAATGGATTGAAATAATTGATAATATATGTATTATATGTACCATAACTCTTATTGAATCACTGGTAGAACTATATGTTATTTGACATGATTGTAGGACCGAATTATTTGTGTGACTAATTATTTAGTCTTTTTTATTTGTTAAATGTTTAAAAAAATATAAAATATGTGAAGGCCTTAAGACCACACCGAGAGGCAATGCCTTCCACGCAATAGGTATTTTTGGTGCACCAAGCAACCTTGGTGGCCAAATGGCCTGCTTAGGTAGGGGTCCCATGAGGGGGGCTTAAGCTCTATAGATTATGATCAAATTTGAAAGAAAAAAGAATAGAGTAATAGTCATTTATTTAGTCATTTTTATTTTTCTGATATTAGTCATTTATTTAGTCATATTTATTTGTCTAATATTAGTCATTTATTAGTCATTTAGTTGTGATTTTACCCGATGACCAAATTACTCACTTATAAATGACCAAATTAGTCATTTATTTGCCATATTATACTATTCTTAGTCATGTGACTAAAATTTTTAGTCACATAGTCATTTATTTTCCAAATTCTACTAGTGTAATTTAATTTAGGCGACATTTTTAAATGTTTTAATTTGTACGATTTAAAAATATTAATGGCGGGAATATAATTTTTTTACCCCAGAAGATTGGGGCCTATGCCAGGGGCTTATCCCACTGGTGATAGAAAACCCACCGATTGGGGGGTATCAGAAGGTACTAGTACCTGTCGGTACTACCGATAAGCCAAGGGGGTGGTATGGAGTCTGCAAACCCCCTCCCCCCTGCTCCCCCCGCCCCTCTAATGTTTTTTCTTTTCAAAAAATTTATAGGAATAAATTCATAAAAGAGATTGGGTATTTTATTTTTCATTTTTTATTTTATTTCTCTGCAGACCTGGAACTTGATGTCTGTATAACCGTATGGCTGGGTAACCCAAAAAAAATTGCATTTTTTCATAGTGAGAAAAATAGGTCATATTTTATATGATATTTCATCTCTCGACCAACTCGAATCCAATGGTGAAGTTCATTTTGTCCTAGGGGGTCATCTGCAACACTTCTCCCACAAAACCCTCATTTGAATGCACAACCAAGAAACCCTTTTGACCCAACATTTATCACACCTCAAATCTACAAACAATCCATCATAACAACAAACCCAAAACCCTCAAATCTATAATGAACAACCTACAAAAATCTCATATCTTTCCATGCCTTTCATTCTCTCATGCAAAACCATAGATTCAAACTTAAATAATATTTTCTCAACCTAGGGTTATCCAACCACAATAATGGCTTTGATACCAAATAAAAGGAAACTTGTAACCACATAATGACAATTTTCACATAAGCCAAAATAGAAATCTATGCAAATAAGTATTATGAATCCACATACAAGAGAATAGACAACATACCCATGAAATAATGACACAAGATATACCCTAGGAAAACCCTCAAGAGGGAAAAACCCAATCTCCAAAAGCATCCATCACTCATGTATTATTCAACAATAAACATTACAATACATCTTTAGAGCTCTCCATGAACACCATTGAAGTATCAATCCCTCAACAAGTGCTCCATGTGAACAAGCATGTAACCACACATCCTATGGCATGCTTCAACCCTCACAAATTTTAACAAGAGATAACCTATCAACTAGCCAACCTTAAACAACTACCCATGTGGTTGCTTTTATAGAAAAAAGATCCCACAAAACCACAAAGTGGTATTACATAAAACCATGACCCCACATTTAATATTGGATACTTTATTAAATTACTTTCCCCAATATTAAATAAATACATTTTACAACTTACATTATGTCCCAATGTCACATACAACATAAAGTGGCCTAAAAAATATTAACTCCTAGTGATGCACATACCTCTAGATTCCCCTAGGTGTACCACACATAATAATAAATTAAATATTACAAACATTATGCAAGGTGTACAACACCTAATTCCTAAAATATCATTGGCATTGTCATTGCGTAAGTGGAAATACTAACACGGGGTTTGACCAAGCCCCTAAATGGCACAACCCTTCCAAGGCAATCCCACATAAGTGGGTTACAATTGCATTGATGAACAAAAATTGCTTAGGTGCTCAAAAAAATTTGGATGTTCGCTAGAAGGGGGAGAGTTCACTAGAACCCCTTAATGGGTTCGCTCGAACCCCACGTCGGCCATTTTTTTAATAAAAAAATAGTTTTTCTTTTCTTTTAATGTTACTTTTAGGGGGTTCTAGCAAACCTCTCACCTCTAGAAAAGAGGGCTTCACTAGAACCCCCCTTTTTTTCCCTTTCCCCCTCCATCTATAATTTTATGCAAAATTTTTGGTTTTGAAGCTCGAGTTGAGGATGAAAATGGAATCAACTTGACAAACCTAACTGGAGTATTATAGTCCTCGAAATGAGCTCTCCATCAAGTATAATTTGAATATATTTTTGTTTTATTATGTATTTTTTTAGTTTAATTAAACATAGGTTTTTCACCGAAAGTTAAGCTCTATGTTCTGCACATATGGAAAAATATTAGATTATAAAAAAATTTGAAAAATATCTAGGTGCTTGGTTTTGATGTCCTTGATCCAACAAAAAAAAAAAGAATTTCGATACATACAAAGAATTTATGTTATATGGTTCACCTATGTCTAAATTGTAATTTTTTTGACTTCAAAACTTAATTAAGAAAAAAATGTTCAATAAAACACAATGAAACCAAATGAAGGTGCTAGATATTGTAGTTACAAATCTAAATTAAAAAAAAATAGAATTATATCCTTCATAGAAAAAGAAGTTGTGTTATATGGTGAACATAACTCTTTAAAAACTATTACCTTGATTAGGAAAATGGTAGAAGAACTAAAATAAAAATATTTACTAACCCTAGGAGGTGATGCACCAATTATTAAAACTTGTACTACATCTTCAACACACAAGCTCTCTCAAAATCTCAGAAAGTCTTCACACAAATCAATGTTTTACATGCTCACACATCAATATTTCATAAGAAGATCAATTGCTTACAACTTTAGAAGGAAAACCAAGAATGTCTCACAACCAAAATCGTAGCATTCATGACACAATTTACGACCTGCATATAACATATATCTTTTACTTAAAGGTATTAGGAGACAACATATTTGAGGATTAATCATTAATCATAGAAAATATGCATCAATCACCCATACACACAATATAATAGATATTGAGAAGGTAAAATCATTGGATTATACTAATCACAAGGTGCTTCAAATAGTTATATGCAAAAATTAGAAAAAGTATCTTTGAATTACAATGTAGTTCTTGATGGAAAGAACCTTCAATGATTACAATGCCAAAATTAAGAATGAGCAAAGAACTCTTAAAAAATAGTTACAAAATAGCTCTCTTACATAAGGAAAAAAGAATAAAGGAATAACTGACTCTAAAAGAGTTGAAATCCTTGTCTTATAGAAAAACTCTTCTAGATAACTGAATTTTAACCTCGTGGAAGACATTGAGCTTGCATGAATGTGGAATTGGATGTGAACTAGAAGTAGAATCTTGCAAACTTTGGTGATGAGAGCTAACTTGAACTACTGGATTCTTTACTTTTGCATGCTCCTTGAAGTTTTTCCCAACTGAACTTGAAATAATCTTCTTAAAAAGCATGGAATTGATTGGAATTGAGTCTTCAATCAATTTTTTTATTGTACAAGGGAAAAAAACCTCTATTTTATGACTCCAAACTGCCTCAAATTGCATGGTTTTAGCCTCAAACTCCTCCAAACTCCAGTTGTAACCATGTGGGATTTTTAAGTAGGCCTAAACTTCTTGTAAGTGTACCAAAACTGAGTGTTTAGGCTAGTCAACTTGTGAAATCTTATGCATGATGATGTGCATATGAGGTTAACTAAAATATGACTTAGGTATGATCATATCTCTATCAATTGTTATAGAATCTATTGTTATGTGATTGTAACTTGTTGAGAACTTCCTCTTGTTTTTCATGCTTGAAGGTTCTTCAGTTGGAATGCTACTCCTTTATTACCTCTTCCTTTCACTACCCCTTTACAATTTACCACCCTCTTATGACAATATACCTCCATCATTAAAAGTATCTATTGCATACTTTATGTCTCAAATGGATGTTCTTCATTTGAAAATACCTATCTTCATGACCTTGTTATGGATAGTCCTTATTTATTCATGGCATAGCCATAGCCTCTTTACCTTTTGTATGAGATTTCTTATGACAGTCTACATGTTTGTTTCAGGTTTGAAATTGTATCTTTGATCATGAAACTATATTTCATTATGGAACTTGAGGTGACTATACCTTTTGATGTAGGAGCATCCCTGGTTGTAAAGCAATCTTGTATCAACCAAAAACATTTCTGTTTTTATAGTTCATTTTGTAGCTCTCTCAACAGCTTCTTCCACATTTTACTACATTATCATTTCTCAGCCATGGAGCAGGATATAGCTTCTACATGAGGTCATCTACAACATATCCATATTTCAAGTGATTTTCACTCGTTTGCAAAACTTTATCACTCTCAGAATTTCACTATCATTTCTTATTTAGAGCATTCAAGGCCTACCTGGCTTAGTTTGGTTGTATAGACCATTTCTAGAATGTGTGGATCTTAATGGAACATCATTCAAGAACTTTAGGTTCAAGGGGAACTTTCTTGGAGATCTACAATACATTTTCATCTCCCAATGGGTTATCTTTTCATGTTCTTGGTCAACCTACATGTTTGATCTTGTATTGGGGTTTGTAAACCCTTGAGTCCAACATAGATCATAATTGGAGCTAGAGATTTATATTTAAGATCATTTGTAATCCATTGAAAAGCATTTTTTTAGTAGTTAGATCATTAGTTGGTAATTAGCCGTTAGATCTAACCTTCAAGGTTGTGAATTGTAGTAAGGCATTGTGCCAATTATAATATCCTATAATTCCCATGTAGTAGGCCTGTGAGCCCTAGTCATTCTGTATATGAGGCATATGATGCATGTAATACTTCAAGTCATTGAATCAATGATAGTTCTTTTTTTGAGAATTTCTTGTGTTATTTCCATTGTGTTGAACTCTAAGCTACATGGCTAGACAGTAATTTCTAGACCCTCCATCCATGACTGATCCAGGATGATCCAAAAGACCTAAAATTTTTACAATCCTAGAATCCAAAAAACCATCACCATTGCATAGAGTTTTTGATATGATTCTGACGTTGCTTGTATCACATCAATCAGAGTTTGTATGTGAAAGTTATGGCCGATCAAAGTTGTGCAAAATAAGGTTGACTAGGTACAAGTGTTGATGTTAGCATGATGTTGTGGTCATACGTACATGTTAACATGTGATGCATAGTAGGAAGGAATTCAATTTACAATCACAATTTAATTCCTTTGAAACAACTTTTCAACCATCAAAAAGTTTATTTCATTGGTTTCTCTCACAATCACTCTACTTGCCTTATAGGTTTGCCAACTTGGTTTCTTGGACCTACCTCACAAACCCAATTTCAAATCCACTAACCAATTGTATTTTCAAAGACCCATTATGCCACTACAAAACATATCTCAAAATCCATATAGGTCACCTTGGACCAATAACCTTAACTTATTGCTTCTACATTGTCCTATTTGGCTAATTAGGCCTATTTTTCAAAGAATCACCTTTCTATAGTTTCCTCCAAACATAAATATTCTTAGCATGACCTCCAATAGGTTACAAAAACACAAATTCAACAACTTAAAATAGGGTAAAACCCACAAAACCAACCAACCTTTAAAACCCTTGTTCTAGGCTTCACTATGCTTAAACCAATAAGGGTTTATTGAATATATCCCTTTCAGACCTCCTCTTTGCCAACCAAGACCTAAAAAAATTCAAATTAGGTCTACACACACTATAAAAACCTTCACACAACCTTTACTTATGCATTTTAAGCAAATCCCACCTTGGAAACATCACTTTTTAAGCAAAATCTTAGAAAATCAACTAGGGCAACATCATAAACCCTATTTAAACTTTGTCCTTGCTCTTAATCCTTCTTTATCTCTGAAAACTACCTACAATCCTTCTTTTCACCTAGTTTTAGGAAAAACCACTAGAGGAAATGAGAATGAATGCATTTTTTGTGTTTCAAAACCCCAAAATAGGGTTACAGATCTGCTTCTAGCAAAATCACCATAAAAACCTCAAATATTCATAAAATTCAATCAAACTAAGTGAAAAATGATGATACTTCATGCCTTTATCAATTTCAACTACCTTTAGATCATAAACCACTTGAACGGGGCCGTACAGTGGTCTAAAACATAGAATTACCAATAAAAACACATAAATTCACATATAAAACAGGGGTTTCATTATTGATTTCCTTCATTTACAATACTCCAACCTCTTCAAACATTCACAAGGTCTTTTAAAGACATTACCAAAAATTACCATTAGTTTCCAACTAATTCCTAATGAAAGAAACCAACTTGACTCTTCACCTTCCCAATTTGCACTTTTGTAATTTTGCCATGACAACTTTTTGGCAATTTTTGCAACTTTTTACATTATTGATCAAATGAACTCAAAATGACTCAAAAAACCAAGAATCGCCTATTATGGCCTTATTACATGACTTTAGAGACTCAAAACACCAAAAGTCACTTTATCACCCTATATACCCAAAAATGACCTTGGTGCTCCTGCACCAACATGGCATGCATAGGTGGTAAGCTAACTTGGACAAATGAGAAAGTGACACATGGCATAGGGTGATGTGGCATAGTTTGACGATGTGAGCCAATCGAGTACTAACACATGTCCAAGAATTGGTGAATAAGAAAGGGCCATGTGGCCCAATGAATGGATGTCGCGTGGCACCACGACTTTCCTCATGTTTCATGGCATCTTTTGTTTGTTGGGTTGTTAAAATATTGTTGAGGGGGGTCGAACACTCAACCTCCCCCCTTCTACTTTTCCTCTCATCCACTAGAGCAAGCAGCTTCCTCACTAGATATATAGGGCTAATTTCTATTTATCTTTTAAACAATGGAAAATCATATAAAAGGGGGTCGTGTGGTTTAAACCCCTAACCTCCCAAATACCATTAAGCACTCTCAACCAACATGACACACATGATCCACTAAAATATAAGCAAAATATTTTATATTAATATGGTAAAACCGTGATGAAGAGGGAAAAGGGGGTCGAGCGGTTTGAACCCCCGACCACCCTTTAGCTATACTTGTGCCCAACCAATGTGCTATGCACATTTTATTCAACGGTTTTATTAATATTTATCTTTTCTTATGATTTAAATAGTGTGTGTCCCCTATATAAATGGGTAAATATATATTGTAGAGGGGGAGTTAAAAAAGGTGAGAATATTGTAACAAAATTGTAACTAAGAGGGCATGAAAACTAAGATAGTGTATGCACAAAGTCACTTTGAAATTGTATTCTTTTAAGTGTAAATGGGTTTTTTTAAGGCTTTTGAATCCTAACCCATGAACGTAGGAATAAGGAGAATACAAGAGAATCTTTAGGTGTTGAGAGGAGATTGTGAGATAATGTTTAATGCAGGTCTAACACATTTCTGATGTAATAAGGCAAATTGAAGTTTGGCATCATTAATAAAAGTAGTCCCACATTGAAAAGTGGACCCAAAAATGTAGCCCAAATACATGGGTGAACTCCGTTAATAAACCTATTATTGTCTCTTCGTTTTATCTTAGTTATTTTAGTATTTTGATTCCTTCTTTGAGTTATTAATTACAAAAATTAAATTAATTAGTTAACATGTAATCAAGTTATGTAACTAATTAAGTGAACCTAGTTCTACAATTTAAACTGAAAATAAACATAACCATGCAATTATGTTAATGCGATTAGGAATTTTGTAATCTGGGTTATGGTGGATCCTTAAAAATTTCATGTTCCACTTGTTTAATGCCTCTGTGATCTTATCTAGTTCGTTGGTTAGGGTTGTAGGTCTATGCTTTAGGGTTTATCTTTCATTCATTCAAAGAAACCTATCCTTTACCTCTATTTCTTATATTTTCAAGTTGACTTTTTACCTGCTAGTTCCCAATCATGTTAGTTTAGATTTATGTCGTTGAACTTGTGAACCAAGATTCTAACACCTGCAAAACACAAGAAACAATCAACTTATTAGATCAAATGCAAGGTTAAAATCATGATTCCTCAAGGAATTCATTTGAATGTAAAAGAAGAGGAATGAAATGAAGAACACAATAAACTTGAAACAAAATATCAAATCCTATTCTAAAACCAAACAAACTCTCAATCTCTTGAGGGAGTTGGTGCCAATTTGATGTGAAAATTGGCCCTTTCCCAACTCCAATGGTGTGATAAAGATGTTTGATGAAGGATGGATGCTTGTAGTGATGATTTCAATGGAGCTCCATGTTGAAAATCTGCAAAAAATCTAACTATGCTTGGATGAAATGAATGAAGATTGCTATGAATTTGAGTATAGTAACTTTGCTCAAATTGTGGATGATCAAATGAGGAGACTAGCCTCTTATTTATAGATGAGATTGATTAGAGAAGAGGCAAAAGGGATGAATGTGGGACTAATCTTCAACAAATGAGAAGAAGCCACATTTCATCATGTGAATGGTTGAGGAATGAGCACATTTTGAAGAATGTGCAAAGAGGGGGGAGATTCAAATTCAAAATATGGCTTGAAGGATGAATTGAAAGGTGAAGCAAATGCACATGGCTCAAGAAAAGGACATGTAAGAGATTTTAAATGCTTTGTTGGAAGGGACAAGTCCTTTTGGGGGAGATTTCAAATTTGAGGAATATTCCCACTTGGATGCCTTTTTGAATGAAAATAGATGATTTATAAATCAATTAAATTGATTTTCATGTGCAAGTTGCAAAATCTAGAGGATTTGAGTGATTAGGATTAGCATTAATCATGATTTGATTAATTTAAATGATGTTAGTTGATTTGACCATTTTGACTTAGATTTTAGGATTTAAATAACTCAAAATGAGAGGAGAGTGATTTAGACTTAGTTAAATAAATATTTTTATTTATTTAACCAAAGGGGGTGATGTTAGATTAAATTAGATAAATGTTTGATTTATTTAATTTAATTAGATGAACTTTAGAGATTTAATCAAATAATATGGATTATTTAATTAAACAAAGATAGGAAGATGAAATGACCTAGCCAATTACATAGAGACAATGATTTATTTAAATCGAGAGATTTATTTAATTAAAAGGGGAATTATGATGACTTATGATTTATTTAAATCGAGAGATTTATTTAATTAAAAGGGGAATTATGATGACTTTAATGAAATAAGGCTATTTGATTAAATGGTTAGATAGAAGGATAATTAAGGATGAGGCAATGTTAGTAGATTAGGATCGAGTGTGCGATATCAATCTATATATTTTTTATGTCTACATTTTCCCCTCTTTGAAGCGATGCACTTGTTGTGTTGGTTCAAAGAATAACCTTGCCATGATCAAAAGTCAAAATTTCTCTAATTTTTTCGGATGCCCCTCTGCTGCCCAAGTGAATGAAGAATTACACCAGTATACTGCCCCCTCGAGAGATCGGGTGAAGAGGTTTGATTTGAGGGTTGATCTCTCGACAAAGAGGTTCAAGATTAGTTCAACTCGAATATTTTATGTAGACAAATTTGATGATGTAGACAGTCATCAGCCATGGGTAGCCTTATGCCTATTCTAATATATTACACCCACTTGATCTTGATTTGTACCATGACAATTACATTATTGATGATATAAATGAGATGATTATGATGTTTATATGTAATGGATGATATGATGATGCATGGATGATTATGAAAATAAATGATAAATGTATGGTTTATGAGATGTTTAGAAAAACCAATCTATATTATGCAATGATGGGGATGAATGCATGTGGTATGATTAATGCTTTCTATATGATATGATATTCATTATGTAGTATGTTGACGGTTTGTAGATGTAAGATAGATGCACTGGTGATGATTTATGATTAACTGTCATGGTACCATGTTAGCGCAAAAAGAAAGAGATAGAAGAAAATAAGAGATTCCAACAAGACATGAGATGATGATGATGATGATGATTACTTGCTGAGGAGTTGGGATTTTCAAAGGGCCAATTACCTTATGTTTGATAACACATGTAGGCACAATGCATCAGGGTATAAAGAACCAAGATGGTGTTGTACCTAATGCGATGGAATTTGAATCGACAAATAGATAGGAGTATTCTTGTTCACACTTGACATACGAAAACCTTGCTAGGACGTACCTAACAAAGCAAGTATTCACCAAGTTATATTACAAGAACGTCCAACAAGCGAAGCAGATAAAAAGATAATGATTGTTGCCCCATTCCTATCTCTCTAAATCCCTCCGTTGGGGACATCATTGAGAGGTCCTTGGAATGAGCGCAATAAGATAAATCAAAATAAAAGATCAAGTAAACAAACAAGTCAATGTTCTTCATACCTACAACCAAAGGGATGTGTTTTGTTTAGGACAAGTATCCAAAGTGATATCCAAAATGATGCCCATTGTCGGAACGATATATCCTAGGACATGCATTGTATAGGATGATGATGGGTTGATAAGTTGTTTGATAAGCTATTAATATAAGGTTGTCTAACATGTTTGAAAATGATCAGGATTTTGATTTTGCATTTAAAAGTTTGAAGTTTTCTTTTGATTTTATGTTTGAAGCTTGCTTTTGTTGATTGTTGTACTTGTTTCTATTTGTTTTGGCAAAGGGTGAGTGTGATGATTGATTTATAATGGATGATTGATTATTGTGGGTAAAAGTGAGATGGGACAGATGGATTTTTTGGGTTTTTTGAATGTTTTTGATCTTTTTGAAATGTTTTGAGGCTATTTTTTGGGTTTTCTAATTTTATGACTGTTTTTGGATTTTTTGAATTTTTTTTTGCGATGTTTTTGGGTTTTCTGAAATTTTATGAATGTTTTTGGATTTTGTGTCTTGGGGGCTGATCAAAGATTAGCCTTGCCTACATTTAAGCTCAGAGAAAACGTAGTTTAGATTCCATTTTTTTGACATTTTCTATTTTTATGAATGATTTTGGTTGTTTTTGGACTTTTCGTACAATTTTGACGACTTGGATATGGATGTGTGTGATTATATCAGTGCTTTGTTTAGGATTTTTTTGAAGACCAAGCTAAGGTTGATTGATTGAATCGATGGATTGATGATGATGATAACATTGTTGAGGATGCACAACAAAGCAAGGATAGTGTTAAGCAACATAATGATTGAGAAGGATATCCAAAGATTATGGATTGATTGGACTTGATTGATCAAGATTTTGAAGCTTTATTTGGAACAAAATTGTTTTGAATGATTCAATGTGACATTGAAGCACACGTTAGATGCAATTGATATTGATTGTTTGGATTGATGTTTGATGAAAAATGAAGATTGATAAGGAATGTCTTCTCGTCAAAATGTGCCATGGGTTAGTGATTTGGATTTTTTCCCACAAGTGGTGGACCAATTTTATTTCACATTTTCCAATGTTCGGATCACCACATAAGTTGGAGGATATAGATCAATATTTATTCCTGAAGCAAGATGTAAATGTTTGCCCCCAGTGTCTAGCAATGTATGGAATGCGATGTGTGGATGCTCGGATAGGTGTATGGATTGAGGGATATGGATTATGTTGTGATAAGATAAGGTGTTTAGATAAAGAATGCTCATTTGGATAATGCTTCATGGCTCAGATAATGTTGGGTAGGATAGGATCAATGAAAATGACCCATGTCAAGATGTTTACCATAAGCAAGCATAAAGTGTGCACCAAACTTTTACCAGATCAAGATAATTTGGACTATGGATGCAGATGGATAAAGATGGATTGGATAAATAGTTCATGGATGAATGGATTTATTATGGATGAGATGGATGGAATAATGGATTTATTATGGATGGGATAAGATGCTTTCACCTGAACTAGCGCACGTAGATGCTCAATTCTACACATGATTCCTGTTTTCCAGGTTTTCATCATGGTACCTGCCCAAAGTGGCACCGAAGTGGTTTTCACTAGTGGATGATTTTTTTCTTTACTATTTTCAATCCTTTTGCTAAGATATGTGCACTTAAATGCAACTTTTGGGATTCTTGATTTGCTTTATTGATACCAGGGTTAACTTTGTCTCTGTGCGCACATCGCGATAGAGTGCCTTCAGAATCCTTATGATGAAGGGTCATTGCCAATACACGGTCAATTTGAGAATTGGATATTGTTGATGGGTTTTTTGCACACTTTCTCAACACAGGCAGTACACGAATGTACTACCTCTCTTGAAAGGAAATTTCCCATGACAAGTTGTTGAAAATCTCCCCAAGGTCTCTCGGGTGTCAGGTCATGACTTGCATGGAACTCCTCAGTTGATTTCAATGTGATTTTGCTGGTAATCACAGGGTGGACTTACGTAGCTGGATGCAAGATGGATCTTCAAATACAAAGTTTCTGAGATGGAGGTGAATTTCACTTTACTGTAGGTTCAGACAACGGTCCAAAACTTTGATGTTTCTTCAATTTTGGCTTTACAATGTGCAATGAACCTTGGTATAGGTTATTTCTAAAAAGGGGAAAAAGAGCGGGGAAGGTGGAAGGTTCCTAGACCTGCAACTAACTGTGAATAGTAATCATGGAGTTCCTACAATGGACAACTTCCTAGAAACAATATTCCACTTAACCAGAAATCTCATAGTCTCATGGAATTTGTGTTATCTTCTAAGGTCTACAAATATTTCACCTTTCATTCACCGTTTGCATGCATGAACAAAGATGAAAGTGTAGAGTAGCTTTGAATTTAAGCCTAGACTAACTTTACACAGCCATCTACCAGCAACAAATAGCAAAAAGTATGGACTAAGAAGGCATCTACAAAGCAGGAATTTTCACAACTACAGAACAACATTTCTAAAATCTATCAAAGCAAGAATACAACTAACTAGAACAACAATACAAATCTAAGTAAAGCATCTAACAGTGGAAGTTGAATCAAGTAACATGTGAAAAACTCAAAAAATGCACCAAGTCAATGTATTTTCATTATAAATTTCTGCAGCATGTCTTTACAACAACTTAACTCTCTTTACAAATGAGAGGAGAGTGGGCTATTTATAGTGCCCAAAAAGCTAAATGAATGGCCAAGATTAATTCTCATTGTGTGGCTAAGATTCATTACAAAATAGGGTTTCACCAACCCCCAATATATTACAATTTAAAATTACATTTTGTCTTCTCCCTATTTCGTCATCTAGTGCTAGCACTATAGCAATTTTGTGTTTTACTTATTGTTTTACTGTAGCTACTCCTTGGGGAGCTCTTCATTGTCCACATGGCTGTCCTCCTACTTCTTTGATGCTATATATTCCATGAATTTTAGGATGACTGGCTGGAGTTTGTCTACCTCAATAATCTCGTACTGCAGCATTTGGTAGCTCCATTCCTTTGCATTATCTTCTAGCTTCTTCCAGTACTCATCATACTTTGTGCCCTGATCTCTGAACAGCTCTGATTGATTGAAAGCACAGGAAGCAAAACTCATGAACTCCACCGTTATTTCACTGGACATCCCATCCTCCATCTTCTTCTAAAAATAAGGTTCTACCTTTTCCAGATCCATTTGTACTACAGGCATGTCATACTCTGTCATCAGTTTGAGGTATTGAGCGCATTCCGCTCTGATTTCCTTGATCCATTCAATGTCCGGATCCACTTTACTCATTATTTGCTCCAACCTTTCCTTCCTATTGTCAAAGTCTGGCCACCACACATCCATCAACCAGTAATCATCCTTGTTGAATGCAAGCTCCTTTTCCCATGTGGCTTTTGGAAACTGAAGGATAGCCTCGATCTGTGGAAAGGTGGAGTTGTATGTTGCAGGGAAGTCAGTGCAGAGTTTCCTCATGCTTTCCAAAGATAGCTGCAGATCCAAGAACTTGTTGGTTGTCTGAACAGCCTGGCTAATACCCATGTTCTTGATGTACAGGACCTGCCAAAACCAGCCCTCTGTAGTCTTTTCCAAGTTCTTTCTTCTCTCCATCTTATCAATCTGTTCTTTAGACAATAGTTGGAGTGGAGCCATGGATGTGGTAGGTAGGTCATCCACCGAAGACCATTGCTAGATGTAATCTGTCAAAATAGCTACATGTGCTTTAAGCTCATCTTTTGAGACCTTGTCTTGCTTTATCAGATGCACCATTGTAGCCACTGACTCTTCAAGGTGTCCTACCTTATGTTCCCTGGTAGCAGTTCCTAGATCCATGGTGGAGATGTTGTAGGTTTTTCCCTCCTGGCCTACCACAGGCATTGCTATTTGCACAGATCGAGACCCAGAGGCATCCATTGTTATCCTAGATCTGATCTTAGGCTTCTTCTCTTTTCTAGTTTTAGTTTGTGCTCAGGCTAAGATAGCTTCCAACCTCGCTCTTAGGTCCTTTAGTACAGGAGTTTTCTTTTCAAGCTGCCCTATTAGAACTGTAAAATTTTGAAATTTTTACATTCTATTGTGTCCAAAAGTTCCAGCATTGATTCCTCATCATAAGCATCAAAGTCCCTCTTTGTATTGTCTTGCTTGTTTTCTGTCATAAAAGCCATTGAATCCATCAAGTCTTTCATTTTTCATTAAAAGACCTGAATCGGCAAGACATTGTAAAAGTCTCCCTGACTTGATTTTTCACTAATATATGTTTGTTGCAGACTATCGACAGGACAATTTTCTTGTTTCGGTGACAAAAGGAATCATTTCGGCAAAGGGGAGTCAATGTCGGAGTGAAGTCATAGCGAATACAGTGTGTTTGGCTAACCGGTGCATGTGGAAGTTTATCGCTCAAGATAAAGGTGTTTGGGAAAATGTTTCGACAAACTAATTTTTCTTGCCGATAGGCATCCAGGAAAAAGTATATCGGCATATGTTGAGGCATCGGTGTAATGTCAGGGCGAAGACAATATGTCATACCGACTAATGCATAAAGGGGTCATTTCGGCCAGACTGATTGGTATCCGCGTGAACTCATAACGAAGTTATTTTGTCTTACCGACTGGCTTGCAAGCAATTGTCTTGGTAAGACTTATGTGCATCGAGGAAGGTCTAGGAAAAGGGGCCATTATTTGGCCGAACTAAGTTCAAAGGTATTCCAATTCTATCGGTGAGAAGCTATGGAGTCTTGCTGATTCAAATCTTATGCTGATGGAGATATGCATCACCGAGAGAAGAACTTGTCGGCATAAGTTTCACCGAAGTATGAATATTATACCGATAGATAGTTCAGGGTGAGTTTTTCTGAATAGGAGTAATCTGGGGAGTGATTTCGGTTAGACATTTGGTGTCGGTATGTGTCTTCTCGAGGGCTCATTGTCTTGTCGAGAGTATTGTTTCATTGCTTGGGTTTATTCCTTCGGTGAGGAAACTTGGTGGACACGCCGAAATGAGAATTCATTGGTGAAATGGGTGATTTTGTCTCAGCGAATGGAAAATACATTGAAAATTACATATCGGTAAGATGCAAAGATATCTACATAACATCTCCCCAACTTTGACAGTCACAGCGAAGCGGGTGAAATGAAGATTGTATCAGAAAGAGTACAAATTTGTCTAGGTGACCCAATGTAAATAAAGACTTTCGGTGAAATAGGATGAAGTCTACGAGAGGTTTCCCCGACATCTGTAGGTTATAGCGAAGAACATAAAGATAAAGGATTTCAGTCTGTGTGAATAACATTAATGTCTCAGTGATTGGAAAATGCTTTGAAGAATACATATCCGTATTGTTCCATGATATCTATGAGACATTTCCCTAACTTTGAATTGTCACAACAACATGAAAAGCATAAGCATTAGTCATTAAGTTGATTCCAGGTGTCGGTAAGACCACAGAGTGTCTTGGCGAATGATGAAATAAATGTTGAAAAGGGATTTCGCCCCAGATTTGAATTTTTCTCATCGAAAGGACATTTGATGCAACAGTGCAAGTTTCAAAGGAGGCTTCATCTATGCTTCATTAATGGCATGATGGGATAAAACAGTAATGACAGTAGTGTTTTAATCAATTCCTCATTTTTGAATTGATTGCTGGTGAGTTGGCATGCTGAACAAAGAACAGGGACATTTTTTAGTTTGAAAAGCTTAAGCAGAATACTGAAAGTAATTGCTGCTCTGTTATTTGCATTTTGATTTTGTAAGCTTGAAAATGGAATCTTCTGGTTCTAGAAAGGGTAAGGGTAGAAAACTTGGTGAGAGTAGTCAGTTGAAGGGAAAGAAACAAAAGACTGATACAGAGCATGAAGGCATTGAACGGAGGTTAAACCAAGACCTTATTGATCAATTACCTGGTTCAGGGCCTAAAGCTAGAAGGTCCGCATAGCTTAGGGCAGAAGTTGACAAGTTGGATGACAAATGCAAGTTCATAGGTGATGTCTGGACTGCTGTGAGAGGGTATGAGCTTTTCAATTTCCACTACCATAGGAGGAATCATTTTAAGCCAGTTTGTAATCCATGGAGGTTGAATGTAGGGAAATTGGTATGCCCTAATGTATTCGTTAATCCTAAATTGGTAAAATTGCTTGCTGATCATTATGATCCAAAGCATAAAGCAATATGTGATCCTTCTAGAAAACCACAGATACATGTGTCAAAAGAAGGAATTGGTGAGGTTTTCAAATTGGAATGATTTTGCGATGAGGAAATCAATTATGAAGAGTTGCAGAAGGAATTTTTTCAGAATGGATACAAGTTACAAGGGTTGGAGGTTACCAATTCACAAGGTTAAACAGGGTAACAAGCCAGAACCTCTGGAAGATAGTGAGGGGCCTCCTTTTCATGTAGATTTGTTTGAACCCTATATGAAATATACATATTTTTCAATGTGTCAGGTGTTGGGGATGGATGCCCCAGAATTCATGTCAATGGTGCCAATGGTCATTGTAGCAAACATTCAATATCACAATTCCAGGCTATTTGATTATGCTTCATATATTTCTAAGGAGCTTGACTCAGGATTGATGGCTATAAAGGGTGGAGCTTCCATTGTTCACCTCAGAAACTATTCATTGTTGATGCACTTAGTGTTATATTTCAAACAAGAGCTAGGGGTATGGCCTCCTGAGATGAGAATTTCTCAGATTGGTAAAGAGGGTGAAGCATTGCCTATTCAGTTGTGGACTGCCATTTGGGCAGTAGGTTTGCTGGTTCTAGTTTTATTCATTTTGAGGAGTATTTTGTAAAGATATTGTATAAATTGTATCATTATCCTTGTAATCATTCATTGACTGATGAGATCAAGAGATTCCTTCGGCCTAAAGACTTCAATGGGCCAATTGATCATAATTGGGGAGACTGGTATTGTTTAGAGGGAGCTATAGTAATCAGAGTGTACAGATTTGAAGATGCTCCTTTCATTCTACCAAGGACAGTTCCAAACAGGGTTGCATACTTGGAAATTGTCAAACAAATGGATTTATGTAGTGTGATGCATTTCAGTTCTTTTGGGAAGCAGGCTTTTATGGCTAGTACTTTATGTTTTGGTGATTTCACTGTATTGGCTAAAGAGGGATATAATTCAATCCTTGATAGTTTGCTGCATTATAATATGAAAAGAGGACCAACCAGGAAATACTTTGACCCTGAAAGATATATCAATTCAGCCAAGGAGAGGATTAACTTTGGAGGGTATCAACATGTACCCTATCCTTTTGATGATATGATCAGAAATCTGGATGAAGATGAAGCAGAAATGGTAGTTGAAAGATATAACCAAGGGTTATAGGATATTGAGCTATTGTCTTTAGGAGATGAAGAAGCACCAAGAGCTAATGTGCCACAGAGTAAAACAGAAAAGATACCCAGGATGAGGACTCAGCAGTATGTTTGCCCAGTCAGGGAATAGAGTGTTGAAAGTGGTGATGTTGATGCTAGGCACATGGAGTACAGATCATTTTTTTCTAATGATGAGTTTATACATTCCCCTGAGTTCAAAGAATTCTTGTACAAGTATAAGGGGAAGGAAATAAGGGAGAATGTTGATGATGTTACATCTAGAAATGAGGAACAATTGTTGGCTCAATTGAGAAGATGTGTGGATGATGAGATGGCAAATATGACTCCTGAAATGGGGAGAAAAATGTTGGAGGATGCTAGTGTCATGATATTTCCTGGCCTTGATTTGAACTCTGCATTGGTTTTTGATAGTTTCTTGAAGGGTACTAATGCTACTCATAAGCTTGATAAGCGAAAGGTGACATAAGTGTATACGGGCTCCAAGTATAATACTGATGAGGGATCAATGTTGATATGGGCTTTGTACCCACCCCATAGGAAATCAGTGGTACTTGATACAGAGAAGGCATTTGGCCATGTCTTGACTCTAAAAGTTGGAGAAGCTAATCCTGTAGTTACTGCTGATATTGGGGTAAATATTGCAAAGTTGAATAAAGCACAGATTCAATTATTGATAAAAGAAAGAGAAATGTATAAAGGAAATAATGAGAAATTGTTGAGAGAAAATGATAGACTCAAAGACTTGGTTGGTGTTTCAATGGGAACAACCAAAATGATCACTCGAGGAGAAAGCTCTCAAGCAAAAGACCACTGGGTAGGGTCAAGTTCTTATTCTCAGGGAAAGCATGATAATATTGCTGCAATTGTCAAGAAGAGGCAGGATTATTTGACATCCTGGTTGAATAAATTGTGGGGAAAATACTCTCATACTCTTGCTGCACTGAAGGAGCACACAAGGATGGATGGACGAATCATGGAGAAATTTCATGAGTTGGGTCAAAGTGATGAAGCTAGCAGTTCTGCACTTGAAGCTGCAAATCATATAATCAATCGCCATCGAAATTTCTATGATGAATTGCAAGGAGATGAACAGGGGTTAATTGTAGCTGCTAAGAAAACTGTAATTACATTTTCTGATGATAATGGGGATTTGAAAGAAGCCACCAGATGGAAAAATGAATTTGAATCAATGTTGAATGAAATCATGAAGATAGCTTCTGCAGAGGATACAACATTCGAAGAAGTGAGTAAGCAAAATGAGGAAATGGTCAACATGGAAGTTACGATCCAGAATGTTGTTGGAGATGCGGATAAGTATGAACGCCAGGATTATTTGGACCACCTCAATAAAACTCACTTATGGCTAAATAGAGCCTAGTTATTCTCTATCTTTTGTTTTGTAATATGTATTTTCTATTTCTGAAAGGATGCGTCCTTTCATATTCTCAATGTATAAATGTCCATTTTGTAAACAATATGTGGATATAGATAGAATAGGATAGAGAATAGAGGATATGGTGGAATGCCATGATTCACAGGGTTGAGACTCTTATGTATGTTTTGAAGCTATGGAGATATCAATGAAAACCATCTGATTTGCTAGCGTATTCTGGTGTCAATTGTTGTGTTGTGCCTATTGAAAGAATTATTTGAGTTGTCTCTAAAATTGATGTTTCTTGGTTATTTAGATCAACATAACAAGTTTATGTCTGGTTTATCAGTATGTATTTTCTGTCTCTGTGTGATTGGTTAATAGTTTCTTTCAAGGAAGGATTAAATCCTTTTGATTAATCATAGTAATCAAGGAATTTCATTTAGATCAGTAAGAAAAACTCAATAATTGCAACCTTGCATTTTATACTGGTTATAAATAAATATGCCAAACAATTTGAATGAATCCAGAAAGAAGTCAGTTGTCTATAATTTCATTTGACTCTGTATATTGTATAAGGCATTGGTCTCACCATTTTCATCATTTAGTTTTATTCATACTTTTTACATCTGTTAACTGAGCATATTAGGGTTTAGTTTTGAATACTAGTATACAATATATACCAAATTCATTTTATTTTTTCCATTCCAATCTGCCATCGTGGAAAAATCTTGGCATGAGGAGAAGATTGATAGTCAAGTCTGCTTCATTTGTTATAGGTACACCCACCTAGGTTTAGCAGCACCTAGAGAGTAGAAGGTTTAATTGTTTCAAGCCTTGTTCTGTTACCCTAAAATTTCATGGAAGCTTGGAAGCCTTTCGTGGTTCAAACCTGCATTTTGGAGAGCTAACACTGCCCCTCCAACCATTCAGGCATAGCAACCTTCTCTTTAGGTGATCCATGATCACCTTCGCCCCCCTTGGCTAAGGTTTATGTTTTCTTATCTTTTGGGGCCCTTTCTTCCTCCTTAGTAGTATCTCCTTCTTCTTCATTGGAGTCCTGAAGATAGCTTCTGAATCAATGCTGAATGAAATCATGAAGATAGCTTCTGCAGAGGATACAACATTGGAAGAAGTGAGTAAGCAAAATGAGGAAATGGTCAAGATGGAAGTTACGATCCGGAATGTTGTTGGAGATGCGGATACATATGAATGCCAGGATTATTTGGACCACCTCAATAAAACTCACTTATGGCTAAATAGAGCCTAGTTATTCTCTATCTTTTATTTTGTAATATGTATTTTCTATTTCTAAAAGGATGCGTCCTTTCATATTCTCAATGTATAAATGTCCATTTTGTAAACAATATGCGGATATAGATAGAATAGGATAGAGAATAGAGGATATGGTGGAACGCCATGTTTCACAGGTTTGAGACTCTTATGTATGTTTTGAAGCTATGGAGATATCAATGAAAATCATCTGATTTGCCAGTGTATTCTAGTGTCAATTGTTGTGTTGTTCCTATTGAAAGAATTATTTGAGTTGTCTCTAAAATTGATGTTTCTTGGTTATTTAGATCAACATAACAAGTTTATGTCTAGTTTATCAGTACATATTTTTCGTCTCTGTGTGATTGGTTAATAGGTTCTTTCAAGGAAGGATTAAATCCTTTTGATTAATCACAATAATCAAGGAATTTCATTTAGATTAGTAAGAAGAATTCAATAATCGCAACCTTGCTTTTTTATACTAGTTATAAATAAATATACCAAACAATTTGAATGAATCCAAAAAGAAGTCAGTTGTCTATGATTTCATTTGACTCTGTATATTATATAAGGCATTGGTCTCACCATTTTCATCATTTTTTTATTCATACTTTTTACATCTATTAACTGAGCATATTAGGGTTTAGTTTTGAATGCTGGTATACAATATATACCAAATTCATTTTATTTTGTCCATTCCAATCTACCATCATTGACAAATCTTGGCATGAGGAAAGATTGATAGTCAAGTATGCTTCATTTGTTATAGGTACACCCACCTAGGTTTAGCAACACCTAGAGAGTAGAAGGTTTAATTGTTTCAAGCCTTGTTCTGTTACCCTAAAACGTCATGGAAGCTTGGCAGCCTTTAGTGGTTCAAACCTGCATTTTGGAGAGCTAACAAATTGGAAACTCTGCTGGGGATAACAAAGAATCTGGGCCTTAATCTTAGAGTTAGAAGTCCTATATACAGACTCCGCTGGGAATACCAAGTAATAATATTTTTCTCACTTTTAAGAAAGTGAGTGGCGACTCTAATCAAACATTGCAATATGAATTGAAGAAGATCTCAATTTAGGGGAGGTCATTCTAGAGCTCCTCCTGGTAATAGTAAGTGGACACATAAAAATGATAAGGTTGACAACGGTAAAGGGAAAAGTGAGGACATGTGCTTAACAAACAAAGATAAATCATCGATACCTTTTGGTGAGAATTGTTTTGACACATGGAAAGATAATTCATCTGAAGAGCCCTGTACCCCGGAAGATCAGAGAAATCCTTTTTACAACCCTCAGAAAAATGTTGAATTTGAAGCTAGAAAATAGGTTGAATTTGAAGCTAGATTTGAAGTCGAACGACTCAGAGTTCAATATGAATATGACCAAAAAATGGAAGGTAATCAGAGTGGACATGCTAATCAAGAAATTCAACAAGAAGATTATGAATCTTTAAGTTATGAGGAAGTTAGGGCATGATATGAATCTCAGAGAAAGGAAAGGGAAGAGCAAGAAAAGGCCCAAATGATTCAAGCAATGAAGGAATTCAAACTGCAAAAAGCTCAGAACATTCCACACACATCTAGTTTTCCTCCAAAATATGTACCACCCCATAGACAGGGTAATCATGGTGCGGGGTATTCTGAACCACCAAGGATTCCTCACCATCAAATTGGGAATCAACATAGATAGCCAAATCACCCACCTTATATTCCCACTCAGCATGCAAATAATTATCCACCTCTTGGTCAACGTCATGTGCCACAGCAAAATATGCAGTACAATAACCCTATGTACCAGTATCAGCACCCACCTAATCCTCCTCCTTATCAATATACAACCATGATCAAACAATTTGATTTAGCAGGGTTTCAATTATACCCATATCCCATGGACAGCAGTTGGAGAGGTTTAGTACCCAAGTTTACAGGTAGTAATGCAATCACTACTGAGGATCATTTAAGAAGTTTCAATGCTTTTATTCAGGATTTGGATGTACCTTATGAAGATTTACATATGAGATTATTCATGATGTCTCTTATTGAAGAAGCTAGGGACCGGTTCAATAGCTTGGCAACAGCTTCTATTTATTCTCTCCAGATATTTCAAGACCAATTCCTTGAACAATTTGGGAATTTGAGTGCACCAGATGCTGCTCTCCATGAATTAATACGAATTCAGAAAGGTTAGAATGATTCAGTCTTTGATTTTAACAGAAGATTCAATAAATTGCAGAATAGATTACCTCCCGGATCAAAGTTACCTGACTCTGTAGCATTAAGTGTTTAACTGAATGCATTTGACCCTAAAATAGGATATGAGTTGAGAAACAGGTTTCCAAGGGACTTAACTGAATCACAAAAGATAGCATTAACAATAGAGAATAACAGAAAAGCTGTTGGGATAATGAATAAGAGAGACAACCCTCGAGTTCCTCAACAAAATACTAATTATTAATATAAGCAGGAGAATACATATAGGAATGAAAGACCAAGGCCAAGGTTGCATGACATGCCTTACAACACAAACTGGAAGGACGGAAAACCTGTAATAGATAGGCCTAGAAGCAAAGAAACTCATGATCCATTGAAGAAGAAGGGAACATATATGGTCAATAGTAATTATTTTTGTGAAGTTTGTGATAAACCACACTCCCCTGATTATTGTGTAGTAGCTCAGAGAATGTAGGAAGAAGGAGTGTTAATGGGAGATGGTGGAGAAGATCACATGATCTACTTAACTTCAAATGTTTCTCACCATGTTGAGGAGAGGTACTCATCTTCGGAGGAGGGAGGTTATGAGTATGATGTTGCAGAATAAAGGTACAATGTTCATATGGCTGAGCAGTATGTTTTTTCTGACACTGAAGATGATTATGTAGAACCACAATCTATTGAGGTGCCTACTTATAATAATGTGAGGAGACTTACTAAGGAATAGATAGAAATATTGACTGTTGTTGTAGTAGAAGAAGCTAAGAATAAGTACTGGTTGAGGAACAGGATAGTAAATGAGAAGGAAGGTGTCCTTAGGGGTATCTTTATGAAAGATCATAAAGTTGTGCAAGGAGTTTCAAAGAAAAATGAAAAATAAACAACATGAAGAAAGTAAACAGAATCCTGTCCAAAAGGATGCAGTAAAAGAGTTACATAAAGAAATTCAAAAAGCTGATCAATCAGGTAGAGGAGAAAAAGAAGTGAACAAAGGAGAAATATCATAACAAAAGAAAGTGATTAAGGTAGAAGGTTCTTCTTTTGATTTCACTCAAGCCTTGTCCTAGGTAAAGATGTTTGTCCCACTTCTAGAAATGATGAAAATTAAGGAGTACAGGGATAGTGCAATGCAATTGATAACAAATGAGAGTGAAAAATATGTAAGTACTAAAAATAAAATGGTTGCAAAAAATAAGCAGGATAAAGTAAATATCCCAAAAATCTGCTTGAGTAATGTATTGACAAGTCCACCACAGGTTGATCCTTTCTTTATCACATTACTCATAAATAATAAATTATTGAGGAATTGTATGATATATTATGGTGCCGCCATGAATATTATGCCAGTAGGAGTGATGAAACAACTAGGCATGTGGGTGGATACATATGAAGGAAAGTGTTACGCAATGGATAACCGACCTGTTCCTGTGGTTGGTATAATGAAAGATGTAGAAGTCAAGTTAGCTGCCTACCCTCAAGTAGCTTACAATATTGATATAACAGTGATAGACACCCCTCCACAATTTGGTATGCTTTTATCAAGGCAATGGACGGTGGCTATTTGTGGAAATGTTCAGTTTGACCTATCTTATGCAACCATTCCTATAAATGGCCAAGAAGTGAAATTGTACAGGGAGCCGAGGATGAATCAACTCATTGATTCTTTGCCACAAGACCAAATTAATTATTTTTGTGATGTTGATCTTGGGAGTTTCAAAATAGAACCAACACAGCCAGAATTGACTAATAGTGATCCTATTGAGAAGCATGCTGCAAGGAACCACAATGGTGTGTGGAAGATGTATTTCGATGGAGCCTGCAACCAAGAAGGAAATGGAGTTGGGATAGTATTTGTTTCGCCTGAAGGTAATACATTTAAGTATTCATTCTTGTTAACTTTTGAATGCATAAATAATGTGGTGGAGTACAAAGCTCTATTAACTGGATTGAATATAGCGGTGAAGCATAAAATAAAGTTGTTGGTTGTTCTAGGAGATTCTGAGTTAGTTATCTCACATGTTAAGGTGAAGTATACAGCAAAAAACAAAATACTAAAGCAATATAGAAATTTTGTATGGGATACAATAGAATTGCTTGATGCTTTCTCGATTGAGTGGGTGGATAGATCAAAGAATATAATGGCAGATTTTCTAGCTAATGTAGCATTGAAGAGAGATGATATTACGTTGGCAGGAGTGTCACAAATTGAATTCAAAACAAGGCCTGCTATGCCTGATAATGTATATAGCTGGCAAGTTTTTAATGATGAAATTGATCTTTTGAAATTCCTTCACTGTATAGACCAGTATGAAGCCCAAGAGATTGACTTCAATGCCTTCGTTGAAGAAGTTGATGGAAAAGAGACAATATTTGGGAAAGAGATCTTGTAGCTTAAAACAAATAAGATTCCTAAAGGCTTGGTGGCATTAGAGAGGGTATATGATGGAAGTGATCGGTCTTTAATGAAGTAGACACTAGTTGGAAGGGATGATATTGAAGAAATTAATTTGGGAATTGAGATGGCACCGAAAAAGGTGTACATAGGTAAAAAGATCAGTCCTACAATTAGAAAAATGTTGATTGAATTGTTGAGAAAGTATAAACATGTATTTGCTTGGTCTTATGAAGATCTAAAAGCATATAGAGAAGATTTGTTTCAGCATGAAATACCATTGAAGCCAGATGCTAAACCATTCAGACAAAAACAAAGGCCTATAAATCTAACTCTAGAACCTAAAATGCAGGAGGAATTAGCAAAGCTCAGAGATGGTGGAATCATTAAGCCAATCAGACATTCAACATGGGTGTCAAATCTGGTCCTTGTCAGAAAGAAAAATGGAGACATCAGATTATGTGTAGATTTCAGAAATCTAAACATAGCGTCCCTCAAAGATAATTATCCTTTGCCTAACATGGAGGCCATATTGCATAAGGTGACATGCTGTGAATTGTTGTCCATGATGGATGGATTTTCAGGGTATAATCAAGTCAAAGTTAAAGAGTCTGAGCAATACAAAACAACATTCACAACCCCTTGGGGAACATATGTTTATATGAGGATGCCATTTGGCCTTACTAATGTAGGGGCGACTTTTCAAAGAGCTATGGATGTGGAATTTTCTTATTTGATCAAAATTCTCATGGTGGTGTATCAGGATGATCTCACTACTTACTTCAAGAAGGTTGAGGATCATGTTCATCATTTGGAAAAGGTGTTTATAAAATCCCTTGAGTATGGTATTAGCTTAAACCCCAAGAAGTGTAATTTTACTGTCACAGAGGGTAAGCTTTTGGGACACATTGTTTCAAAGGAAGGGATTAGGATAGACCCTGAAAGGGTGGAGGCTATTGATAAGATCCCTATCCCTAAGACTGTTAAGGCCATACAGTCATTTTTTGGACTGATTAAATTTGTTAGAAGGTTTGTTTCTAACTTTGCTGAGATTGTCAAACCAATATCGAAAATGTTAAAGAAAGGAAAAAAGATAGAATGGACTACAAAAGCTTTGGAAGCTTTTGTGTCTATAAAACGAGCCATCAAGGAGGCTCATGTTCTTAAGTTGCCTGACTTTTCAAAACCTTTCCAGATTTTTTCATTTTCCTCAATGCATACTGTTGTAGCTGTCATGCTACAAAAGGATGAAGACGGTCATGAGCAGGCAATATCTTTTTTTAGTAAGTCATTATAGGGTTATGAATTAAAGTATGATATAATGGAGAAGCAAGCATTTGCATTGGTGAAAGATGTAAAGGCTTTCAGGACATACCTAGTTGGAGCAAAGGTAGTTGCTTATGTTCCTCATGCAGCAGTAAAGGATATTATGACACAGTCTGAAGTAACAGGTAAAAGATGCAAATGGATCAACAAGATCCAAGAATTTGACTTGGAGATTCAAATTACTAAACTGGTTAGAGGTCAGGGTTTGGATAAACTAATGGCGGAGGCAAATATTGAAGCAAATCAGATTTGTAGTGTAGAAGAAGAAGGTGTAATTGCAAGCATTGAGCATACTCAATGGTATACAAATATTATGTATTATCTTAAATACATGAAGTGTCTAGAGGGAATGAATGATAACCAGAAAAGAACGCTGAAGTTGTAGGCATGAAAATATGTTTTTATGGATGGGGATTTATTTTGGAAAAATAGGGATAGTGTATTATTGTTGTGTTTGGATGAATTTCAATCTAAACGTGTTTTGAGTGAAATGCATGAAGGAGTGTGTGGAGGACATTACTCAGCAAAGACAACTGCTCATAAAATCCTTAGGGCAGGGTATTATTGGCCTAAGATTTTTAATGACTCCTTTGCATATGTGAGAAAATGTGAAGCTTGCCAAAATTTCTTTGGAAAATTGAAATATTAGGGAGCTTTTCCATTAAGACTTTTGTAGGTTGATGCCCCTTTTCATCAATGGGGAATTGATTTCATCAGAGAAATACAAGAAAAATCAAGTGGTGGATATAGGTGGATATTGGTGGCCACTGATTATTTCACCAAGTGGATAGAGGCCATCCCAACTAAACAAGCTACAAGTAAGGTGGTGATACAGTTCCTGATGGATAATATCATTACTAGATTTGGTACACCAATAAGGTTGATTACTAACAATGGGGTGTGTTTTAGATCAGATGAATTCAGAGGCTTTTGTAGCACATATGATATTACTATTTCTTATGCAGCCCCTTATCATCCACAAGCAAATGGACAAGCAAAATCTAGTAATAAGAGTCTTCTAAAGATTATAAGAAGGGTGTTAGGTCATAATAAGAAGGCTTGGGATTTGAAATTAAGATTGGTTGTATGGGTTGATAGAATTACGGTGAAGAAGGCAATTGGGAAGTCCCCATTTGAGTTAGTATATGGAGTACAAGCCAGGATGCCTTTGCAGAACTTGTTACCAATTTTCAGGTTTGTTCTTTAGGAAGATCTAGATATTCCTGAACCCATGGAGGAAAGAATGGAGCAGCTAGCTGAATTAGATGAAATGAGGAGAGTGGCTCAAAATCAAAATATAAAGTTGCAAAAGCAGATGAAATATTTATTTGACAAAAAAGCAAAGGATAGGAAATTTGGAGAAAGTGATCTGGAATGTAAGGTGCCAGGAGAAGGGAAAACATGGGAAGTTTGAAGCCTTATGGCTAGGGCCTTTTGTGGTGGTTGGAAAGAAAGGTGAAGACTCATACTATTTGCAGAATATGGCCGGTGAAGATCAAGAATTTCCTGTACATGGGAAATTTTTGAAACATTTTTTCTCCTGAGGTGACACAGAGGATTAAGGGTTGCAAGTGCATGGACAATTCTTGATGATCCTCTTTGAAATTATTTTCCATGCACAGTAGTTTAGGAAATAAAAGGAACAGGATTTGCAAGTACATGGACAATCCTGATTTTCCTTCTTTTGAAATAAAAATTTCCATGTACAGTAGTATAGGGTCTCATTCATTGCTATTGCCATTTGTTCCATTCTGCTCACATGTTCCATCACTTTGAGTTTGGTATGCTCACCCAGAAATCTAAATCCTTGCAATGATCTCACTATCATTCATCCCCAAACGGAGCCACTGTTAGAACTGTGAAATTTTAAAATTTTTACATTCTATTGCGTCCAAAAGTTCCAGCATTGAGTCCTCATCATAAGCATCAAAGTCCCTCTTTGTATTGTCTTGCTTGTTTTCTATCATAAAAGCCATTGAATCCATCAAGTCTTTCATTTTTCATTAAAAGACCTGAATCGGCAAGACATTGTAAAAGTCTCCACGACCTGATTTTTCACTAATATATGTTTGTTGTAGACTATCGACAAGACAATTTGCTTATTTTAGCGACAAAAGGAATCATTTCGGCAAAGGGGAGTCATTGTTGGAGTGAAGTCATAGTGAATACAGTGTGTTTTGCCGACCGGTGCATGTGGAAGTTTATCGCTCAAGATAAAGGTGTTCGGGAAAATGTTTCGGCAAACTAATTTTTCTTGCCGATAGGCATCCAGAAAAAGTATATCGGTATATGTTGGGGCATCGGTGTAATGTCAGGGCGAAGACAATATGTCATACCGACTAATGCATAAAGGGGTCATTTCGGCCAGACTGATTGGTATCAGCGTGAACTCATAATGAAGTTATTTTGTCTTACCGACTGGCTTGCAAGAAATTGTCTTGGTAAGACTTATGTGCATCGGGGAAGGTCTAGGCAAAGGGGCCATTGTTTGTCCAAACTAAGTTCAAAGGTATTCCAATGCTATTGGTGAGAAGCTATGGAGTCTTGCCGATTCAAATCTTATGCCGATGGAGATATGCATCGCCAGGAGAAAAAATTGTCTGCATAAGTTTCACCAAAGTATGAATATTATACCGACAGATAGTTCGGGGAGAGTTTTTCCGAATAGGAGTAATCTGGGGAGTGATTTCGGTAAGAAATTAGGTTTTGGTATGTGTCTTCCTGAGGGTTCATTGTCTTACCGAGAGTATTGTTTCATTGCTTGGGTTTATTCCTTCGGTGAGGAAACTTGGTGGACACGCCAAAATGAGAATTCATCGGTGAAAGGGGTGATTTTGTCTCAGTGAATGGAAAATACATTGAAAAGTACATATTGGTAAGATGCAAAGATATTTGCATAACATCTCCCTGACTTTGAAAGTCACAGTGAAGCGGGTGAAATGAAGATTGTATCGGAAAGAGTACAAATTTGTCTTGGCGACCCAATGTAAATAAAGACTTTTGGTGAAACAGGATGAAGTTTGCGAGAGGTTTCCCCGACATCTGCAGGTTATAGCGAAGAACATAAAGATAAAGGATTTCAGTCGGTGTGAATAACATTAATGTCTTAGCAATTGGAAAATGCTTTGAAGAATACATATTGGTATTGTTCCATGATATCTATGAGATGTTTCCCCAACTTTGAACTATCACAGCGACATGAAAAACATTAGCATTAGTCATCAAGTTGATTCCAGGTATTGGTAAGACCACAGAGTGTCTTGGCGAATGATGAAATAAACGTTGAAAAGGGATTTCACCCCAAATTTTATTTTTTCTCATCGGAAGGACATTTGATGCGACAGTGCAAGTTTCAAAGGAGGCTTCATTCATGCTTCATTAATGGCGCGATGGGATAAAGCAGTAATGACAGTAGTTTTTTAATCAATTCCTCATTTCCGAATTGATTGTTGGTGAATTGGCATGCTGAACAAAGAACCGATTCATTTTTAAGTTTGAAAAGCTTAAGAAGAATACTGTAAGTAATTGCTCCTCTATTAAATTGCATTTTGATTTTGTAAGCTTGAAAATGAAATCTTCTAGTTCTGGAAAGGGTAAGGGTAGAAAACTTGGTGAGAGTAGTCAGTTGAAGGGAAAGAAAGAAAAGACTGATACAGAGCATGAAGACATTGAACGGAGGTTGAACCAAGACCTTATTGATCAATTACCTGGTTTAGGGCCTAAAGCTAGAAGGTCCGCACAGCTTAGGGCAGAAGTTGACAAGCTGGATGACAAATGCAAGTTCATAGGTGATGTCTGGACTGCTGTGAGAGGGTATGAGCTTTTCAATTTCCACTACCATAGGAGGAATCATTTTGAGCCAGTCTGTAATCCATGGAGGTTGAATGTAGGGAAATTGGTATGCCCTAATGTATTCATTAATGCTGAATTGGTAAAATTGTTTGCTGATCATTATGATCCAAAGCATAAAGCAATATGTGATCCTTCTGGAAAACCACAGATACATGTGTCAAAAGAAGGAATTGGTGAGGTTTTCAAATTGGAAGGATTTTGTGATGAGGAAATCAATTGTGAAGAGTTGCAAAAGGAATTTTTTCAGAATGGATATAAGTTACAAGGGTTGGAGGTTACCAATTCACAGGGTTAAACAGGGTAACAAGCCAGAACCTCTGGAAGATAGTGAGGGGCCTCCTTTTCATGTAGATTTGTTTGAACCCTACATGAAATATACATATTTTTCAATGTGTCAGGTGTTGGGGATGGATGCCCCAGAATTCATGTCAATGGTGCCAATGGTCATTGCAGCAGACATTCAATATCACAATTCCAGGCTATTTGATTATGCTTCATATATTTATAAGGAGCTTGACTCAGGATTGATGGCTATAAAGGGTGGAGCTTCCATTGTTCACCTCAGAAACTATTCATTGTTGATGCTCTTAGTGCAATATTTCAGACAAGAGCTAGGGGTATGGCCTCCTGAGATGAGAATTTCTCAGATTGGTAAGGAGGGTGAAGCATTGCCTATTCAGTTGTGGATTGCCATTTGGGACAATAGGTTTGCTGGTTCTAGTTTTATTCATTTTGAGGAGTATTTTGTAAAGATATTGTATAAATTGTATCATTATCCTTGTAATCATTCATTGACTAATGATATCAAAAGATTCCTTCGGCCTAAAGACTTCAATGGGCCAATTGATCATAATTGGGGAGACTGGTATTGTTTAGAGGGGGCTATAGTAATCAGAGTGTATGGATTTGAAGATGCTCCTTTCATTTTACCAAGGATAGTTCCAAACAGGGTTGCATACTTGGAAATTGTCAGACAAATGGATTTTTGTAGTGTGATGCATTTCAGCTCTTTTGGGAAGCATGCTTTTATGCCTAGTACTTTATGTTTTGGTGATTTCACTGTATTGGCTAAAGAGGGATATAATTCAATCCTTAATAGATTACTGCATAATAATATGAAAAGAGGACCAACCAGGAAATACTTTGACCCTGAAGGATATATCAATTCAGCCAAAAAGAGGATTAACTTTGGAGGGTATCAGCATGTACCCTATCATTTTGATGATATGATCATAAATCTGGATGAAGATGAAGCATAAATGGTAGTTGAAAGATATAACCAAGGGTTACAGGATATTGAGCTATTGCCTTCTAGAGATGAAGAAGCACCAAGAGCTGATGTGCCACAAGGTAAAATAGAAAAGATATCCAGGATGAGGACTCAACAGTATGTTTGCCCAGTCAGAGAACAGAGTGTTGAAAGTGGTGATGTTGATGCTAGGCACATGGAGTACAAATCATTTGTTTCTGATGATGAGTTTATGCATTCCCCTGAGTTCAAAGCATTCTTGTACAAGCAGAAGGGGAAGAAAATAAGGGAGAATGTTGATGATGTTACATCTAGAAATGAGGAACAATTGTTGGCTCAATTGAGAAGATGTGTGGATGATGAGATGGCAAATATGACTCCTAAAATGGGGAGAAAAATGTTGGAGGATGTTGGTGTCATGATATTTCCTGGCCTTGATTTGAACTCTGCATTGGTTTTTGATAGTTTCTTGAAGGGTAGTAATGCTACTCATAAGCTTGATAAGGAAAAGGTGATAGAAGTGTACACGGGATCCAGATATAATATTGATGAGGGATCAATGTTGATATGGGATTTGTACCCACCCCATAAGAAATCAGTGGTACTTGATACAAAGAAGGCATTTGGCCATGTCTTGACTCTAAAAGTTGGAGAAGCTGATCCTGTAGTTACTGCTGATATTGGGGTAAATATTGCAAAGTTGAATAAAGCACAGATTCAATTATTGATAAAAGAAAGAGAAATGTATAAAGGAAATAATGAGAAATTACTGAGAGAAAATGATAGACTCAAAGACTTGGTTGGTGTTTCAATGGGAACAACCAAAATGATCACTCGAGGAGAAATATCTCAAGCAAAAGACCACTGGGTAGGGTCAAGTTCTTATTCTCAGGGAAAGCATGATAATATTGCTGCAATTGTCAGGAAGAGGCAAGATTATTTGACATCCTGGTTGAATAAATTGTGGGGAAAATACTCTCATACTCTTGCTGCACTGAAGGAGCACACAAGGATGGATGGACGAATCATGGAGAAATTTCATGAGTTGGGTCAAAGTGATGAAGCTAGCAGTTTTGCACTTGAAGCTGTAAATCATATAATCAATCACCATCGAAATTTCTATGATGAATTGCAAGGAGATGAACAGGGGTTAATTGCAGCTGCTAAGAAAACTATAATTACATTTTCAGATGATAATGGGGATTTGAAAGAAGCCACCAGATGGAAAAATGAATTTGAATCAATGCTGAATGAAATCATGAAGATAGCTTCTGCAGAGGATACAACATTGGAAGAAGTGAGTAAGCAAAATGAGGAAATGGTCAAGATGGAAGTTACGATCGAAAATGCTGTTGGAGATGCGGATACGTATGAATGCCAGGATTATTTGGACCACCTCAACAAAAATCACTTATGGCTAAATAGAGCCTAGTTATTCTCTATCTTTTGTTTTGTAATATGTATTTTCTATTTCCGAAAGGATGCGTCCTTTCATATTCTCAATGTATAAATGTCCATTTTGTAAACAGTATGTGGATATAGATAGAATAGGATAGAGAATAGAGGATATGGTGGAATTCCATGATTCACAGGGTTGAGAATCTTATGTATGTTTTGAAGCTATGGAGATATCAATGAAAACCATCTGATTTGCTAGCGTATTCTGGTGTCAATTGTTGTGGTGTGCCTATTGAAAGAATTATTTGAGTTGTCTCTAAACTTGATGTTTCTTGGTTATTTAGATCAACATAACAAGTTTATGTCTAGTTTATCAGTACGTATTTTTCGTTTCTGTCTGATTGGTTAATAGGTTCTTTCAAGGAAGGATTAAATCCTTTTGATTAATCATAGTAATCAAGGAATTTCATTTAGATCAGTAAGAAGAACTCAATAATCGTAACCTTGCATTTTTATACTTTTTATAAATAAATATGCCAAACAATTTGAATGAATCTAGAAAGAAGTCAGTTGTCTATAATTTCATTTGACTCTGTATATTGTATAAGGCATTGGTCTCACCATTTTCATCATTTAGTTTTATTCATACTTTTTACATCAGTTAACTGAGCATATTAGGGTTTAGTTTTGAATACTAGTATACAATATATACCAAATTCGTTTTATTTTTTCCATTCCAATCTGCCATCGTGGACAAATCTTGGCATGAGGAGAAGATTGATAGTCAAGTCTGCTTCATTTGTTATAGGTACACCCGCCTAGGTTTAGCAGCACCTGGAGAGTATAAGGTTTAATTGTTTCAAGCCTTGTTCTGTTACCCTAAAATGTCATGGAAGCTTGGTAGCCTTTCATGGTTCAAACCTACGTTTTGGAGAGCTAACACTGCCCCTCCAGCCATTCGGGCATAGCAGGCTTCTCTTTAGGTGATCCATGATCACCTTCGCCCCCTTTGGCTAAGGTTTCTATTTTCTTATCTTTTGGGGCCCTTTCTTCCTCCTTAGTAGTATCTCCTTCTTCTTCATCGAAGTCTTGGATGAACACAAGGCACTTAATAGGAGGCTTGGTAGATAATTGTTTCCTTGGACTTTCTTTCTTTTTCATTTCCTTCCCCTCCTTTCCTTCGGTTTGCTCAACCTCGTATGTGTGCTCCTCGGGCTACTCAATTTCAAGGCTCTTGACTGCTTGGGCCTCACCCTCAGGTTTATCTTCTTGTTGTTGTCATTATTCTTCAAGGGGAAACCTTTCTGCCTCTTCTTCAGTACCCTTCAGCTGTCGAGCCATTTCTTCCTCAAGGTCATCATCGAAAGCATGCACGATGACCCTACCATCGGCATCTTCTTCCTCATCTCTGCTCTCCGAGGAGATAGTTCCCTCCTCTTCGTAGGCCACCCTATTGATTGTGCGGTGCTCATATTCAGGGTGCTCATGGTATTCATCGGCCTCCTCTTCAAATGGCCTTGAGGCCTCTTATTCTTGCCTCTCCCATTCCTCAGAGATTAACATGGTGACCTCCATAGCCGGTGGCCCCATTAGAGGTTGCGACGGTTTAGCAGTAGCGAGGACCTGTGTAAGGGCCGCTTGAAGAGTGGGATCCATAAAGATTTGGGAGAGCTTAGAGGGGAGATTCTAAATATGTCTTGAGAGGGCCTCAGGCACAGTGAGAGCGGGTATTGGTGCCAGAATTGCAACTAATGGGAGTGATGTGGTGGGTGACATGGCAGCGGAGGAAGGAGGAGTAGTCACGGTGAAGGAATTGTCAGTTACTATCATAGGATGGTCGGAGGTGAAGGGGCAAGATGGAAAGAGATGTCCATCACCAGCAGGGATGTGGCGACCATGGCTAGGGAGGTAGATAATGGGATAGTCAAAGCAGGGAGAACCAAAAGAGTTTTTAACTGCTATGCACCTTTTGCTTCTTCCTCTTGGATTAAGAGCTGGTCTGTGGTGCCTCTTGTTTGCTTAAGTCTTTTGGAAGGTGAGCCTCCTGGATATTTTCTTGTATAAACCTTGGGGTCAGGAGACTGCTCTATTTCTATCTCTTTTCTCTTCTTGGATCTGGTAACTGGAGGAGACTATTATGTCCCACCCATTGAAGTGGTGGCAACGGCGTCCTCTATGGCACTTGGTTCACTCTTGATTCCTTCATATGTCAGGACCACCCCTTGTTTTAATCAGGCCAAGATTGGCTTGGTTATAATATCGAGGTCATCAACCTCTTGCTCATCCCAGTCTATTGTTGGTATCGACAAATTGGCGACTGTGGGGTACCTAGGGTCCATTACGATGCTTTCGTCTTCTTTGACTTGATCTGGTATGGGAAATTCCTGCACCTTTCTTATAAAAAATGCAGTCATTTGCATATAGTGCCTTGCACGTACTTCCTTATCATCCTAAAAATCCCCCCAAAAGTCCTCAATGTGGTGCAGATGAGCGAAACCCGGTCCTAGTGCCTTCCTTACATGCCCATATGGGTCCATTTGCGGGCAAGCAATGTGCAGGTGAAAATGATAATCCTTCAATTCTTTCTTAGAGTTACCAGTGCACTGGGAAGTTTGTAATTTATACATGCCTTGACCAAGGGTCATGGGATAAGGGATTCTCGCTATGTGTTTTTTGCTGAAGACCGCTTGTATGTGTTGGAGCTATCAAGAAAGCTCCAATAGGATGATCCGGTCATTGGGGTATCGAGGCAACTTGTTTGGCCTTTCAGTGAAGCCTTGGGCATGGATGTATGTGAACTTTGGATATTGAATGAAGAGGAAGGCATACTACTTCAAGAATTCCCGAGCATCGTGGGAAACCCTTCTCTCAAAGTCCCCAGCAATCATTCTAATGATATGGCCAATGAAGGCGTCATTTACCCTGCAATATTCATTCTTGAAGTTTTGGTACTGGAGCTGGGGGTACCTATCATAGGCCTTCAGTCTTCAGCCCTGCTCCTCATCGGGTGCCACAAACAACCTGTTGTACTGTCTCCGGTCTGCCAAGGAGTAGACAAGATATGAAGTCATGTAGAACTTGGAACTCTTCTTCACATTGACGAACTACTCATGGAAGCAGTCGTTTATTATAACTCCCCAATAGAACGAGGACTTTGTGGTGACGTCCTCATTCCCACAAAGGATCTGTTCGATGAAGTACACCATCCACTCTTGAAAGAAGGCAACCATAGGGAGACCCATAACCCTGCTTAGCATTGTGACCAAGTCATGGTAATCTTCATGGAAATCACTGCGGAAGAGTTCGTGAGGAACCTTCACAGTGCTACCCCATTTTTCTTTAAGCCAATGCTGATTTATTAACCTTTTATAGCCTATTGGGTTGTCATTCCATGCTGCCTGGAATTCCTCTATGGTAGGTGTTTCCATTTCTTGAAAAGTGGGAATATGGAAGGTCTTACTAATTCCCTCAGCTGACATGTCGGGGAGAATGTTACCATCTCTATCAATTATGGTCCTTGTGTCCAGTTGATATGCCTGTCGACAAGCCATGACCAATTTAGGGGCCATGAGGGATGGAGGGAAGCCTACAACCTTCTCAATTCCACTTTGTCTGATCAACCTCACATTCTTGGTCATCGGATTGACCCTGACCCTTTGTGTAAACTCGTCAATATTAACATGGCCTATATTGGTGTCGGTGATTTCTTTCCAATCCGTGGCAACCTTTGAGTGTAGAGGTTCACCCTAGAACTGGTACTTCATTTGGTCCTTGTCCTCTTTTCTTTGAGGAGTCTTGCCCAACTTCTTTCCTTTGTCCTTTTCCACAGATGCCCCCGAAGGTCTTGCACCCAATTCCATATATTCTGCAAGCAAAGGTGCAGTCAATGCAATTGATCACAAAAGTCTTCATGTTAGTTAAAATCCCATGGGCGAAGTCAAATTTAAATAATTTATCATTCATAAAATGATACTTCTTCCAGATTTCATTAGTCTTTTAATTAAGGGCTTTTAGATAATCCGGGCCCAGAGGCCTAGACTTCCCTAGCAGGAATGTTGTTTTGAAAGGGTAAATGGGGCAGAGTGACCTAGGAGATCTTTCCAGACCGAATTTTGATGGTTCAAAGGCTTGTAATGAAGAGGGCCAAAATTAAGCACATGGGTTGAGATCAGATTTCAAATTTGAGCTCATTTAGATCGATTTGGGAGCAACCACAGGTACAAGGCTAGAAAGCTGTCCAGAGTTAGCTGTTTGGAATGCTTGAGCAGAAACGGAGTTCCGGGGGTGGAACTTCGGGGTCTGGGACCTGGTGGGTCTAAGGGCAGCTGGAATTTTTGCAATTTAAAGTGCTAAGAGCTAAGGGGTCGGGACGCTGTCATGCCTTCGCCATTCGAGATGTCAATCATTGGGTAGAAGTCCGGAGGGGGTGGCCCAACGGACTAGACCCGACATTAGGGTTGGATGTCAGATTAAATTTTGGGTTTCCATAGCGAGCAGGGAGGCGGAGCCCAGATCTCAGAAGGGCAGGCACGAATTTCCTTTCAGAACGGCAGAGGAGGGACAGAATCCCGGAGGCTGGATCCTAGAAGGGGAGAGGACATTTAAAGTTCAATACCACACCCCAAGTGATGAATGGGGGCCCGGGGCCTAGGAGGCGGAAGGTCACCGAAGATTCACCATTCAGAATGGCGAAGATGGGAAGGAAGTCCATAGACCGGGACCCAGGAGGGTGACAAAAAGTTGAGTTCAAATGCAAAGTAGACGGCGAAAGGAGAGGTGGGCCCCGGAGCTCAGGCGGATAAGGTGACTCAACCGTTTGGAACAGCGGCATCTTCACAGCCTTCCGGACATGGAAGTCCAGAGGTTTGGGCCCGAAGAGCCAAAATGGCGGCCCAGTTTGGATTTTCAAGTTTTCAACCTCGACAGCAAAGGGACGACGGAGGTCCAATGATCCAGGCCCAAGGGGTCAAATTGCCGTTTTGGGAAATGTTCGTTGTTTTTTATTTTCAACCGCCAAGATGAGACCCAGGCCCGGAGGGCATGAATGCCCATGGGTGATGAACGGCCGCAGCGAGGTGAAGTTCTGGTCGCGAACTTGAGGGCAGTTTGGAGGTTTTTTGAAGAATGGAAAACATGGGTTTTGTGTGTTGCATTATGTTTTATCAATCACATGTCCTTTTAACCCTTGTTCATTTTAAACTTTAAAATCATGAAAACTTGCTCGGGAGGGCAAACGGTAAACCTACCTCGGACACTCGATGCAGCAAGGTGTGAAATCCACCCACGATCGGCAAGTGACGACAACGGGTGTGAGGGCGATGATTGATGAAGACATGGATCCTCTCTGGAAATTTCTTTGACCTCTCTCTGCAACACTAACAAGTGAGAATGGCAGGTTTTCTCAAGATATTTATACTCCCACTGCCATTAATGGCCTCATTAAATGCATGTACGACAAATAATTGGGTTGGTGGATTTTCAATTCGTAGATGGTGGCGGGAGGTCTGGGGCCTAGAGGCCGGAAAGATGAGAGGTGGTGTCCATTTGGAAAATATGTTCAGAAATGACCGATGGCAAAAGGGAAGTTGGGGCCCAGCGGGTGAAGTTTTGACATCGATTTTCCTCCGTGAATGGCGTAGCTCGCAAGGAGTTCCGAAAATGGAAGTCCGGTGGTTCGGGCCCTGAAGGGGCAGAAGCAGTTGAGAAAATTCTGCAAGTTCCATCAGACGACAAATAGAGAACGAGGTCCTGGAGGCCAGGAAGGTGGAAGTCATCCACCATTCAGGACAGCGGACACGAAGGGGAAACCCGGCTAGGGAAACCCGAAGGGGCAAACCCAGTTGGCTCTGAGGCCGCTGACAGGGGAAAACTGCTAGGGAGACTTCGCAAGGCCCTAGTTGTTAATGTTCGATAGCTGTAGGAGGTATCTTCTAATTGTAGAAGAATCTTCTTAATTTGTTAATGTTCAGTAGTTGCAGGAGGTATCTTCTAACTACAGAAGAATCTTCTTATTTGGCGTATCTGTTATGCATGAGAATCTTCCTTAAATAAGTCATAGCTAACATGCAATGGAATATTTGGACTGTCATGCAAAAGAATATTTGTTTGTTTGTCTTAAATAGTTGCATGGAATATATTTGTAATGCCTACTTAAAATAGGCAATGGTAATGCTACTGGTGCGTCCTCTTTTGATGCAAAAGAAACCTTTTCCTTGTCTATAAAAGAAATGTCAATTCCTTATTTGGGTTTGGGAATTCTTGCTTAAGTCAAAGTGTGCTTTCAAGGAGAAGTTCACCATCTTCAGCAGGTGTTT
Organism: Sequoia sempervirens; assembly: GCA_007258455.2. Lineage (NCBI taxonomy): Eukaryota > Viridiplantae > Streptophyta > Pinopsida > Cupressales > Cupressaceae > Sequoia > Sequoia sempervirens. Next base: position 294,383,568 of record VDFB02000003.1, on the reverse strand, counting down.
GAAAAGAGAAAATTGATAGTAAGGAAGATATAAGAGTTTCTTTTGGATGCATGTATCTATGAGAGATACTATTCTTCTGTGAGCCAAGTTGTAAATTTTTTTTGCTGCTACTTCATCTAATATAAGAGAGTACATTTGTGGCTGGGTTTTTCTCCCTCGTGAAGGAGGGTTTTCCCAGGATAATTTATGTGTTTCTTTTGTTCTTTGTGTTCATTTTTTGTTTTCTATTAAATCTGATCCTAACATTAACATGGTATCAGAGCGGGTCTACAAAAAGATCCGATCAGATTTGGTCTAACAGGAACATAGTCTCTTGTGGCTCAGTGGAGTTTTGAAGGATTTTTTAAGATTGTAAATCTTAGACATGATTATTAGGCATGTCAAAAGTTGTTTGAGTCTGTGTTTGCAAGTGCCATGGAAAGAAAGTGATGGAGTCAATGCTATTTTTTGTTGACTTGTCTTCTGCAGTGCGGGTGAATGTCTTGTTGCTGTTCAAAGGGGTCTTGATGCGTGGTAGTCATGTTTTGTTAAAACTGATATGAGAATGTTATATATTTATTGACACCTCTTTAGGCATGGGCAGTATGGAAGTGTGAGTAACTTCTGGGCTAGTTTCACTTGATGTGAAGCTATGACTTTCTAGATACTATTCTATTGCTTGTTTTGAGTTCTGGATGTGCAGAAATTCTTTGAGCTAATGAGGGTGTTATATATAATCTATTTTGTTGCCATCCACGATGTGTGAAGCCCTTTGGAATTCATGGTTGTATGTCTTTTCTGAAGAAGCCTCGAGGAGTGCCTCTTGAAGGCTAGCATTAATTGGTTGTTATTTAAATGGAATCTTCAATCCTTGATAAACGGTCGTTTCATATTCCCACTTCATGAGGGTGAGATCAAGTGATGGTGGTGAAGATGAGACACAGCTACAGGTCTAGCTCATTGGTGTACCAACATAAAGAGATAAGTATCTTATACTTGTACCTTTCATGAATTTTTATGTAGTTATTAATTCATGCTAGTGAACCTTGTATGCTTCTAGCTTTGATATTTCTTTTGGATAGTTTAAACTATTAGTAATCTCTCTCTAAATGCTTCCAGGATGGATTGAGGAGTAGGAGGGTGATGAGAGATTTCCTAGAGAAGAAGAGCTTGAGGCATCCTATAAGGAACTCATGCCAACTGAAGAAATGATCAAGCATGGAGTCATAGCTTGCAGCCATGGGACTAAGTTGGTGGCTGAAGACATCTCTTGAAGAGGAGGAACCTATTCAGGTTATCTTTGAGATCAGTTTCTTCGAAGAGGAGGAATTTACATTCAGAGGGAGTTTGACAATTCATCAGAAGCAACCTTGGATGAGGAGGTCAGAAGGTTGATGCAAGTACTTGGAGCTTCAGAGGGAGTTTCATCATCATGGAGATTTGTTGTTAATGCATTTTCCTCTTAGATGGAGGAATTTGAGGTGAAAGCCCTTGTTAACGCATTTTCCTTTGAGATGGAGGAATTTGAGGTGAAAGCCCTTCTTAATGCATTTTCCTCTGAGACGGAGGAATTTGAGGTGAAAGCCCTTGTTAATGCATTTTCCTCTGAGATAGAGGAATTTGAGGTATCATCCCTTGTTAATGCATTTCTCTCTAGGAGAGAGATTTGAGGTATCAGCCCTTGTTAATGCATTTCTCTATGAGAGAGATTTGAGGTATCAGCCCTTGTTAATGCATTTCTCTCTGCGAGAGAGATTTGAGGTATCAACGCTTGTTAATGCATTTCTCTACGAGAGAGATTTGAGGTATCAGCCCTTGTTAATGCATTTCTCTATGAGAGAGATTTGAGGTATCAGCCCTTGTTAATGCATTTCTCTTTGCAAGAGAGATTTGAGGTATCATCCCTTGTTAATGCATTTCTCTATGAGAGAGATTTGAGGTATCAGCCCTTGTTAATGCATTTCTCTATGAGAGAGATTTGTGGTATTAGCCCTTGTTAATGCATTTCTCTCTGTGAGAGAGATTTGAGGTATCAACCCTTGTTAATGCATTTCTCTCTACGAGAGAGATTTGAGGTATCAACCCTTGTTAATGCATTTCTCTCTGTGAGAGAGATTTGAGGTGAAAGCCCTTTTGTTTCATTCTATTGGAGTAGCCATGGTGGACGTCATGATGAGATGTCAACATCATACTAGTGCATGGATATTTGAAAAGATACCTCCCTAGCTAAGAGGGAGTGTTAATGTTCGGTAGCTGGAGGAGGTATCTTCTAACTGTAGAAGAATCTTCTTAATTTTTTAATGTTCAGTAGCTGTAGGAGGTATCTTCTAACTACAGAAGAATCTTCTTATTTGGCGTAACTGTTATGCATGAGAATCTTGCTTAAATAAGTCATAACTGACATGCAATGGAATATTTAGACTGTCATGCAAAAGAATATTTGTTTGTTTGTCTTAAATAGTTGCATGGAATATATTTGTAACGCCTACTTAAAATAGGCAATGGTAATGCTACTAGTGCGTCCTCTTTTGCATGCAAAAGAAACCTTTTCCTTGTCTATAAAAGAAATGTCAATTCTTTATTTGGGTTTGGGAATTCTTGCTTAAGTCAAAGTGTGCTTTCAAGGAGAAGTTTTCCATCTTCAGCAGGTGTTTGAAAAGAGCAGATTGATAGTAAGGAAGATATTAGAGTTTCTTTTGGATGCATGAATCTATGAGAGATACTATTCTTCTATGAGCCAAGTTGTAAAACTGTTTTGCTGCTACTTCATCTAATATAAGAGAGTACATTTGTGGCTGGGTTTTTCTCCCTCGTGAAGGAGGGTTTTCCTAGGATAATTTATGTGTTTCTTTTGTTCTTTGTGTTCATTTTTTGTTTTCTATTAAATCTGATCCTAACATTAACACCAGTACCTAATCAAAATTAAAGGGGCAAAACATGGTCAACTTATGATGAGACTTTGGAGGTATGCTGACCACCTAGGACACCAAAATGGGGCATGTAAAATGAGGCAGTGTCAAAAATGATCCAGCAAGGCAAAGAAAAAGAGGGTCCCCATTCTGAACAAGGCATGTGTGCTGAGGGCACAACAAATGGCGATTCCGTTGGGGAACGCTCTAGAATGTTCTAAAGATAAATATTCATCCAAGACCCAAAATCTCTAGTTTTGCAGACCAGGAGTGGGCTTCCAAAGGTGAACTGGGAGAACAAGATCCTTAATTGGGTCAGTCTATAGGACATCTCAAAAGTGTGTGTAGTGAATTCATTCCTTTCCATGGGATGGTGACCAGGGGCTACTAATCCAACCAAGCAAGCTACATAAATCGTCTAACACCAAAAGTAACCTAGATATTGCTCTGCTGCCAGTTAGGTGTCTATAGCCCCGACAAAGTTGTCGCTACAATCCCATGGATATTGCTCTACTGCTAGGCGGGCGTCCATAGCTCTAGTAGAGTTACCTACACACCCATACAGTCACTTAGTTTTTAGAATTCCTTTTCTCTTTTATTTTGATATTTCTTTCAATGTACATTTTCTCATTTATCTTTTACTCGACCGGGTAAGCACTGAAGCCTACAATGGGTTTGGGACCACAATGGTCACTAGAGCAGACTTAAGATTTTTCGCTCACTAGGGTGTCATAGCAACCATGGTACAGTCCTTTAGAAATTATTATTATGTGTTTTGTGCAAAATTCGAGATGTGTGTAAAGAGATCCAACCAAGGGTCGAGTTCTAAGGCAGAGTTCAAACAAGGAAATTATTAATGGGCAGCCTTCAGAGACCAATGGTCAAGAGTTAATGTTTAGCCAAAGAACACCAAGGATGGACAACAAAGTGAACCATTCATCAAGTGAGCATGGCTACCGCAAGGGGGGCGGGGAACACCCTTTCAAAACAAAAAAGCTAGGGGAAAAAGGAAAAAGAGCGACACAAAATAGGAAGATGCAAACAAACCAAAAGGGAAATTTACCCTAACCTATATACAAATATTTACAAAGAAGAGCTCGAAAGAGCTCAAGCCTGGAAATAATGCTTTAGGTGCTACTCATTGACTGGCAATGGGACGTTTTCACCAGTTAAGGTCTTTAGGCGGAAGGCATTGTCTCCCAAAATCTTAGCTATTTGAAAGGGTCCAATCCAAAGCTTGTCGAATTTGTTGTGTCCCCCTTTCTTTTCATGGGCCTTGTCCCAATACAGGACCAAATCTGCAATTCTAAAGGCTTTGATTTTGGCTCGGTGGTCAAACCATCTCTTAACCACGCCCTGATGTTTGGAAAAAAATTCTATTGCACGGTCTCAGACTTCCTCTAAATGCAAGAGCTCAGCTAACCGAGCTTCTCTACGATCTCCTCCCTCATAAAATTCATTGATAAACTGCAGAGTGGGAATCTTTAGATGGATAGGAAATATGGGTTCTAGGCCATAAATGAGGTGGAATGGGGAATCACCAAGGGCAGCTTTATGGCGAGTGCAGTCTTCCCAAAGGGCGAAACAGAGCTGGGTATGCCAATCCTTGGGATTCCTATCTAGCAGTTTCTTGATCACGGTAATCAGGTTCTTATTCGTGGACTCAGTGAAGCCATTACCTTGGGGGTAGTAATTAGATGAAAACTTAAGGGCGATCCCGTAGTCAAATTCCCAACTAGCAAATTTCAATGAAGCAAAAGCAAGTTCATTGTCACACACCAAAGCATAAGGACAACCAAAGCGATTTAGAATGAAACTTTCTAAAAAGTTAGTAACTACTTCAGTTGTACATTGCTTACATATGATTGCTTTTGTCCATCTAGTGTAGTAATCAGTTGCGGTAAGAATGTACCTATGTCTTGCGGATGATGGAAGGCTTACCGGACTGATGAAATTGAGGCCACATTGTGCGAACAGCCTTACCTCTAACACAGGCTATAGTAGAACAACATTCTTCTCCTTGGTGGCAGCTGTCTGACATGTGTGACATGAGCGAACATGATAATGAGCATCTTTGAAGACAGTTGGCCAATAATATCCCACTCTCAATATCTAATGTGTCGTGGAAGGACCAGATCCATGGACAGTGCCAAATTTGTCATGAAACTCTTTTAAGACTCGGTCTTCTTCCTCCTTACCAAAGCATCTTAAGAAAATGCCTTCATGATTCTCTTGTAGAGAATGGACCCTTGTAGCATGTAACCATTGCTTTTCAATCTAAGGGCATTCTTTTGGACTCCCTGCAGGTGAGGCAGACACTTGTGGTTCAACAAATAATAGGCGACATTCTCGTACCATTCTCCTAGGGAAACATTCTCGAGTTGATACTGTTGCACAGTGAGTTCGGGTCCAGCCTCTATTGTTGCTTCAACAATCGTGTGGGTAAGTGCTTGTCCTCTCACCAGCCTCATTGGTTGGATCTCCATGTCATATTCCTAGAGCAGGGTGACCCATTTGGCTCTCCGTTCACCCAATTCATTTTGCATAAGCAACATTTTCACTGCTGGGTCAGGGACAATGGAAAACACCTTATTACATAGGATATAATGCCAAAAAAATTTCACCCCTCTGACGAGAGCATATGCCTACTTTTCTACATTGTGGTATCACAATTCAACGTCCTTTAGGGGAGCACTCATGAAGGTGATTGGGTGCTCATTTTTTTCATCTTCTTTCTGAGTCAAAATGCTAGCACAAGAATGTTCTGAAGTGAACGAGTAGATGTAGAAAGGCTTCAGATAATCTGGGCTGACTAACACAGGTGCCTCAGCAATGGCCCATTTGATTTCTTTGAAGGCTTGTTTGGCTTCAGGAGTCCATTTGGAAAATATGTTCGGAAATGACTAGTGGCGAAAGGGAAGTCGGGGCCCGGCGGGCGGAGTTCCGTCATTGATTTGCCACCGGGAACGGCGTAGCTCGTAAGGAGTTCCGAAGATGGAAGTTTGGTGGTTCGGGCCCAGAAGGGGCAGAAGCAGCCAAGAAAATTCTGCAAGTTCCATCAGACGGCAAACGGAGAATGGGGTCCCAAAGGTCGGGAAGGCGGAATTCATCTACCATTTGGGACAATGAACACGAAGGGGAAACCCGACCAGGGAAACCCGAAGGGGCGGGCCTAGTTGGCCTCGAGGCCATTGACAAGGGAAAATTGCCAAGGAGACTTCACAAGGCCCCAATACCTAATCAAAATTAAAGGGGAAAGACATGGTGAACTTATGATGAGACTTTGGAGGTATACTGACCACCTAGGACACCAAAATGGGGCACATAAAATGAGGCAACATAAAAAATGACCCAACAAGGTGAAAGAAAAAGAGGGTCCCCATTCCAAATAGGGCGTGTGTGTTGAGGGCACAACAGATATCATGTGTGGAGGTGTGGATGGAGTGTGTTTGGGGATAAGAGATGGATTGGTTGACAGTTTGGAACCTTTGACTCTCCAAACTTGGGAAGATGAGCAATGATGGATGGATAAAGAAGTGTGCGTGGAATTAGAACCAACTGCTTGATACACTTTGTACGTTGCTTGAAAATCTTGCTTTTGCTTTTGTGGACATCTTTGATGGATACTTTTCCCTTTTTTATTTTTTCCCATAGTTTCTTTGACTAATGGATTTTGATAGGGATAATCTTTCTTTGTATTTTTTGGTATCCATGTGTATTTGATTTGTCCATTATTCTTCTTTGCTTCTTTTTCTTTGATAACTTTCTTTGTGCTTTGATTCAAATCTTTCTTTTGATGTTGGTCCCAATTCATGGATGGGGTGATGGGTGGATGAAGATTCATGATGTGGTTGGTTGTAGTATTGGCACTTTTTTCATCATAAGGATTCTTTATTCTCCCTATGTTGAAATTTGCTTGAGAGATTGTTTCCCCCAGTATTGTGGAATTATTACCTTCATGAATTGATTTTTCCTATTCTAAGATGTCTTGTTCAATAAGCACTCTTTGATAAATGACCACTGTAGATGATGTTATTTCAATCTGTTGCTCTGCTGACTCTGAAATATCTTCTTCTATTTGATCTCCTTCCTTGAGTGGATAATGTTGGATATCTTCATACATGATGTCCTCAGTCTGAATTTGGGATATGTCTCATCCTGATGTTGTCAACTCAATAACCTGGTCTTGTTGTGTAATAATGTCAGGAGTAAAATAATCCTATTTTGAATGAAGATCATCTATGTGTCCATCCATAGAAAGCATCTCATGGGTAGATGGAGGAGTATGTGCATCTTGTATAGATAGGAGAGTGTCCATTAGATCATTGTAATATCTTGGAGATATGTATTCTTGATCTTGAATGATTTTAGAATTGCTTTCAACATGCTTTGGATCAAGTTCTTGACATGGGTCAATTTCAAAGGATGGATTGCTTATAAAGGGTTCTTGGATGGGAAATGGCTCAATATCTTCTTGATCTTTGAGTGAGTTTGGATCAAGTGTTGAGTTGAAGATTCCTTCAATATCAACAATCATGAGGTCGAAGGATGTCAATATGTCTTGGAAAGGACCATTGCTAGACTTTGGTGAGAGATGTTGATCATGATTTAGAATAGATTTTTGAGATATGTCCTCTAACTCATTAGGTGATGTAGAGATATTTTTGACATGATCATTGGTTGATGGATTGTTGATTACAAGATCAAATAATGTTAACACTCCTTGAAATAGATCATTGTCAAATATTGTTGAGGGATTCTTATCATGATCGAAAAGTGACTCTTGATGTATGTTGATTTGATCTTTGGAAGAGGTAGAAATATCTTCCATTTATTCGTTGATGGATAGGTCTTGATAATTTGATTGTTGACTTGGATCGATACATGGAGTCGTTAACATTTTGTTGGGAATTTGAACAAAATTTTCTTGTTGGGCTTGGCATTGGGCTTGATCTTGCGCTTGAATTTGAGCCTGGGCTTGTAGTGCAGCTTGGGAAACTTGAGCAACTTGTGTAGCTTGTTGAGCAGCTAGTTGTGTAGCTTGTTAGTTTTGGTTTTGTTGGAGTGCCTTCTAATAAGTAGCCTGTTGAGTGGCTTGTAATGCAATGTTGTATTGGTTTGATGTGTTTGGTTTGGGTGGTGGTGGTGGTGGAGGTGGTTTTGGAATAGTGCTTGTTGTGGTGATAAGAGGTATCATCATATTGATGATTGGGATTTGAGTGGTGGATGGTGTGATCGATATGGTTAATCCTTGAGAGACCATGTTTTGAGGGATGATAGATGATGTGTTGGTTGCTTGTGCTATGGGGATGGTTTCCATCTGTTGTTGCGATATCGATGGCAAGGGAGGAGGATTTGGTATGATGCCTTGATTGATGGTTAGGGGGATATTTTGGATGAGCGGTGGTAGAGAAGGTAGCCCCAAACCAAGAGGTGATATGGATGTTAATGACAAGGTTGGGAGTGGTGGGAAAGTGAGTGGCATGCTCCCTTGGGGAAATGATGATGTTTGATCAAAAATGTCCCTTGGTCCAAATAAGTCACCTTCTCCTTGTGAGGTCATGGGGAAAGAGGTTTGCGGTGTTGCATTAAATGATGATGATGATGGGTCATTGTGAAAGGTGAGGGGGACATATTGGTGTGATGAATTTTGAACAACATTCATGTGATTTGCAAACATATCTATCCAAAATTTTACCAAGTGTGGATTCGAGAAGTTCATGTTTGGTATAGTTGTACTTGGTATATTCTCATTTGGCATGTATGGATTTGGTGGGATAATGTTGTTTTGTTGAAGACTCATGCATTGAGTATTTGGTTGATAGATTTGTAAGTTTGAACTTGGATTTAAATCTACCATCAGAAAAGGTGTTTCAAAATTTAGATTGGGTATACTCACATTTGTTATACCATTGAGGTTTGTAGGAGATAATGATCCCATGTATGGATTGTATAAATGTGAGTTTTGAAAATCAATTGGCGTTGTAAGGCTTTGATAATTTGGTTGATTTAGACCACTCATGATGAATGAATCAAGTTTATATTCCATGTTCTTCTTGTGTTTTGACCTTGTTGCAAAAGTGACCCCTAAGATGTTTAGGACCAATGATGAGATGAAGGATGAAAGGGGTGAATAATATGGGTGTTGTTTTTCTTAGGAACTTTTGATCAATGCTAGACTTTAGGATTTGATTTTGATTGGTTTTGATTGGATTTAGATAATGGACTTGTAAACTCTAAGATGTTAGATGTGATCTTAGGATGAACTTGTTCAAAGGATTGCTAATTCAATTAAATGTATGAGAAAGGATGCATTCCCATACACCTAACTAAATAAGGTGATTTTGATTTTGATGATTTACCCAAGTCTAGAATGATGTTTCCAAAGTTCTTTTGTGGTATGGAGATGATAAATGTTTGGGGTGGATGAAGTGTTTGATTTTTATCCTAAATGAACCTAAGAAGGACTTGTTTACAAGGCCAAGGTTTTGAAGAACATGCTTTTCCCTTTAAACTGAAAGATCAATGTTTGCTCAAAAGACCATAAGACAAAAGATACACAAGCACATGTGTGGGGTTCAATTGATTTCATCTTGATTAGTGAATTGCTTTTACCACAAACACTTTCTTGATTAGATTTTCAAACTAAATGTCCAATGTCCTAACTTCTTTTCATCCCACAAAGTGCTATGTGGAATTCAAGGAAATCAAGGAAATGGTTACCTATTGTTTATCTTTAGTAGGTAAATTGAGATGTAAGTTCAAGTGTTTAAAAACCTCTAAGGATGTGAATCCCAAGGGCAAGCAATAACACATGAATTTGATCAATTGCATTTACCTCCTAAAGGGTTTGAAATTTTGATGATGATGTTTAAGTGTTTGTTTCCAAGATGTTTTCAAACAAGCAAAGTATTTTGTAACCAAGAATAAGTACAACCCTATGGATATGAAAGGAAATATTTGTTGAGTCCCCACTTGGACAAGTCCAGCTACACTTATCTTTACCGAATGGTTAGATGCTTGACCCCACTGGCTCCCCTCGATGACACTCACTTATACGGGGCAGCCAAACATCAACACCCATGAAAATACCATGGCATGCTTTCCATTTCTACTAAAAGATCGTAAAAGTGTGGGGCGGCTTCAGAACGACCGTTCTTGCACCAACAAATAGATCAAGGATTTTGGCAATTCTAAAACATGGGTTTTAATTAGGACTTTCCATTCATGGAGATTGACCCATACAGTGAGAGTCCCTTTTCAGATCCATCTCGTTGGAGCCAACCACGTGCTACTGGCATTTATTCCAATACCCACATTTATATCCTAGTTGGAAATACTCTTGGCTTTAGAGTGTTACCGATTGAGTCATTCCCTTGGGTGAGTACTTTTTCCCCAAGGCAGGCCCTCTAAGATAAACAAAAGTGAATAAACGCATTCATAGTTCGATCGAACCTCTTTTAGAAACAAAGGTAGAACGTATGTAATAAGTTTACTCGCACTCGCAAAGTGTTTTGTTCAATTTTAATACAAAAATGAGGTGTGGAGGTGATTACTTATACAACCTAATGTCACCAAAAGCCTTTTGATTCTCAAGATCATCATGAGACATGAGAGAAGCGCATACGTCTTTTGATGATAGTACTTTGTGTAAGTAATTACAAAACAATGAGAACACTTGTTCATTTTAAGTCCACAAAGCAAAAGTGAATTCTTTTTATAGCACCAAATGAAATGTGGAATTTTCCTTGTTCAATTGTTAGCCTCAAACAAAATCTAGTGAGTTTGTCCTAACATTCATTTTAGCCCTTTGTAGCAAAAAAATGAAATGTTCTTTTTAGAGCCCAAAAGAAATTTAGTAGGTCCCAAAAGCTTGAAAGATAACAAATCCTTAGAAGAGGGATTATAATTTCTTCCCAAAGTGTTTAAAAACACTTGTTACAATGATGTGATAATGCCTTTTCTTTGACTTCCATGCTCCATGATCCTTTAAAACCTGCAATAAAAGCTTCAAATGTCAAATTAAATCAAGAAACAAGAAGATATGAGGGTTAGATAGATGATTGAGCATAAAAACCCTAAAAGTTAGACCAAGTTTCATTATGATTTGACATTAAATGAAAATTTGAAAATTTTAACTCTATCAAAGTTGATAATAACCTACACCACTAGATATCTTATGAAATTTTACCCCATTTAAAAAAAAAAAAGCTTTGAAAAAGACCAAAAAATGACCAAGATATGGCCATTTTAAGTTTGAATGAAAAAGTAAGAAATTTCAGTGGTTCTATCTGTGATGGCGGCTCTGTTTGATTTTGTAGCGGCACTATATGGCGACGTTGGAGACTCAATGGTGCAGTTTTAATTTTTGAGCGGTGCAGTTTGAATTTTTGAGCAGTTTTGTATGGCAACACTAGACTGTGAGCAATTTTGTTTGTTGTAAACACCAAAAACATCAAAAACTACAGAATTTTCTCAAAAAATGTGATTTGATCTTCCGGTAGGCCCTCCTTCTAGTGCCAAAATGTGAACCAAGATTCTAACACCTACAAAACACAAGAAACAATCAACTTATTACATCAAATGCAAGGTTAAAATCACGATTCCTCAAGAAATTCATTTGAATGTAAAAGAAGAGGAACAAAATGAAGAACACAATAAACTTGAAACAAAATATCAAATCCTATTCTAAAACCAAACAAACTCTCAATCTCTTGAGGGAGTTGGTGCCAATTTGATGTGAAAATTGGCCCTTTCCCGACTCCAATGGTGTGATAAAGATGTTTTTATGAAGGATGGATGCTTGTAGTGATGACTTCAATGGAGCTCCATGTTGAAAATCAGCAAAAAACCTAACTATGCTTGGATGAAATGAATGAATATTGCTATGAATTTGAGTATAGTAACCTTGCTCAAATTGTGGATGATCAAATGAGGAGATTAGCCTCTTATTTATAGATGAGATTGATTAGAGAAGAGGCAAAAGAGATGAATGTGAGACTAATCTTCAACAAATGAGAAGAAGCCACATGTCATCATGTGAATGGTTGAGTAATGAGCACATTTTGAAGAATGTGCAAAGAGGGGGGATTCAAATTCAAAATATGGCTTGAAGGATGAGTTGAAAGTTGAAGCAAATGCACATGGCTCAAGAAAAGGACATGTAAGAGATTTTAAATGCTTTGTTGGAATGGACAAGTCCTTTTGGGGGGAGATTTCAAATTTGAGGAATATTCCCACTTGGATGCCTTTTTTGAATGAAAATAGATGATTTATAAATCAATTAAATTGATTTTCATGTGCAAGTTGCAAAATCTAGAGGATTTGAGTGATTAGGATTAGTATTAATCATGATTTGATTAATTTAAATGATGTTAGTTGATTTGACCATTTTGACTTAGATTTTAGGATTTAAATAACTCAAAATGAGAGGAGAATGATTTAGACTTAGTTAAATAAATATTTTTTATTTATTTAACCAAAGGGGGTGATGTTAGATTAAATTAGCTAAATATTTGATTTATTTAATTTAATTAGATGAACTTTAGAGATTTAATCAAATAATATGGATTATTTAATTAAACAAAGATAGGAAGATGAAATGACCTAGCTAATTACATAGAGACAATGATTTAATTAAATCGAGGGATTTATTTAATTAAAAGGGGAATTATGATGACTTTAATCAAATAAGGCTATTCGATTAAATGGTTAGATAGAGGGATAATTCAGGATGAGGCGATGTTAGTAGATCAAGATCAAGTGTGTGATATCAATCTGTATATTTTTGATGTCTACAGAACTCATCCAATTTATCGGCCCCTTTCCCTAGCCTTATCGGTCATTTCATTGTTGGGAAATATTATGCATTGAAAAGTTAAAGGGTTTAATATTTTATTAGGTTGTCTAAAGCCTTGAACTCAAGTTTTATGTCCTCTATTCTCATCGACCTAGCGAGGTTCCCCATTTTATTTAAGTCACTAACATTTTGCACATGTAGATTAAATATTTTAATAGAAGCAATTGGGTCATCTAATTGCATCCTGACCATTCCCCACTAGCCTGCAACAATATAATATTCATTAAAGAAAACCAGTAGGCTGGCAGGCAGGTGACACGTGTCCTCTTCCAAGGCGGGGCCCATTATCCTTCGAAGGCAATGAGCATTAAACCTTAGCAAATCAACGTCTATGATTGGTGCTTGTGGGTTAATCTAATCCCTTCCCCGCTATCCCATGGGGGACCCACCAGCACCTTTCATATCCCAGTGGGGTAGCGAGTAGGCACCACGTGGCGTAATCTAAGCTATCAAGGGAACTATAATGAGACATGAAATATTTATAAAATATTTTGATATGTGTTAAGGGACATTAATTATCAAATTACTAAAGGGTCTATTTGGGCACATGGTTAAAAGTGGAATAAGATGTTATAAGCATAGCCATCCATCATATTAGAAGGATATGCATGTAGGAAGATGATTTGAAAGATTAAAAGAATGCAAGTCAAAGGTGCAAGATGCAATATAGTTCACTCCCCACTACCCTATTGTGATAAGGTGTGCATGGGTTAAACCCAGTGGGAAAGTAGGAGACTGACACGTGGACATATTCAAATCTCATGGAGATAGTGGAGCCTTTGAGATGACATGGAAATAAATCCACATGGTAAAATTTGATTCGTCAGCAATAGTAGTCATCTACGGTCAAATTTTCAAACTTGTTTGACTTGATCTGAGTCGTTCATCATCCCATCTCATTGCAAGATCAATGGCTGGAATTTGAAATTTGAAATTGAGGCTAAGTGAGTTGTTCTAGTTTGCATGTACGAACAGTAATGGTAGATATGATGTTGAACTACAAAATTGGTTTTCTTTAACAACATAAAAACTCATTTTAAATCACAATTACAATTCATTAAAGCATTCAAAGCAACTAAGGAGTTCTTGTTGTGCATTCAAGCTCGTTTGACATCTATAAATTGGGGTTTTCAAAGCATCTACAAAACAATAAGTGAAAATTGATACCCTGTACTTCAATTACTTGAAAATTTGTTGAAAATGCTCACTCTTTCATTCTATCAATATAATTACTACTTTTATTACATTTCTATTAAGGTTTGACATTCAAATTGAATTATAAGTTTGTTAAAACCTGTTGTTTCTTTGTGTCAAACCTATTCCTTACTCATAAGATTCTATTTTTTTTTGAAATAAAACCCTAGTTTTCAAGAAACCCTCTTACCATGGCACTTCCATGAGCCCAAGCCTTAGGATCAGAATAGAAGAAAAGACCCATTTCCCAAGACCTCATTGATCAATTAAAACCATCAACATTTGAAAACCTAAGGGTTGGCTTATGTGGCAAGGCCCTCAAATTGCAAAGGGTATTGTTGTGTGGTCTCACAACACACCCCATTTTTCTCCTTGGAGAAATGTGGACCCCTTTTTTTATGTTGTTTTTCCTTCCCTTTTCTTGTTTATGCTTGCTTTGGTGTGTTGCTTTTGGAGGAAATGGTAAAATGGAAGTTTTTTGATTTAGCTTGTCTGGTCCCTACCTAAGTCCCTATCTTTGTTGGATTTGGAATATTGCAAGCTCTCTTCCCTAGTCTTATTGATTTATCAGACCCTAGGGTCTTAGAGTCAATGTTGTTGCGCCAAGGATGTTGTATCTTCAACAAGTTTTTTCTTATCGCCTAGTCGGTAAGTCAAGCCCAGATACTCGTCACCCAGATAAATCATCCTAGTGTGTGTGTTCCCCTTTCCTTTGCTGGTTAGCCCATGATAGATTTTTATTTTCTATAATTGAAGACCAAAAACCAAAGGTTCTTTTGTTTACATGTTTTCTAATCAATTTGGTCTCGTTTGAACCCAGTTTTGGTTCTCTCTTTGCACTCAGTTCTCATAAGACCGGTTAGTAAAAGTACAAGTTCCTGGTAATCTTTTCAATGTCCGATATTGAGGTTTCAATTCTCTTTTGATCATGAATTGTTAAGTATCCAAAGTGGCTTTGCTTATAAATTTTGGCATGTAGTTGTCATTGATGTTAAAAGGGAAAAGCATGCAAGGCATATTGCTAGCATGTTGAAATAAGATCAAAGATGGAATGGAGTTGCTCATGTAGGTGAGGATAATGGCATTAATTGAAAGTGTCGATGATTTCAAGAAGAGATAAGGTTTGCAGTGAATATGTAGCATGGGTACAGGTTACTAGTGAATGCATTGATGTCAAAAGTTTCTTTGATGTCAAAGGAAGTGGAATTAATCATGCAAGGGAGATGTTGGCATGATGATAGTTTAGTGGTGTGCCTAGATGTTATGGAAATGCAGTAGATCTGGTTTTGTAAGTTATGGTGCAGGATGTTGATGAAAGATACATGGTTCTGCAAATGTTGCATTGTTGTCATGCAAGATTAACATGAGGATTGCAGAGGGTTCTTCCAAAAGACAAAGGTGCAAAGATGCAACAGATTCGATATGGGTTTCTCGAGATCCTTCTAGAAAGGTATTTTGTAGGTCATGATGTCAATGGAGATTTCTGAATTGGTTCATGCTCTTGGTCTAGGGAAAAATTTGTGTGGAGTCACAGAGTCCCAAGTTTTCCTAACCTATGTCGCAGGGTTCCAAAGTTTCATAACCTTTTGACTTAGCGACTTAGTGTTGTTGGTGATGTCGTGGGACTTCAATTTTTTCTAACCTATGTCATAGGGTTCCAAAGTTTCATAACCTCCTGACTTAGTGACTTAGCTAATGGAGTTATAAGGAGGAAGGAAGAAGGTTCTCTTTGTTATCGGCAAGTCGTAGGTTTTCACAATATCATAACCTTTGACATGAGGTTCTAAAGGTCAAATTTTTAGTGACTTAGTGCTCATGTGATAAGGAGTAAGGAAGCACTCCATGTGGGACCCAACCATAATAACGATGTAGACACGTGGCATGATGGGATTGAGTAAATGGTAATTCACATCCTTGTTGTGGATTATGAAGCTATGACATGGTGATGACATGGACATGTGGTGATAGCATGTGGACCCCACATTGGAATGATGTATTGGGTGTTGTTGTTTTCATCGAAGTGACTTAGTCATTTCGAAGGGAGTTTCATAGGTTCTCTTTGTTGTCGACTTAGCGATGGGAGAGTGTGATGTCGATTGTGGGACCTAGTAAGGTGGATTTGGCAGTGAGACCTGGTAAGATGAGGATAATGTGTGTTGATGGTATAGTTAGAAAGAAAACAAAAGGATTACATGTGGCAAGAAGCAATAATGGATAGTGACATGTGGTGACACGATGGTGTGGGGACCACTTGTCTACAACAACCAATGGTATCGACATGACAAGATATTTTTGGTGGGAATTATCTTTGTGGTTAGTAAGTCAAAGGTTTCCAAAACTTCATAACCCCTGAATTATGGTTCGAATGTTCTAGTCTTCAATAATGGAGCGATAAGCTAAGTGGGACCCAACACGACGGTGACAATGGAAAATTGTGATAAATGTCGACTAGTGGCAAAGAGCAATTGCTTGACACAATATTGTGTCTTTGATGGTCATAAAGTGACATGGTGATAGGTGAATACCCCAAGATCAACAATGATGATTTAAATGACCACTTATCAGACAGTCATGATTTAAAGTGGCGACAGTGGATGGAAAGCACAGGATCATGGCGTGAGAGAGAAGATCTACAACGGTTTGGTCCATGTCAATAGGTGTTTGATTGGTAACTGATACAAGAGAAGGAATTAATTGGTCCAATTGCACCCAATGACCAATGTATATGAAGATTTAATCTTCAAGGTAGTGGAATAGACTGTAGAGGTGATCAAGATTGGATCAGATCAAATTTGATCATATGGACAATAGAATGCATTTAATGCAGATCTAATCCTAGGGTTTTGCAAGATGCTATTCTTAGAAAAAATTCTAAGACACCATTTAATGTTGTGAGGCTTGATGCATAGGTATGGTGTAGAGAAAGATATGTGATAAACCCTAATAGGTGATTGAGATAAAATCATATTGGATGAACAGAAGAATGCATTGAATGCATAATCAAATTTTAGGGTTTGATAGAAATAATGAGAAAAATTCTTTGTAAATGAATTAAATGTGGAATCGACTTGATGCAGAGGTAGAGTAAAAATAAATATATATGATAGACCCTATCAGATGATTTAATGATGAGCTAGACAATGGTGTGTGGCTTGAGGAAATGGTAGCTTGCTGGTGAAGTTTGCAAGCTAAGGAAACCCTAGTAGAAGATTTGAACGGTGATGAGAATCTTGAGGAAGAGATTGCAGATTGGTGGAGTTAAGCAAAAATAAGACAATCAGAGAACTTTTGAAGTAGTTGTATCTGTTGTGTGTGCACGAATTCTGCAAGTGCACAGTGTATTGAAGAGAGTTATGCATTGTTGAGTGTTCAACATATGCAGATAGAGAAGAGAGTGTATAGTGAAAATGTATGAGACACTACAAAAAGGGAAAGAAGAGAAGAGTAACAAGATAGAAAAGTGATTGTTCTATGTACAGAGGAGAGTGCAGAGCAATGGGTGTGTGTTGTTGAGAGTGCAACTTCAGCAACAAAGTGTGAGTTACAAAAAGAGAAACAATGTGTTGAATGTAATGATGCATTATAGGTTAGGAAAAACCAATCTATGCATATATGAGCTTGTAATGTTGTAAGAGGTTTTAGCCTCATTGTACTGGGTTGTAGCTCATTTTAGGGGATTGTAGTCTCCTTGGAGTTGTAGCTCCTAAATCAAGGTGTTTTAGCATCCTCAGGTTGTAGCCCTAAAATATTGTAACAGAGATTTGGATTGTGACATTGGATTTGAGCAGTAGACTCAAACAGTCTTAGTCATTGTGTTTTTTCCCATTTTGGGTTTTCCAGGTACATATGGTGTTATGCGATGGTTTTGTGTGCATGCATATTTTTGTATCACATGATTAATATCTACATATTAAGGGTTAAATAAAGTAGTTTGCACTAAAGGTTTTAAGAGCTAATTTTTTAATATCTACCAATTCACCACCCTCTCAGGAGATCATTGTGTTCTAACAATTGGTATCAAAGCCCTATGTTCCCTAGGAGAAGCTTAATCAGCTCGAGTAGATCTTGGTAGAGTGAACACAATGGTTAGTCATGAAAGTTTACTTGCATATGATGGACCTATCTTTGATGGATCAACATATATTTTTTGGATCTCATTAAGGAGGATATTTGGGATCCATAGGATTTGATGTTTGAATGTCAGTTGTAAATGGATATACAGTTCCTGCTTGGTGCAGGAGCACCCAAGCCCTTCAAGGAACTCTTCAAGAGACGGGAGAATATTGGGGTCATGAGGACCTATCAAACATCTCAAGACATCAATTATGACATCTTGAAGCCTATAATGGCTTTTGAAGTGGATACATGCATTAGAGGAAACAAAAGTCATGAGGGTCCTGATAAGGACCCTAGGACCAAAATACATTGTAATTGGAAAAATAGTGTCTTAGGGGTTTAAATGGGTTTTATTCATGTTAATTAAGGTTTAATAATTCCATGTAATATTTTAGAAGCTTTATAGTTCATAGGAGTTAATAAATTTCAAGTTGGAAAATTCAAATTTTTCAAAATCCAACTTTGGCGGGAAAGTGTGTTTTTGATGATTTAGCACTAATAATGTAATGAAACCAATTATAATCAGTTGGTACAGTTGGGGGAAGGATTTTTAAGGTTGTAAAATTCATTTGTATGGGATTTTGGCTGATATTACAAGTGTTGTACGGACTACTACAGAAAATCAATAAAAAACTTCAATCTTTTTGCATTTTCTTGAGTTTTTTGATGAATCTTTGATTCCTTTTGAAGTTATACTCATTTGGATGGTTTAGGAAATTTTTTTTACATTTTTTGAAGCCATTTGTATGTCCTGATAAGTAATATCAATTAGTTCTTTGTACATTATTACTGACTGTCCAGAAAAAGTTCAGATTTCTCACTAGTTTTGAGAGTTTTTCTTGGATGTTTGATCCATTTCATGGTAGAATGCTTATATGACCTATGAAATGGATCATTAATAACATTTATCATACATATATAACAAACTAATGTGCAGGAAAGAGGAGTTCCATGGTGTACACCAAGATTTGACAATGCAAAGAGGATGAAAGGCTAGAGTTCAAAAGGCCCTAGTTTTGAGGCAAGTTTTGGAGGGTTTTGTGTTTGAGCATGTTAGGGGTGTCATAGAAGCCTAAAAACTTGGAATATTTGGTTTTGAGACATTTTAAGGGACTGTTGAAAGTTTCATGGTCAGGGGATAAAGTTAGAGAGGGGTTGCTTTGTAAAAGTAGGCTAATTGAGTAGCCTTGAGCAGGGTAGGTGTATTGAAAGTATATGTTGGTCCCAAAGAATCCCTATTGGTTTTTTGATATGTTGTGTAGGCCCTAAAATGTTATTTCAATCCATATTTTATTTGTTAAGTGTTTTGGAAAGCTTGAGTGTAAAGTGGCTTAAACCAGGTTTCATATGCTACAAGGAAGGGCATGCTCATATGGTGGAATTTTGTTGAGTTCTTTGAAACCCATTTTGAAGTTGATCTGATATTCATTTGTGAGTCATTTTGAGAAGGTTTCCACCTTCCTCTACATCACTGCTACACCTCCAATAACTGAAGCTGAAAGGAAGGCATATGAGGATAATGCTACAAGAAGAGATATAATTCTTCATGGACTATCAAGTTTTGTGTTGGTCAAAGTCATGCATTGTTAAACAACACATGAAGTTTGGAACAAGTTGAAGAGAATGTATGAAGAGGATGGTAAAAAGGAAATGAAGGCATTGACTCAGAAATATGAAAGTGAATCTGAAAGGTTAAGTACAAGTGAAGCTGGAACAAGATATGATGAAGAAGAAACATCTACATCTAGATCACAAGAGCCCAGTGAAGAGAAAGTTGATTCCTTCATAAGATCAAGAAATGGCTTCAAGAAACATAGAGGTAATCACAATAATTTTTCTTTTAAATGTTTTTATGAAGAATTAAATGATTCTGATAAGGAAAAGGATAGTAAAAATAATCTACACACAAGAAGAGAAAGTGGATCACCTGATGTAAATGGTATATCAGATGATGAACATGGAAGTTTCTATTGGGTTGACCCATTTCCAACGACCTCTGATGAAGAGATTGAGAGGTCTGATAAATATGAAGAATCTGAAACCTCTGGTAAAGAAGAAGAAAAAGTGGACCTTGAAGGAAAAATCATTTGTGCTCTAAATGAGGTTAAAAGTTTGAAGAAAGTGAATGAAGAATAAAAGTTGCATGCACAAAAAGAGATAGGAAGACTAACTAAAATCCTTGAAGATTCTAACCAAATGACAATTAGTTTGAAAAAAATAAGCTGAGGAAGCTAAAAGGATAGAATATGTAGTTAAATCTGAACTACAGTCTAAATTAGATGAGTGCATGAATCTAGAAACAAAGATAGTTTCTCTGAGAAGAGATTTAGTTTCTCTGAGAAGAGATTTGGAGAAAGTCAAGGAATAGATTGACCAAGGCCTCAAGTTGAAAGGTGGCTTTGAGATATTAAATGAATTATGAGATCACAAAAGCCATCTAGACCAAGAGTGAAGAATGACCTTGGTGATGAAAAAGGGAAGAATCCCTCTGCCTCTACAAAATTATTTAGGGTAGAAGAAAGATGTTGCACAAAGAAAGAGGAAGCCTACATGAGTTGTTCCAAAGAAAACATCTCTAGAAATGGAAGATCAGAAAAAGGAACTACTAAGGTGAAGACAACAAAAGAAGAAGGTTGAAGAAGAAAAGAGACCCGCTACATACAAGAGGAAGAATAACCATTCAGTTCTTGATTATCAAAAGAAGATGACTACAATGTATAAGAAGGTGGGGAAATAAGCTCCTGAAATTTTGAAAAAGAAGCAGCATATTAAGGAAGCTGGCACAAAAATGGTTACAAGGATGAGATACATGAAGAATCAAAGAAAAAGAAGGCCACCTCATCCTACACAGAGAAATTATATGACTAGGTACTCATCATTTTTTTTATGGATATTGTTAATTCTGTAATCAGTATGGTCATAGAGCTAGATATTGTAGAGTTGCACCTAGAAGGATGATGTAGTACAAAGAGGAAGAAAACACCTTCTTAATCTTCACTTGACAAAAATCAGAACCTCCCTTCTTATCCAACTCATTCAAAGTCACTTTTCCTTTACAAAACCTTCACTCAAGAATTAAATCTTGCAATTAGAGTTCCAAAATTCAATAGAATCCTCAAAACACCTTAAACATCTTCAATTCAATAAAAAAAACAATGGCAAAGTTTGCCCCTTCAAATTTTGTTAATTCATTATGACTATCCTCATCATATCACCTTGGCAAAAAATGGATACAAACACTAACTTAGGCTTCAAAGGCATAACCAATCAATTTAATGCATGAAACATCTTCATATGGGTTAAAATAACATGATCAAACCCCCTTACAAAGTCTTCCCTTACAAAAGATTCATCTTTCCTTCATTGATTGTCCAATCCCTTGTAGCACTCTTTTAAGGACTATCAGACATAACCAGATATACAGACCTTTACTCCTAACTGTAATCAGTATTTTAAACATCCCTTTCAATGTACTAAAACATATCAAAAATTTGGCATTGGGTTCTTTGGAGAACAAATGCAAAATAAGACTGTTCACATTGAAATAAGGCCTAATTAGACTTTACACAGACATGGTTTACATAATATATTATCTCCACTATCAATTTCACTTGAAAAATACTTGAAACACCTTTATTTAGTCTAGAATAAACATATTTATTCATCAAAATTTATTTTTCATAGGTATTTTTGCAAACCCTAGTGTTCAATCTTCTTAGAACACTGTTTCTAGACTGTAACACATAATATAGTCAGAAATTATAATCCCACTCACTTTACCAGTACATTTTTGCTCCAAAGCATTTAGAACATGGTATTTTATTTTCCAAAGAGTATCCCCACTGAAAATCAAGAGATTTCAATGTTAAAAACGTGAGAAACATAATCTTTCATATCTTTGTTTACGCTAGGACAGGGTTTTAACTGTTTTCATAAAAATCCAATTATCTCACTCAAAATTCCACCAACTTGCATGAAATAAAAACCAAAAGGAAGGTGATTGAGTTTTTTATCAAATTAAAACACTTACACATGCATTAGGCCTGTAAAAATTCATACAAAGGCTAGAAACTATGAATTTTTGAAGAAAATTATAGAAAACGGTGCTTTTCATCATTCCATTTCAAATTTTCAATCACCCACGAGTTGCAAATGATAACAAAGCCTTTTTAAAGGAAATGAAACTTTTATTTGAATCTTCTAAATACTTCCTAACTTTCTACCAATTCCCAAGACACAAATGACCTTTCACATTCTCTTAATTTGCACTTGGCAATTTTAACAATTTTACAAACTTGTAAGACAACTTTTAAATTTTTTCCAATCTTGACAAAAAACCTTAAATATTAACCCCCTAATCATATGAAAATAACCTCAAAGAACTTATTACAAGGTTGAGACATTAAAATAGGATCAAATTTCAAAATTTTCCACAAGGAGGCACAATTGTGTCAAGGTGCTCCTGCACCAAAGGAGCACAAAACATGTTAATAGAAATTCATTTCTCTTGTAAGGAATATGTGTAGTATGCTACAAGTGTGACAAATTTGGTCACACAAATAAGTACTATAGATTAGATTGTGCAAGACCACTAGCACATTTTGTGAGATAAAATGCATATAGTAAGCAAAAGAATATGTCTCCCAAAGTGAACAATGGTTCACATATTCTTGGTAAGAAGGATGGCAATACAGAGAAGAAGTCTAAGAAGGTGTGGAGAATGAAATTTTAACAAGAGTCATTGGATGTGGATGTTTCTTCCTTACATCACTAGTTTGTAGTGATGGGGCATGAGTCCAGGGGGAGCTTCATTGGTATTTTATTCATCACTGGAAATGGAGAGAGAGATCAAGTCAGGTAAAACATGTTTTACAAATTTCTAACGACTTGATGGTTGTAGAAGTATGGTCACATTATTACTCTTTGAAATGCTTGTAAGAGGATAAGAACATCAACAGATAGTAGATAGTCAGCTACAGAAATTAATATCAACCATTGGTATTAGTCATTGAAAAAAAAGTAGTGTATATGCTCACTTAAGAGAAAAGTTTCTTTCCTGCAAGAAGAAGAGTTATGGCTAAAAGGAAACTATTTTTTACATTTGTTTTAAATTGGTATCAAACCATTACATATTTGTTCAGAATAAGTTAGTTGGTACAAAGCCTCTGAAATGAAGCTAGTGGAAAATGGAGCAAGGTCTAAGGGGGATCTTCTATTTGTATCAAATCAGTGTTATACTTGATACAGTGTAGTTATGGATATCAATTGGCACATAGCATAAAGTGAACACATTCACAATTGGTATCTGAACGATAATCAATATCAGGGCATGATATCACCAATTGATGTCTGGAATATGATTCAATACGTACAAAGCATGAATCACAATATCTACAATGTGTATCTGACCTGATTAGATCAGGGCATGTAATGGAACTTCAACTGGCATTAGATATTTTTTTATTGGTATAGAGTAGTTGAAGAATATGGTTTTTCCATTGTAGTAAAAAGGTTGAATGCAGCAATTGGCATGAGAGAAAAAAAATTTCTTCAGTTGGTATCATTCAAAGGGGGAGCTAAGTCCCTTTTGCATTGCTAAGAAGAAGTGAAGGTTGCAGCAGTATGGTGACCTAAGAGAAATACGAGGAGAAAGCATGAGCAAAGGAGAAGGAATTGTTGATGGTCAAAACAACACAACAACATTAAACAGAATATTACTATTCTATTTCTCCTAAAAGAGAAAGACAACATATAGTAATCTAACTCCCAAGGTCCTGTAGTTGGTTCTCAACTGTGCTGATATTGCTTCAAAGAACAAGACTGCATACCACCAATTAGTCTACATTTTGGGGGTTTTAAATAAAATAAAAAGATGAAACATAGCTTTAAATCAAAGAAACGTGAATAAAATCCTTACATATCCAGACATGTCTATCAATAATGAGTGTTTATTCTACTTAACCACAACTACAACAAGATGCAATCCATAGAATAAACTATGCTACTACATACATCCATAATGCTTAATTCAGATACCATCAATATTCACTAAACTTCAAAAAAATCACCCACTCATCATCCAAAACACAGATTGAATGAATACCATAACAATTTAATTCATAGGTAATCCAATGATATGATCTTGAATCCAATTCCTTCTATTAACTTTCATCAAATAAGGAATAATTAAGTAAAACAAAATCACTAGCGTATGGATTGATCATGTACCATTAACCTTATCAAAATGATCCAAACTTTAAAATCATGACATGAAAATGTATGAAAAACTATGAAATGACCAAGTTTTACTAAACTTTTTAGAGTATCTTTCTAAAACATTGAAAATCCTCGATCTAGTTTCTATCTTCTATCATCAGGTGGCTGATCTTTCTTCAATTAGCCAACCTTTACAAAGTATATTCTAATAGTACATATAGGGTGCCACATGCACGAATTTCTCAATTATCAACCAAGATCCACAATTCACGGAGTCAGAACTGAACACAAAATTGGACTAAAGAACCCCTGTTTCAAGGTTGATCACTCTGTTATACAAAAAAGGAAATCTGATACTCCAAGAAGAAAATGAAACCCACGGATCAGACTCAGAGTAGAACTTATGTCAAAATCCACAAAAAGAGGAAAAGAGCAGATAGAGCATGGTGAAAAGAGTTAGTCACTTTTGCACTAAATGCTCAAGAATGTACTCGTCAAAACTAGAGAACATTTGTTGAAGAGTACCCAAATCCGGGCCATCTAACCAATCACCTTCAAATTTGATTCTTTCAAATTCTGTGGAAACCAACCTTTGCATTTCCTTTAGCTTGATTAGCTCCTTTTTGGAAGTTCTTACCTCCTCCCGGATATCCATAAACTGATCTAACAATAAATTCTCCCCATCATCTCCCTTTTGCATTATTTCCTCAAACCTTCTCCTCCATATCTCCCTTAGTTTATCCAATGATAGGCCTTCTTTATTGGAGGAATCTAAGTTGATTAAAATGGCCACATCTGCCTCTAACTCAACCATCTGTTGATTCAAGTCTTTACTCATTTCTCGGACTTCTTCTTGATGTCCATGCATAGCTCTTGACTTATACCTTATAATGCTCACAGTTTTCTCCACAAAATCTTCATTACCTTGCTCAAGAATTGAATATTCCAGCAAGGTGGACTTGGGCACTTTACTAATATCCTCAAGCCTTTTAACATATTCCTTGTATTCATCATCCTGCTTATCCAAATCCTTAGCCTGATGGTCTAGATCTTTTGCTAATTCAAGAGCAGATTTATGAATCTTAGAACCCTAAACAAGAACATCATCAACCTCCTGGTTGAGCTTATCCAACCATTTATCCATTATTCTTACCTTGCTCTTCATTTGGACCAAATCATCTGCTTCCTTTTTCGTTAAAAAAATTGGGGATTTAGGAAGAGCATCTTGTTGGGAAATGGGACTTGAGACATCCTTTAAAAACCTATGAAGCTGATCCAATTGAGTCTTAAGCTCATCCTTCCTTTGCTTATCCTTGATCATCCAGGTTTTGGTTGAAGAAGCCACAATATCAATCAAACTCATTTGTTGGTTTCTTGTAGGCTTTCCCAAATTTACTGCCCCCAATTGATAATCAGTGATTTGCATATCATCACAACTCTTCTCCATTATGGGTATGGCACATTCAGCAATGATATCTCCAGCATCAGTGAGCCTAGTGGAGTGAAGAAACCAAGCCTTCTTTTTAGGTTTCTCTTTCCCAATTTATTTCATCATTTCTTCCCAATTCAATGGCTATGGTTGGACAACTTGTTTCCTTTCCAAGTCCGGTTTTAGCCAAGTAGGAGCAATAGGAGTAGTGGCTGTCTGAGCTAAAGAAGAAGCAACAGTAGTGGAAGAAAAAGGTTGTAACAATGTAAGACCTTGTTGAGAATCAACCTCCTACACATTTTTCTGATTACTTTGTTCCTTTTCCTGTGTTAACCTTTCTGCTTCCTCTTTATCCTTCTATTCTTGCAACCTTTTAGCCTCCAGCTCCTGCTTTAAGCATTCCTCTTCTATTTTCTTCTTTTCTAACATTTCATCTTGTTGCTTCTTCAATTATTCAACATAGTCCCATGCCTCCTTGGACTTCTTTTCATGTTCAGCAATCTCAGTAGCCTCCTTTTCCCTTTCCAAACATTCTTGCTCTTCCTTTTTCCTATAAGCCTCTTCCTGTGCTTTGAGCTTAGCCTCAATAACTTCTTTTTCTCTTCTTTGCTGAGCCTTTTCTTCTTCAAGGTCATGAATTTTCTACTGGATTATCAACCTATCCCTTTCTTCTTGAATCTTGAGCTCCTGCTCCTTTTGTTGTTGTTGTTGAGACAATTCATCAGCCTTAACCTTATCTTCCAACTCCTTATGCTTGACTGCCAACTCAGATTGTGCCTTGACCTCCTCTTCCTGTTGCATAGCTGATGCTTCAGCTTGTTCCTTAGCATCAGCTTCTCTTTTTGCATCTTCAAAGAGTTCCCACTGATCTTCCTCAATCAATATATGTTCAGTGCCTGCATCATCTATCACATCCAAAGATGTTGATACATGATGCTCTTTATGAAAGGAGTCTTTTCTGAATCTGTTTCTATATTATGCACCTCAATTTCATCCTCCATTCAGTTTAAGACCTCTGCTTCATCATGAAGGGCTCCCTTTGGTGATTCTTGGCCCAATTCTTGTGCATCAGAGGGCTGAGTAGGTGCCTCCCCTGCAGAAAATGTAGAAGCACCCACTTCTATAGTCGTTTCATCCTCCTGTACCTCCAGAAGATCTTGAGGAACCACCTCCTCTTCTTGTGCACTAGAAGGAATAAACTCTAAAGGTTCCTTAGGTGACATCCTCCTCTTTTCCCTTTTATATCCCTGGGTGGTACCTGCGGCCTTCCTCTTCTTAGATGATGTAGCCTCGGCCTAATTAGTCCTCAAACTCACCCAATGAATACTCCTGTTTAGCACCGGTCTTGCAATCTACTTTATGTCGATTGTCTCCTTAGCATTCCAATCTATTGGATCAAGATCTTTGGTACCAATCTTTCCTGCATCATACCCAGGATCCAAAACAATCCCATCATTAGAAAATGTTTCTGGAATGTCTTCCTTTATCCCAAACTCAACCATAAGTGGGATAGGTATCCTTTCATAATTCTTCTTCCTAAGATCATACTCATCTTGCAAGTCCTCCCAAAACTCCTCCAATAGATTAAAATGATTCTCAAAGAAACTGGGAAGAAAAGCCCTCATCTTGTGTTTGGGGTCATAGTATTTCCTAGCCGTGTACAAGACCAACTTCAAATAAACTAATTCATCTAAGACTATTTGTGATGAATTAGTTTATTTGAAATTCGGCTTGTACACGGCCAGGAAATACTATGACCCCAAACACAAGATGAGGGCTTTGCTTCCCAGTGTCTTTGAGAAGCATTTTAATCTATTGGAGAATTTTTGGGAGGACTTGCAAGATGAGTATGATCTTAGGAAGAAGAATTATGAAAGGATACCTATCCCGCTTATGGTTGAGTTTGGGATAAAGGAAGACATTCCAGAAACATTTTCTAATGATGGGATTGTTTTGGATCCTGGGTATGATGTAGGCAAGATTGGTACCAAAGATCTTGATCCAATAGATTGGAATGCTAAGGAGACAATCGACAAAAAGCGGATTGCAAGACTGGTGCTAGACAGGAGTATTCAATGGGTGAGTTTGAGGACTAATTAGGCCGAGGCTACATCATCTAAGAAGAGGAAGGCTGTAGGTACCACCCAAGGATATAAAATGGCAAAGAGAAGGATGACACCTAAGGAACTTTTAGAGGTGGTTCGTCAAGATCTTTCCAAGGTATAGGAGGATGAAACAACTGCAAAAGTGGGTACTTCTGCATTTGTTGCAGGGGAGGAACCTACTTAGCCCTCTAATGCACAAGAATTGGGCCAAGAATCACCTAAGGGAGCCCTCCATGATGAAGCAGAGGTCTTAAAGTGAATGGAGGATGAAATTGAGGTGCATAATATAGAAATAAATTCAGAAAAGACTCCCTCTGATAAAGAGCATCATGTATCAAAATCTTTGGATGTGATAGATGATGCGAGCATTGAACATATATTGACTAAGGAAGATCAGTGGGAACTCTTTGAAGATGCAAAAAGAGAAGTTCATGCTAAGGCACAAGCCGAGGCATCAGCTAAGCAATAAGAAGAGGAGGTCAAGGCACAATTTGAGTTGGTGGTCAAGTAGAAGGAGTTGGAAGATAAGGTTAAGGCTGATGAATTGGCTCAACAACAACAAAAGGAGAAGCAACTTAAGATTCAAGAAGAAATGGATAGGTTGATAATGCAGCAGAAAATTCATGACCTTGAAGAAGAAAAGGCTTGACAAAGAAGAGAAAAAGAAGCTATTGAGGCTAAGCTCAAAGCACAAGAAGAGGCTTATAGGCAAAAGGAAGAGCAAGAACGTTTGAAAAGCGAAAAGGAGGTTGTTGAGATTGTTGAACATGAAAAGAAGTCCAAGGAGGCATGGGAATATGTTGAAGAATTGAAGAAGCAGCGAGATGAAATGTTAGAAAAGAAGAAAATAGAAGAGGAATGATTAAAGCAGGAGCTGGAGGCTAAAAGGCTGCAAGAACAGAAGGATAAAGAGGAAGCAGAAAGGTTAGCACAGGAAAAGGAACAAAGTGATCAACAAAATGTGTAGGAGGTTGATTCTCAACCAGGGCCTACATTTTTACAACCTTTGTCTTCCACTACTGTTGCTTCTTCTTCAGCTCAAGCATCCACTACTCCTATTGCTCCTACTTGGCTAAAACTGGACGTGGAAAGGAAACAAGTTGTCCAACCACAACCATTGAATTGGGAAGAAAGGATGAAAGAAATTGGGAAACAAAAACCTAAAAAGAAGGCCTGGGTTCTTCACTCCACTAGACTCACTGATGCTAGAGAGATCATTGCTGAATGTGCCATACCCATAATGGAGAAGAGTCGTGATGATATGCAAATCACTAATTATCAATTAGGGGCGGTAAATTTGGGAAAGCCTACAAGAAACCAACAAATGAGTTTGATTGATATTGTGGTTTCTTCAACCAAAACTAAGATGATCAAGGATAAGCAAAGGAAGGATGAGCTTAAGACTCAATTGGATAAGCTTCATAGGTTTTTAAAGGATGTCTCAAGTCCTATTTCCCAACAAGATGCTCTTCCTGAATCCCCAGTTTTGTTAACCAAAAAGGAAGCAGATGATTTGGTCCAAATGAAGAGCAAGGTAAGAATGATGGATAAATGGTTGGATAAGCTCAACCAGGAGGTTGATGATGTTCTTATTGAGGGTTCTAAGATTCATAAAGTTGCTTTTGAATTAGCAGAAGATCTAGACTAGCAGACTAAGGATTTGGATAAGCAAGATGATGAATACAAGGAATATGTTAAAAGGCTTGAGGATATTAGCAAAGTGCCCAAGTTCACCTTGCTAGAATATTCAATTCTTGAGTAGGGTAATGAAGATTTTGAGGAGAAAACTATGAGCATTATAAGGTATAAGTCAAGATCTATGCATGGACATCAAGAAGAAGTATGAGAAATGAGTAAAGACTTGAATCAATAGATGGTTGAGTTAGAGGCAGTTGTGGCCATTTTAATCAACTTAGATTCCTCCAATAAAGAAGGAATGTCATTGGATAAACTAAGGGAGAGATGGAGGGGAAGGTTTGAGGAAATCATGCAAAAGGGAGATGATGGGGAGAATTTATTGTTAGATCAATTTATGGATATTTAGGAGGAGGTAAGAACTGCCAAAAAGGAGCTAATCAAGCTAAAGGAAATGCAAAGGTTGGTTTCTGCAGAATTTGAAAGAATCAAATTTGAAGGTGATTAGTTAGATGGCCCAGATTTGGGTACTCTTCAACAGATGTTCAGCAGTTTTGACGAGTACATTCTTGAGCATTCAGTGCAAAAGTGACTGATTCTTTTCACCATGCTCTATCTGCTCTTTTCCTCTTTTTGTGGATTTTTACATAAGTTCTACTTTGAGTCTGATCCGTGGATTTCATTTTCTTCTTGGAGTATTAGATTTCCTTTTTTGTATAATGGAGTGATCAACCTTGAAACAGGGGTTCTTTAGTCCACTTATGTGTTTAGTTCTGACTCTATGAATTGTGGATCTTGATTGATAATTGAGAAATCCATGCATGTGGCACCCTATATGTACTATTAGAATCTACTTTGTAAAGGTTGGCTAATTGAAGAAAGATCAGCCACCTGAGGATAGAAGATAGAAACTAGATCTAGGATTTTCAATGTTTTAGAAAGATACTCTAAAAAGTTTAGTAAAACTTGGTCATTTCATAGTTTTTCATATGTTTTCATGTCATGATTTTAAAGTTTAGATCCATTTTGATAAGGTTAATGGTACATGATCAATCCATATGCTAGTGATTTTCCTGTGCTTAATTGTTCCTTATTTGATGAAATTTAATAGAAGGAACTGGATTCAAGATCATATCATTGGATTATCTGTGAATTAAATTGTTATGGTATTCATTCGATCTGTGTTTTGGATGATGAGTGGGTGATTTGTTTGAAGTAATTTTATTGAATATTGATGGTATTTGAATGAAGCATTATGGATGTATGCAGTAGCATAGTTTATTTTATGGATTGCATCTTGTTGTAGTTGTGGTTAAGTAGAATAAACACTCATTATTGATAGAGATGTTTGGATACGTAAGGATTTTATTCACGTTTCTTTGATTTAAAGCTCTGTTTCATCTTTCTCTTTTATTTAAAACCCCCAAAACGTAGACTAATTGGTGCTATGCAGTCTTGTTCTTTGTTACTAGCAAAGGCCCCTTGAACATTACAATCATATTGACCATTGGGCAATATCAACACAATTGAGAACTAACTACCAGGACCTTGGGAGTTAGATTACTATATGTTGTATTTCTCTTTCAGGAGAAATAGAATAGTACTATTCTGTTTAATGTTGTGTTGTTTTGACCATCAACAAGAATGTCCATGGAGGATATTAGTGTACAACTAGACCCTTTGAAATGCTTGTCAAAGGGGGAGAATGCTTTCAGAGGAGTGATCCCTTTGCCATTGATGTAAAAGGTGGAGAAATTCAAGAAATTTTTCAAAGAGGAGCATTGGAGAAAGAAACAATAGAAGGAGGGAGAAAGTAAAGATGATACTGGTACAAATGTTGAATTGGTTAATTAACATCATTGAGAATTTATGTTTTTCCATCAATAACAAAGAGGGAGATTGTTGGCATATAGTTTTCATTGATGTCAAAAGGGAAAATCATGCAAGGCAGATTGCTAACATGTTGAAAGAGGATTAGAGATGGAATGGAGTTGCTCATGCAGGTGAGGATGATGGCATTAATTGAAAGTGTCATTGATGTCAAGAAGAGATAAGGTTTGCAGTTAATATTTAGCATGGGTACAGGTTGTTGGTGAATGCATCGATGTCAAAAGTGTCTTTGATGTCAAAGGAAGTGGAATTGATCATGCAAGGGAGATGTTGGCATGATGATAGTTTAGTGGCGTGCCTAGATGTTATGGAGATGTAGTAGATCTGGTTCTGGAAGTTATGGTGCAGGATGATGATGAAAGGTGCATGGTTCTGCAAATGTTGCATTGGTTTCATGCAAGATTAACATGAGGATTGTAGAGGGTTCTTCTAGAAGACAAAGGTGTAAACAGGTAGCAGATTCGATATGGGTTTCTCGAGAGCCTTCTAGAAAGGTATTTTGTAGGTCATGATGTCAATGAAGATGTCTGCATTAATTGGTGCATGCTCTCAATCTAGGGCCAAAGTTGTATGGAGTCACGAAATTCCAAGTTTTCCTAACCTATCTCACGGGGTTCCCAAAGTTTCATAACCTTCTGACTTAGTGACTTAGTCTTGTTGGTGATGTCATGGGTCTTCAATTTTTTTTAACCTATGTCATAGGGTTCCAAATTTTCATAACCTCTCGACTTAGCGACTTAGCTAATGGAGTGATAAGGAGGAAGGGAGAAGGTTCTCTTTATTATCGACAAGTCACAAGTTTTCACAATATCATAACCTCTGACATGAGGTTCCAAAGTTTAGATTTAAAGAGACATGGTGAGAGCTGAATACCCCAAGATCAACAACGGTGATTTAAACAACCACTTATCGGACGATCATGATCTAAAGTGGTGATAGTGGATGGAAAGCACAGGATCATGGTGTGAGAGAGGAGATCAACGACCAGTATTTGAATTAGAAGATCTATAATGGTTTGGTTTGTGTGAACAGGTGTTTGACTGGTAACCGACATAGGAGAAGGAATTAATTGGTCCAATTGTACCCAGCGACCAATGTATATGAATATTTGATCTTCAAGGTAGTTGAACAGACTACAGAGGTGATCAAGATTGGATCAGATCGAATATGATCATATGGACAACATAACATATTTAATGCGGATATAATCCTAGATTTTTGCAAGATGCTATTATTAGCAAACTTTCAGAGACAAAATTTAATGTTGTGAGGCTCAATGCACAGGTATGGTGTAGATAAATATATGCGGTAAACCCTAACAGGTGATTGAGATAAAATTAAATTGGATGAGCAAAAGAATGCATTGAATTCATAATCAGATTTTAGGGTTTGACAGAAAGAATGAGGAAAATTCTCTGTAACCGAATTAACTATGGAATTGGCTAGATGTAGAGGTAGAGTGATAATGAAGATATTTTATAGACACTATCATATTATTTAATGATGAGTTGGACAGTGGTGTGTGGCTTGAGTAAAAGGTAGCTTGTTGGTGAATTTTTCAAGCTAAGGAAACCCTAGTAGAAGATTTGAGAAGATCTGAAAGGTGGTGAGAATCTCGAGGAAGAGATTGCAGATTGGTGGAGTTAAGCAAAAATATGACAATCAAATAATTATCAAAGTATTTGTATCTATTGTGTGTGTGTGTGAAATATGCAAGTGCACGGTGTGCTGAAGAGAGTTATGCATTGTTGAGTGTGAAACAGATGTAGATAGAGAAGAGAGTGTATAGTGTAGATGTATGAGACACTACAAAAAGGGAAAGAAGAGTAGAGAATCAAGATAGAATAGTGATTGTTCTATGTGCAACGGAGAGTGCAGAGCAAAGGGTATGTGTTGCTGAGAGTGCATCTTCAGCAACAAAGTGTGAGTTTCAAAAAGAGCAACAATGTGTTGAATGTAATGATGCATTATAGGTTAGGCATAACCAATCTATGCATATATGAGCTTGTAATGTTGTAAGAGGTTGTAGCTCAGTTTAGGGGATTGTAGTCTCCTTGGAGTTCTAGCTCCTAAATCAGGGTGTTGTAGCATATTTGGGTTGTATCCCTAAAATATTGTAACAAATATTTGAATTGTGATGCTAGATTTGAGCAGTAGACTCAAGCAACCTTAGTCATCGTTGTTTTTCCCATCTTGGGTTTTCCACGTGTGTTATGTGATGTTTTTGTGTGCATGCATATTTCTGTATCACATGATTAATATCTTCACATTAAGGGTTAAAGAAAGTAGTTTGCACTAAAGGTTTTATGAGTTATTTTTTTAATATCTACTAATTCAACCCCTCTCAGTAGATCATTGTGTTCTAACAATAAATTCTTTTCCTCGTAAGAATTAAAGTGACACATAAGTGTGCCACATAATCCTTTTATGCCATCTTCTTCTCTAGTGGTGGGCCCTACATAGAAACCAAGGTGTTCATGATTTGAACCCTAACCTGCCATGATTACACCTTTATTCAAGAAAATTAATGCATTGTAATAGGAAATTAATAAAGGTGGCAAACAACACATGTACTGGGCACCACCTCAAGCATGTCATTGCTTTCATAACACTCTACCTTATGCCATATTTCTCACCTATAAGGATATTGAAGAATTAAAATCAAGATTGTGGCACACAAAGAAAGGTAAACCTCGAGAATCCAAAGAACACAAATAGCAAGGGTTTTGAAGTTGTATTTTACAACAAAAAAATTGTATCATTAGCAAAAGTAGGTATATTTTAAATAACTAAAATTATGTTAATTCTCTATGCATGCATGTCTCAAGATAAATGGCATTTTCCCTAGTCTGGTAATTAAAATTTTGATTATTTTAAAGTAAATTTAGAATAACTATAGATTGAAAGTCTTTTGGGTTATTGAAAATGAATGGTTATATTTAACCGTAACTCGCACACAAGGTAAATATCTACTAATAATGTAGGAAACTTAGAAAAATATGAGCACTTCTAGAAGGAAGCTAGATGAGGAGTTTGAGTACTTTTCTTCACAAGTCGTACCAATCGGTGGGATAATTATTGGCACCCACCTGAGGTGGTTTTCTGATATTGAATTTGTCACATAGGTTTCACAAGAGAATGCTTCTCAATGCTTAAGGAAAATTATTGCAAGTGGGCTGCATTTGACAGGAAGGTTTCCACTAGCAACATGGAAGCCCCTAAATTGGTAATGGAATGTCTTAATTGGTATGACCCAAAAAAGAGGGTCATTGAGAAAGAAGGGAGAGTCTATGTAGACCTCTCTGTAAAAGGGATTACATTTGGGCTCCCCACATCTCACTAGATGTATCGGTTGGATATAAAAACCCTGGCCAAAACATATTTGAGTGAAAAATAACATAATAGAAGATATATGAATGTAAAGTGGTGCTAGGAGGAGATTACCAAGCAAATGAAACCAATTCTGAGGTTTATGTTTAACTAGGATGTTAAAGACATCAAAACCCTATTAAGTAGGATAGTTGGACACAAAGATGCCAATAAATTTGAATAGTGGATGTTCAGACTCATAGCAAAAGTAATGGAAGGCCCTACACAAATTTATTGGGGAAGTTTCGTTAGTGACAAGCTACATGAAAGGATAAAAGCATTCCCTGAGTCCCTATGGTTTTCTATGTATTCTTATGTAGTTTATTCCTATGCCCTAAGGGAAAATATTCAAGGATTGAATAGAGTTGGTACCCTAGGTAGAGAACCATGTGTATAGGCATGAATTTGTACCCCTAAAGAAAATTCCCCTTTTACACTTCCTCACCTTAGAAAACCAAAACCAAAGGAAAAATTCCACATCAACAATCTTATTTCATTCGACTTGGAATTCGTATTTTGTGTTGGTAGAATAATATTTTTCAGAGACGTGCATGCAACACACAGATGTATGTGTGACACGCTTACATCCCTAATGGATTCTTGCATCTAAAGTTGACAGAGGCATTACACTTCCTATTGGAAATTATTTGTAACATCCCTCTTTGACTAACCGACCCAAAAAATGCCTTATTCTCCTCACCTCACCTTCAAAAGGATGGATTCTTCATTCAACTCATCTCTTTTGTAAATCTTCAAGAATTTACTTCATCTCTTCTTACAATATCTTCACTTCCATCACTCCAAGTAGCACTTTGGCACTTCATAGAAACAACAACAACACTCCATCAACTCTGTAAAAAAGTGTGGAAAAAGCCATTGCAGTGTGGGCTTGAGGTTTTGTAGCACCCCCCTTCATCATAGTTGAGGTTGTGGTGATTGTTCAAGCCTTCTTCCTCCCCCATTAGCTAGTGAGCTCTTGGTGGACATGGTAACATTTCACTCCTCTCCTTTATGATTTGGTTGAGTAGCTTTTGTACTATTTTGTAGTGTTATTCATGTACTTTCTTTCTTTACTTCTTTATCCTACATTTCTCTATCATTGCTATCTTGGCTGTCCATGGAGGTGAAAACACCAAAATGGGGGTCTGACTAAGGTAGACCCCTATACAGTCCCCAAAAATTTTTCCTCTTTCTTGTGTGTAGGTGGACATGCATTTGGAGCTAGTTGGAAAATGAGCATCTTTGTGAGATTATCTTTCTCACCTTAGCTTTCATATATCTACTTTATCATATTTGTTTGTATCTTTCATACTTCATAGTTCTATTTTCTTCCCTTAGAAGCAGCTAGTTAGGCCTTCAACTTGTTTTCTGACAGTTCGTACTATATTTTTGGTCCTTTGGTCGTACGAATGCCAACACACCTAAGAGATGCTAGCGCACCGCACTATGATCCCAGAATGGCGCTTCCATGCTCGGGCAGAGAGCTACTTGAGGTATAGTGTTGAATCCAAAAACTGACTCACCTAGCCCCAATTTAGATTTTGAGTTTGAAGAGTGGTTGTAGGGCCTTATAGTCCTCATCATTCCCATCCGTCATCCGAAGAATTCATTTAGAGTGAGGTAAGTTAGGGCAACCTTCCACTCTTGGCTCTCCGTGACCTGGGGCCTTGACATGGTCGGTACCCCTCTCTTACATTTTTGGTGAAGCTGATGTGAACCTACATCTGTTCATTTGTCGGTGTTGAAAATTTTCCCTTGTGCCTTTCGATTGTCGTGTCCCTGAGCGTTGTTAAGGTTTATGAGCATCACAACCCAGTCCCTGACCTCTGGGTATGTTGTTAGGAGAAGTGTACAACAACTTTCGATGGATAAGACAAAGGTCACCTCTAGTTTCTCTATAGGTCTTTTCTCCAGACCTAAGATGTGCCTTTTAACTCAGGAGCAGTTGTCGAGGGGTGAGGTAGGATTCTATGATGAGACTGACCACGTCCCCACTCTTCTCTACCCTTAGCAAAGGGTTGGGAGAATTAGAGAATCACTTGGAAAGAAACCAAAAGTTTTCTAGGGCCGCTTAGGTTATTAGTGAATTAAAGTATATGGTGGGAAAAGATCGAACAGTCATAGAACTCCTGGATAGCCTCTCTAGTCTGACCAAAACATATTCCCTTTCGAATAATGCTAACATTATACAAGGGACCACTTTTGAAGAACATGAGAGACAATTAGGAGTATTGATTCCTCCCACATCTGTTTACATGGCTGATGAGGTCCCTTTGATCAACATCCCTTCTGCCTCCGAAAGACCCAAAACTATCAAAGTGAATAGGATCCCCTTGGGATTTAGCTTCACTCGTCCTATCACCTCTAGCAGTAGAGGTTTTTGCGAGATGAGTGGTAGAGGATTTGGTAGTGGTGGTGGCACTAGTGGTGGCTTCAGAAGTGGAGGTGGCTCCGGTGGAGGTCCTACTGGTGGAGGTGGCTCTGACAGTGGTTCTGTCAGCGGCCACGATAGCAGTTCCAGAGGTGGCATCGATGGTGGTTCTAGAGGAGGTCCTACTAGTCCTATTTCATCCAATGACCCTATTTTGAATACTTTCCTTTAGAATATGGGTAAGATGCAAAGCCAGTTGGTGAGTCTCTCCCAAGCCTCTACCCAGCCTATCTTTTAGCCCTTTTTTTGACATAGCCCACTATTGGTAGTGATTCTAAATACTCCTTTCCCACAAGGAATGGAGATCCCAAAATTTGAGAAGTATGACAGAAAAGGGGACCCACAAACACGTTTCTACATTTAATTCCCTGTGCACAAATTTCTTCCATCATGATGCACTGATGGAAAAACTATTCCCTCGATCTCTTAAGGATACAATGCTTGAATGGTATTGTTCCTTGCCCGATAATTCCATTTTCTCATTTGATCAACCGGTGAACTGGTTTCTCTGATAGTTTCAAGCCAACATCAGACCAAAGATATCCTTTTCGGATCTCGTCCAATGCAAACATGGAGATAATGAAAAGATTATTGATTTCATAGTGTGGTATTAAGCACTTGTCTCAAAAATCTCGTACCCGCTACCCAATTCTGATGTGCAAAAGGTATTCATAGGGAACTTGCAAAGGCCTTGGAAAGAAAAGTTTTCCCTTATGAAATACCATTCTTTTGTGCATTTATGTGCAACACTACGAGAGTATCAACAAATGGTAGTTCAGTTTGA
The DNA here is from genome assembly GCA_007258455.2 of Sequoia sempervirens. NCBI lineage: Eukaryota > Viridiplantae > Streptophyta > Pinopsida > Cupressales > Cupressaceae > Sequoia > Sequoia sempervirens. The sequence goes on along the minus strand of VDFB02000003.1, from coordinate 294,345,652 downwards.
GGGATCCTCCTCATGCTCCTATTCTGAAGGAAAATCCATCATATCAATCTCTAGAAAGGAAAGGTTGTTGCTAATGTAGTAGCTGCTATGATTGATAATAGCCTCAAACAAAACCGAAAGTTCACAAAGTTAGCAGAATCTTACTCTTCCATCTTGCAAAAGTTGCTGAAAGATAATATCATAACCTTGGAGAACCCTAAGCCTCTCAAGGAGCCTTACCCTAGTTAGTACGATGTGAATACCTACTGTCAATACCATCAACTTAATGGAAATGATACCAAACATTGTATGCGACTGCGTCATGTGATACAAGATCGCATCAAGGATGGCACTATTCATCTTGATGGAAGCAAATAAAATGCAAACAAAATGGTGGAAAAAGTGAATAGTGAGTTGTAGATATACATGAACTCATTTCCATCACATTCTGCCAACATGATTTTTGATCCCTTCGATTCTATCACTCAACTTGAGGCCTATGTCAACATGGGAACAGTTACTTCTACTAAATAACCTGCGGCTGGTTCATCAGATGTGACATTCACCTCACAGGATATGACCTTGAACAAAAAACCTTCTCTTTACATTCCTGCTCACCTCAATGGTAATGTTGTGACAGGAGTCATAGTGGACCCCATGAGCCTATTAGAAACCAAGATTAGACATGCAAACCAAAAAACCTTCCACAAAAGAGAAAATCAGAAAAAGCAAAGCTATTGCAAAAAGATGTACAAATATTATTATTCAAAAATTCATAATTACATGAGATGATTTTCTTTATAAAAGTAAAGTATGCATAACCCTAATCTTATCTTGAGCAACAAGATAGCTCAACAAGATAAGGATGACAATAATTAACCTAGGAATTAAAATATTACCTAAGTAAAGTTATGCAAGTGTAATTAAATATTAATTACACTAACACCCTCCCATAAGTCCAACTTAGGGAGACTAAAAAAACATGCACCTAGAACTAAGATGAATGCAAGAAAGCATGAATGGGTCCCGACAACAAGGCCTTATCAGGTACCCATGTACAAATGCAATAATGAGGTAGAGAAGGAAAACCTAGTGGGACAAAACCCCCCTACAATGAGATGATTGTTGCAAAGAAGCACTGGAAGAACACTATGGAGTAACACTAGAACTGCAATCTGACAAGAAAGGAAAGATACTTCTATCTACAAGAAACCAAAGCGAAATCATAATAATGCGACAGCAGACCCGATGCCATGAAACACTAGAAAACTCACAAATTGGAACAACCCTAGAATCCATAAAGCAACAATAGATGATATGATGACATAATCTGGAAACCATGTATCTCGATGTTGATGCCAAACTGAGACTAAAAATCTTCCATGGGAACAAGTACCATAAAGAATCTAGAACATTAACCATAAAAACATGGCCCTCAAACTGAGATGGATCTGAACCAATGTGGATCAATAACCATAGGCTCCCAATCTGAAGTGTAAAATGATGTGAATCTGATATGTGTCAAACTATAGCAAGATGTGGCCAAAAGAAACTAAGAAACCAGATATAACCCATGTGAGGCGTCATAAAAAACAAGATGAATATCAAAGTGAAAACTACACTCTAATCAGATTATTATGCAAGAAACCCCCTTGATGGAACTTTATCTTAGTTCATTTATTACAATAACCCAATGATTGTAAAATCATAGAATGATTAACATGCATAAATATAAAATAAAATAGACCTCAGATCTATGTAGAGGACTGAACTAGCTTTCCAACACTGCAAGAATGGAAAAAAAAGGATCACCAAGTCAAAAGATATGCCCTCTGAAGCAAAAAAAAATCATCTAAGTTCAAGGACCTGCAAAATAAATTTGGAGAAAAATCTGGTAAAAAAACCTTCACTATTGTATTGGCATCAGAATCATCTTTCCAACATTACCTCATTTGTGAAAAATGGACACCGTACACAAAAAATACACCTAATTTAGTGAAAGTTGCTCCAAAAGGCCCAATAAGGCCTGCAGGCAGCCCAAGGGGCTTAAAAAAAAAGCCCCTAGTCTTGTGTACGACCAAGGGCTGGCAGACTCGGGGATGGGGAGGAGCCCTTGGTCCTCCATAGGACCGTCAAGTAGGGGCTTGGTCTAGCTGGGGGCTGGGCACATAGTGCCTGGTCCCCCCACATGACCGTGACCTTGTGTAGCTGGCCCGCAAGGGCTGTAGGCTTGCCTACGGATTTTGGGCAACGTCACTTGGCTGAGCAGCCAGCGGGAGGCCGCCTGGTGGCTGCTTGGTGGCCACCCGACGATGGCAGAATTTTGAACTGGAGGCCCAAAAAACACTTTGAAATTTTCAAATTTTGAATTTTTTTTATCTGCATGCCTCGAGAAGTGAGTTGGGGAGGCCATACAACCTCCCTAGCAATCTTTTTTCCTTTCAGACCAACTTCTCTAAAATTGACAAAACGAAAGGAAATCTTAGGGTTTTTGGCCACTGCAAACGCGATGGTGACCTCTGTTTGTGCCCAAAATGCTCCAAAAATTTGGCTACCCCAAAGCTTGCAAAAAATCTTTGAGCTTGAAACCCTCAAAGATCTGGCAAACGATGACCAAAATCTGCAAAATAAAAGCCAATCCTAACTTTTTCTAGCACTCTAAATCTAAAATGGTGAAGCCCGATCTAATCCAAGATGCTGCATAGATGAACTTAAGGCATGAAACCCTTGAGGAATCTCGAACGAACTTTGCAATGATTTTCTCAAAAATATGAGAAGGGGTTGCAAATCAAGGCTCCGATACCATGTTAGAAACCAAGATCAGACATGCAAACCAAAAAACCTTCCACAGAAGAGAAAATCGGAAAAAGAAAAGTTATTGCAAAAAGATGTGCAAATATTATTATTCAGGAAATTCATAATTACATGAGATGATTTTCTTTATAATAGAAAATTATGCATAACCCTAATCTTATCTTGAGCAACAAGATAGCTCAACAAGATAAGGATGACAATAATTAACCTAGGAATTAAAATATTACCTAAGTAAAGTTATGCAAGTGTAATTAAATATTAATTACACTAACAGAGCTATGTGAATGTCATTACAGAAGAAACATTGTTGGTAAATCTATTACATAGAGAGGAGTACAAAGAAACAAAATCCACCATCTGTATGCATGATGGTCTTTGTCTTAAACCATATGGCTCGATAACTTTGTCCATCCTAATTGGACCTACGACTATTGACAGAGGTTTTGATGTTATTTTGAAGTCAAATTTGTTCAGGTTGAAGCTAGGCATACCTTGGCTAGCTTCCATGAATGGTATCACCTTTGTAATTCATAAATGTTTAAAATTTTCCCATGAAGGTTTCATGCACATAGTGCATGACACTAGATACCAACCTCTGGTGTCCTATGGGGGATATTCATTGGATCACTTTTGGCCCACCCTAGTCAGTTTGCTTCCTCCAAGGATAGACCTACTTTACAAAAATTATGTAAAGTATAAGACTGTGGGCAAGGGACAACTGAAATTGGCCCTTCCTATAGCATAGTAGCCAACTACCTCCTCTTCTCGAAAGGAAAAGGAGAAGCTTACCTCTTCTTGGGTTGCCTCATCTACCCCCTTTGGGAGGAGTATTGGATGAGTAAGCTTGGCCTTTACCCACTAAGTCTGATGGTAACTGCTTCGGGATATCGACTCTCCCTACTGAGCCTCCTAGGCCTTGGTACTATCTATACGATAGGAAGAAAGGTTCCCAAACAAAATTTTCTCTACAGCCTCCTACCACTTCTGCTCCAAAAACAATAAATGGAAAGAGGCCTACTACTAAGGCATTAGAGTTGAGTCCCCCTATTGTCTCCCAACCTACTCCTCCTACTCTCATTTAGGAGTTTGTTCCTCTGCCAGAAATGGTTGTAGTGGACACTCCCATGGCTGAGTAGGAGCCTTTTGTTCCTTCACAACCTTTGGCCTCTAGCTCAAAGAGTCGTAGGAACTACCTTGCGTGTGAGTGCAAGCATCGACGAAAGGCTTTCATGGCTGAGCAGGCCGCTTTGTAGAAGAAGGATGAGGAGATGACTTCCCTTGTGTTAGGACCTCTTGCTATGTGTTGGTTGTTTTTAATGAGCAACCAGGTTGGTCTCCTATTCTACCTATGGAGTAGCCATCTCCAGTCAAGGGCAGCTCAGAGGACCTAGACCAACTAACAAGATTCAGTCAAAGACTGAGATCTTCTACACTTTAGGCTCTATAGAACCAGGGTGGGTATACCCACACAATGCCTCAAATAAGACTAGACATTGCTTTTTATAGCAGATGACTCCTGATGCCAAGTATTGAGAACCTCAAATATGGCTAGATTCCCAGTAACACAATACTTGCAGCAACCAGGAGGTAGGGCAAGACATCAAACAAGATTGATTAAATAAAATGGTTGATCTTGAGCAAGAAGACTAGAACCCTAAAGACAAATAGCATATATCAAATTAGTGCCATATCCATTGGGCTAGGAGTCACAATAATCTGCAAATAGAAAGAACCATTACTCTGGACATTAAAGTCTTTGGAAGATTAACCTTATTAGTCTCACAACTAGTGATCAGATCTATAAGACTACTTATCAAATCCTCATATCATACATATGAATCTCTGATATGATTAAAGCATTTAACTTATTCCTTGAATAAGAGCAGCAACCAGAGCAGATAGTAAAATGTTACATTAAAATGATTAAATAAGTGATCCTTGATCAACTTTCATTAACAATCCATACGCACAATACAAAGGAGAGACTTAAAGATCTCAATCTATACATTCAGATTCATACATGTGTCCAAGACCTCACAATTTATAGACTGTAACCCTAAACCTCAAAATCTGGTAAAAACCTGACTCTGTGACTTAGTGCTCTTCTCTTCAGATTTTTGTTCTAACTTCTGGCCCCAGACCCTTACAAATGATTTAGAAGTTCCTTTTAAACAGCTCTGAAAATGCCATCCAGCTCAGAGCCACATCAGCGCCATGTCAAACCCTAATCACCATGTTCTTCAACTACTTCTCTGGCATCATAAATGTCAAGACACTCCTGCACAAAAGAAGCCCAGAAATCGATGTCAAATCTGCCGCCAAATCCACACATCCATACTCGAGCCATGTCGTCCTTGTACCAGAGCCATGTCGCCATGAATGCTGGTTTGGTGGAGGTAGCGACCAACTCTCTGTCACCATGAATGCACCAGGCTTCTGGTGCGAACACAGAAACCCTAATAGTGGTCTAGTATGAAACTCGATCGTTGATCATCAGAGATTGGGCGGTCACCTTTAAATCTTCATTGGACCGCTGAGACAAGTCCTCCACTAGATCGCACTGCATACTGGTCTTCAGAAAAACATCGGGCACCTTTATCACTCAAATTAAAACATCACCGTTCATCATCTGCATGTGCACATTGATGTTCCATTAGTAGCTCGGGCTTTAAGGCACCGCGTGGAGAGGCTCATATCGGCGAGAGATAGCAGTGTCGAGAAGACCTCAAGGTGAAGAGAAACAGCTACAATGAAGAGCCAAGCATATCGGCTAGACAGAAGGAACTCGGGGAAATGTCTGGCCGAAGGAAACATGCTGCACCAAACACCCGTCAAAGTCGGCAGGAGATCACAATGTCGGCGAGACCATACAGTGAAATCCACATGTGACACTGAAAACACCATAGAGTCGGGGAGAGATGGCCAAGTCGGCCAGACATCACAGCAAAGTCACAGTGTGTTACCGAAAGATATTTCCTTCATGCAGTGTCGCCAAGATGATTCAAAACTCACGCTGACAAAGACCACTTTATGTTCCATCGGTGAGACCGAAGATCACTCGCCGAAGACCTAAGCTCATACCGAAGAGATCTTTATACACCACTTAAGTCGCTGTGTCCTATAACTTCTTTCACCGATGAAATCACCTACAAAATGTATGTCACTATAGCACACAATCATCAATGAGAAGTCATGTAGACACTTCACTATTATACCAAGAAGACCCTTAGAAACTTGTTTGCCAAGAGAAGATAAGACCTTCACTGAAAGCCACACATTGAATCACCATTGGCAAGACACGACCCCATCGCTATGACATACACTGAAACACAAGTCTCCCCAAAGCATCAAGTCTTCCATCACCAGTCGGCATAGCAAGATGACATTGCCAATACATCTCAACGAAAGGTGCCACCCATGCCGAAAGCAAACCACAAGACACCGTCGGCAAGACATAACAAATTCGCAAAGAGATATATCAAGAGTTCCAAGTCCTACCGAAGGGAAGTCACACCGAAGAGAAAAGGGGGCCACCATAGTTAGGAAGACAAGCGAGGGTCAGGGAGACATCTCCCCGACACAAAGAACATAGGCTGACAGAGACTTTGGGGAGAGAACACGGAGTCGCCAAGATATCACCCCAAACCAAAAGAGTTATGCCGAAGGAACAATAGAGGGCAGCAAAAAGGAACTCAGGGAAACCAAGGGGAGTCAGGAGGACCTCACCCCGAACGGGAACCGTCACGCTGAAAGGAAATCCCATCGGTGAGACACAAAGGAGTCGGGGAGACATCTCCCTGACACAACCAACCCAGGCTGAAAAGAAAGAGAACCTCGGGGGACATATAAGAGTCACTGAGAGGTTACACCAAAAGCTGAAAGCCACAGCAAAGAAGAAGTGGGGCTGGTAAAAATAGTAGCTATGGGTTGGTAACGAATGGAAAATGGGGCTCAGGGGAACCACTTAAGTTAGAATAAACTGGGCAGACAGGTCAATGAAACAAAAAGGCAAACGGGACGGGAACCAAACATGGCCGGAGCCAGGACTAGGAAAGAGACGGGGAACAAAAAGAACAAAAGGGACCGGGGCCAAAAACTATCCCGCCCCCGCCAAAGAAAAGACCGCAGAGGTGGAGCCATAACCGACACGAGAAAAAGAAGCCGCAGGGCTGGAGCAGGACAAAACCCAAGATAGAAAACATGAAGAAGTTTCCAAAAATGATTCCCATCCCGATCCCGCCCCCGCCAAAGAAAATAAAACAAAAGACAAGAGAAGAGACATAGGAAAAGAACCAGCGACCGCCGCAAGGCAGAAAGAAAAAGGAACACCAAACACACAAAATCAGGACCGAGATGGATGCGTGAATAGGAATTAGAACCCCAGAATTGGAGAAGTTCTAGTTCCCTTCAAGCATTTGTTCCGCCCCCGATTCCAAAAGAAAAACCAAAGCAAGCAAAAGAGAAACGGGAACCGGAATAAAAACCCAAAAAAAAGGAATAGAGAAAAACCAGGAAACCCTAACACAGGCTGCCCCTTGTAGATCAAAACTAGCATGCTGGGCTCAACCCTTGTGGGAGCCCATTTAACGCATGTGCTAAAATGAAAGACACCCCATAGCTAAAGTTTAGTCATGAAAAACCAGAGTACACAACTAGACAATGAGAAAACTAGAAATGGCACTAACACTATGTCTTCCCCTCTCCTCTCCTCTACTCATGTTCAACCTAGCTCTATCTCACTCTTGGCTCCTACTGTGAGTGCCCCTGACCCCAAAAGGGTGAAAGTGTTCATTTCTCCTTTAGAGGAACTGCCCTTGCTGATGTCCCTTCTAGATTTCCCTCCTTTTCCAAAGCCCATGAATATGCTGAATACCTCAATGGTATTTTTTGTGGCTTTCTCCTCCTCTTCTTCCTCTATGCCTGTCACCTCATCTATGGTGAGTTTACATCCCATGATGAGTTTGAAGGTAGAGGTTGGCCCTCTAGAAATGGAGGGAGTAAGAGGAGCCCACCTTCTCATAAAGGTGGTCCTGTGCTAGCTTGTTTTGTCCTAGTGACAGAGCTAGCCCCAACTTCCCCTGAGTTCGTCACCACTCCCGAATCATTTGGTGAGCCTAGCGATGAATCTCGGGTGTAGTCCTCTCTGTCCATTAAGGTAAAACATGGCACTCCTATAAAGTGCATGTTTAACTCTCTGAAAGAAGTTCTGGGATTGTCAGCGATCTTCACAAAGTTGCTAACCTTAGCTCCACAAGAGCTTAGTGGAGGGGACCTTGTAGGGCCCTCTTCCTTACCCCTTGTTGTGGGAGGGTTTGAAGCACCTCCCCTTAATATTCCACCATTGTAGGCTCATCCTCCTTCCCCCTACAATGATCTAGAGTGGGAAGCAGACCTCTTGGTTGATTAGTGTTAGGGGAGGCCTCTTCTTTATCTTTAGGTTAGATGTGTGTGTGTGTGTGTTGTGATGTGCTCCCCCATGATCGTTCTATGCATTCCTAGATGAACCTTGTCACCCTTGTTGGTGCTTGGATACAGGAGTGATTTTTGTGTTGTAAACCTTCTTCTATCTGTTGGATCATTCTTTTGTATTTGTGATTTGAATTTTGGTAAATTGGGGATGATGCAAAGTGTTGGGGGCGTTTAGGCTTCCCTTCCATGTTGACCCATTTTTTTATTTTTACTTTGTCTTCTCATGCATTCTTCACATGGTCTGATATAGTAAGGGTTTGATGACATTTCATTTATATACTATTATTATCCTTATACATATATTTATGAGCAATTTTGACCCCGAAATATCAAATCACCCCTGTGTCTCTTGTTTGTGATATCTTTTTCACTCTTTTTCCTTTCTTCCTCTTCTTTTCTTGAGTTGTCCCTCTCATATGTGACAACACCACTTCTATGATGCTTTGATTTTTAGATAATGCATTTGTTGCCAACAAATCTTTTCTCAAAAATCCTCGTGAACATTTCTTTTTCAAAATCATATTTGCAACTAGGACCCCTAATGGAATGTGTTTCCTTCATCATTGGTTCATAAAGAATGGAATTGAAAACCTTCCTCCAGGGTGGGAGCAGTTTTGATCTTCCCCTTGCGAGGGGGCATTTTTCTTCCCTTCAAATTCCTTGATGAAGTGAACATCTTTCAAAAGGATTCCTCGGTGATGAATTGATTTGAGAAAGAATCCCCTTTTCTGTACTTTCAAAAAACATGTCCCTTGAGTGGACCCCCCTTCTTCACACCGAGTTCCCGAGGGACCCCTTTGAAATCTTTCCAATTTGATCAATTTCATGTGTGGTTTCTTTCAGACATGTTCTATTTGTAGGTAAACATGTCACTTTGCAGGTGCACTTGTAAAGTTTCTTTCTGACTCTACAGAGTCTCCTCTGGGTTTTCTTCATGCGAGAGATCTTGGAGGACACCTTCCTTGCAATTTTGTGGGCCTGTAAGGCACATACGTCTCTGATCTTCATCCATGTGAGAGATCTTGGGGGATGCTCCCTTACATATCTACAGGTCTGTAAGGTGCTCTTTCGGGTGTCCTTCATGTGAGAGATCTTGGAGGATAGCTTCCTTGCAGGTCTGCAAGTCTGTAAGGTTCTTTTCTCAGTTTCTTTCATGTGAGAGATCTTGGAGGACACCTTCCTTGTAAGTCTATGGATTTGTAAGGTGCTTTTCTCAGTTTCCTTCATGTGATAGATCTTGGAGGATACCTTCCTTATAGGTCTACGAGTCTATAAGGTGCTTTTCTTGGTTTCCTTCATGTGAGAGATCTTGGAGGATACCTTGCTTGCAATTTTGCGGGTCTGTAAGGTACTTTTCTCAGTTTCCTTCATGTGAAAGATCTTGGAGGATACCTTCCTTGCAAGACTACAAGTCTGTAAGGTGCTTTTCTTAGTTTCCTTCATGTCAGAGATCTTGGAGGACACCTTCCTTTTAGGTCTATAGTTCTGTAAGGCGCTTTTCTCAATTTCCTTCATGTGAGATATCTTGGACACCTTCCTTGCAAGTCTTTGGGTTTGTAAGGCACTTTTCTTGGTTTCCTTCATGTGAGAGATCTTGGAGGACACCTTCCTTGTAGGCCTACATGCCTGTGTGGCACTCACTTCTCAAGGCTTCGTTCATGTGAGAGATCTTGGGGGTTACCTCCTTGCAGGTCCACAGGCCTGTAAGACACTTTCATTCTACAACTTCATAGTTTTGGAAGGCTATGAAGTCCTTTACTTGTCCTGCACTTTCGGGTTCACTAGATTGTAGTTTTCTTCCTCGATGATTTAGATATAAATTTCTAACCCTACTACCTTTCTGATCTACTTTACTAAAAAAATCATCAGTATTCGTGCACACTAAAGTGGGGGAAAAATGTATAGGCATGAATTTGCACCCCTTATGCAAATTCTCCTTTTACATTTCCTCACCTTAGAAAACCAAATCCAAAGGAAAAATTCCACATCAGCAAGCTACCTTTGTTCCACTTGGCATTCCTCTTTTACGTCGGTAGAAGAATATTTGTCAAAGACAAGCACGTGGCGTGCAGAAATTCGTACGGTGCACTTACATCCCTAACAGATTCCTACATCTAAAGTTGACAGAGGCTTTACACTTCCTATTGGGAATGATTTGTAACATCCCTCTTCGACCAACCAACCCAAAAAATTCCTTATTCTCTTCACCTCACCTTCAAAAAGATGGATTCTTCATTCAACTCATCTCTTTTGGCAATCTTCAAGAATTCACTTCATCTCTTCTTGAATCTCTTCACTTCCATCACTCCAAGCAACATTTTGGCACTTCATAGCAATAACAAAACTCCATCAACTTCATAAAGCAAGTGTGGAACAAGCCATAGCAGTGTGGGATTGAGGTTTTGCAACACCTCCCTTCATCACAGTTGAGGTTGTGGTGATTGTTCAAGCCCTCTTTCTCCCCCATTAGCTAGTGAGCTCTTGGTGGAGGTTGTAACATTTTTCTCCTCTCCTTTATGATTTGGTTGAGTAGATTTTATACTATTTTGTAGTGTTATTCATGTTTCTTTCTTTACTTCTTTATCCTACATTTCTCTATCATTGCTATCTTGGCTGTCCATGGAGGTGGAAACACCAAAATGGGGGTTTGAATGAGGCAGAACCCTATCCAGCCCCCAACAATTTTCCCTCTTTCTTGTGTGTAGGTGGACTTGCATTTGGAGCTAGCTGGAAATCGATCATCTTTGTGAGATTATATTTGTCACCTTAGCTTTAATATATCTACTTTATCATATTCATTTGTATCTTTCCTACTTCATAGTTATGTTTTGTTCCCTTAGAAGTGACTAGCTAGGCCATCAACTTGTTTTCTAATAGTTCATACTGTATTTTTGGTCCTTTGGTTGTACAGATGCTAGAACACCTAAGAGATTCCAACAGGCTACGTTGTCATCCCAAAACTACACTTCCATCCTCAAGCAAAGAGCTACCTGAGGTATAGTGTTGAACCCAAAAACTAGCTCACCTAGCCCCACTTGAGATTTCAGGTCTGAAGAGTGGTTGCAGGGCCTTATAGTCCTCATAATTCTCGTCTCTCATTCAAAGCATTCCTTTAGAGTGAGGTAAGTTAGGGCAGCCTTCCACTCTTGGCTCTTTGTGAACTGGGGCCTTGACATGGTCATTCCCCCTCTCTTACACCATGGAATAATTTGATCTATGCTCATTTACCCTAGATTACCATCCACAGATATCGAGAGAATTACCAGAGGGTTAATGATGTGTTTTCTATGAAATTAGTAAGAATAATGGAAGGTGAAAAAGCCAAAAGGTTTTCCCTGGAAGCACAAAGTGTCATTTAGTTGGTTGGGGGTTGGTACATTCAATTTCCCACTTTCACCTACATCAAGGTGGAAGGATTCAAAGGATACCCCTTCATTATACCTTGGTATCCAATGGAAAAATGTTATTATTGGAATTGATGAGACAAAAAATCCTTCCCATGCACTTTTCTCAGTAGCATGCAAGAAATGTTCTATCAAATTCCCTATCACAATTGGGAATTACAAATGCAATGTAGCTAAACAGGCATATATGTGTGAAGAAGAATTAAAGATACATATAAGTTGAAGTTATTTACACTCCAAAGAAAGAATTATGATCCGGAGGGAAACCTTGCTAAGCAGATAGGCAACAAGCATTCCCATGTTCATGATTTAGAATATTTATGGTTTAATTGTGATGATGAGCACCAAGTAAGGAAGCAATAATATCAAAGATTTTCATTACAATCAACAAAGATCGTCATTACAATCAACAAAGATTCTCAAACTCTATGATATTCCAGAGTAGTTGGATACAGATGATGGAGAGGTGTTGAATCCAATTTATAATTCAGAGAAGATTTATGATGAACCTATCCTAGACCCAAACTATGGAAAGAAATAAATAGTAACTATTAAGGAAATTTCTAAGCAAGTGTTGACATATACTCAACATTAGATTGATGATTATAGTAAAACATTAAGACAAGCTAGGATAAAATCCACATACCTACTCAATATAAAGAAGAAATAGAGAGTAGAAGATGAACCCGAGTATGAAGAGACTACTAAAAGGAAGAGAAAAGTCAGTAAAGCAGAGGAAACTAGACATGTTGAGGAGAGAACTCCTAATGCTCCAAGCCAGAGGGTTCCATTAATGCCAGTTAGATAGTGTAAAGAAGCTATGGCTAGTAAGGTCAAGGTAGCAGTAAAGCCTAAGGCAACATTTTCTTCCATGGAAAAGTCAAAAGGTCAACCTATGACTGATGAAGAGGTGAGAGTGAGGACACATATTCATGCTAAGACAAGGTCTGCATTTTAGAGGGTTGCAGAATTATTCACCTCTCCCCTTCAATTAATATAGCAGTGATGAAGCAAACACTGGGAGGGACTCCTGTAATTCAAGAGGAAATTCCTGAGCTAAATGAAGATGTTAGGGAATAGTGGGAGAAGTGGACTACCATGATGAAATAATTTGAAGGAAAATGATCTATAGAAAAACCCATGGTGCAACTAGCAGTGGAAGAAGTGTCAGATATAGGGTCAATCCTATAGATGTCAAAGAAGAATATTTTATAAGTGAAACACTTGCCACAGAGGCACAAAACCATGATAAGCTTGATGAAAGAGGAATAGGGGATAATGCAAGTTAGAATCCCTTTGAAAATATTATTAATGAAGATACAACTGATGCCCAACTCCCGCAAGGAAGTATTAGAAATGATGTTGAACAACCATAGGTTTCTAAGAAATCAGGAGAAGACCAGGGCGAGAGTGAAAATGTAGAGCCTTCACAAACCTTAGATGGAGAAGTAAGAAATGAGGAGAATCCTGATGTTTCAAAACAACAGTAAAGTGATGCCCCAAGGACAAATGTGGAACACATGAATGGATAGGAGAATATAAGTCTCGGGAAGGAAGAGACAATGATAAATCAAGATAATCTAAAATCCATGCCAATGAGGACTGAAGATGCTTAAGTTTTGATGTAGGAACATCTAGTGGTGTAGGGAAATATTGCATCACCCACAAAAAAATGTTTTTCCTTATTTTCTTTAGTTGTTTTGAGTCCCATGATGGTACTTAAGTGGTGTAAGACAATCAGAAGTCAAAAATAGTGAAAAATGGTCACTTCTATTTTTAGTAAGTTGGCCTAAACGGGCTCATATGGACATAAAAATTTACCCCAAGGAGCAAAACTAAAATATATTTTTGGTCATGAAAGAATCGTCTCAATCCTTGCACGTTTGGGAGATATTAAAGTTTTTGTCTTGAGAAATTTCTACAATGCAGCTTCAAATTTATATATGAAGACTTTAGAGGCCCTGAAACAACTCAAAAAGTTGATGAACCAATCTCTAATTGCTTCAACATTCTAGAGCTCTTCAAGAGCTTTCCAATGATATTCAATAATAGAAAATCAAACACTCGGATCAAAATTTATGGCCTTCCGAAGTTGCCCCTCTAAAAAGTGAATTTCATTAAAATTTCTTCCTAGGGAAGAAATCAAACGGTGAGACTTTTGGCACGAAAACAAAAGGGAAAGTTACAATTTCTAGAACATTCTAGGATGGTTATTGGGTAAAATAAAAGGGTTAAGTAGGGGGTTTTATAGGGTGGCTCCAAATAAAATATTTTGTTTTCAAAGTTGATTTTGTTGTAATGAATCAAGCCCATGAGGTTGTAGCATGTAAGTTTTGAGCCTGTAATTTCATTTTCTAAAAATAATTGAAAGTGAGTTATTTTTTTTGTTTGGAATCTTCCATGTTGGTATCTATTGTTGTGATTTGTGTGGGTTTCGAGTAGTGTGGCCCTCATCAAGTGGTATTAAAGTGGGTTTTCCTGAGTTTGTAAGAAAATCGTTGAACGTGAGGCAGGGTGCACCAAGACTTGTGGTTGTGGGTTTCTAAGAAAAATGATAAGAATGCCTCCATGAAAAAACTGTGGTGGTGGAAGAAATGTTATTGTACTAGAAGATGGCTTTAGAGCCCTCTAGAGACAAGTTCAAGAATTACAAGAGGAGTTTCGTTGAGGGTTTGAGCCAAGAAGAGGAGATGAGGGTGAAGATGAAGCTGAAAATAAGGAACAATTCGAAGAAGAACAAGATGCAGAAGATCTAGAGAAAGTTAGATTATTTAAGGCCATCTTTAAGATTGGGAAAAGGCCAAAGATTGATGTTTCCACATTTTCTAGAAATATTTATCCAAAAGAGTTGATTTATTGGATCAACAATATGGAGGATTACTTTGAGTATGAGGATGTGGAAGATCTTGAGAGGGTCAAATTTTCAAAGACCAAGATAAAGGGTCATGCGAATATTTGGTGGAAAGAGGTACAACTAGAAATAAATCAAAGAGGAAAAGAGAAAATAACAAGATGGGATCGTATGCTGGAAAAATTAAAAAGATAGTTCATTCTTGTGGATTATGAGCTAGATTTGTTGAAGAAGATGCAAGGGTTGAAACAAGCAGAAAAATCTGTCAAGGAGTATATAGAAGAATTCCATCATGTCTTGATCAAAACAGGCCATTCTAATGCCAATAAGGAGAAAGTTGCATGTTACATAAATGGGTTGAAGCCGAGTATTCAAGAAGAGTTGGGTCTGGTAAGAATGTCTACCATTGAAGATGCATATCAATTAGCTTTGAAGGTAGAAGAAACGTTGAATAGAAGATTTGAAAGTAAGAAAAGAGGTGGGGGTTGTGGTGGAAAGACTAGTGGATGGTCATTTGGAAGTTGAAATGAAGATCAAAAGAAGGGTGAAGGATCTAGTAGCAGCCAAAACCAAAAAGGAGATAGCACCTACCATCTTCATGATTAGAATAATGGAGACCAAAGAGGAAGGGGAAGATCTGTACGAGGACTACGAAGAGGAGGCTTTCGTGGAACCTATTTCTACTACAGAGAAGGACATAGAGTCTATGAGTGTCCTCAACATCAAGGAAGGACCAATAGAAGAAGAGAAGGTAATGGACAAGTTGTACATGTAGATGAAGATGTCGAGTCTTCACATTCTGAGGACACAGAAAGAGGAGAAGTTCTTGTTACTAGAAGAGCCTTGTTGAATGAGGAGAAAGAACCATCTCAAAGGAAGAATTTGTTTTGTACCAGATGTAAGTGTGAAGGTAAAGTTTTCAATGTTATTATTGATGAAGGTAGTACTGATAGCCTTGTTTCAGAAGAGATGGTTAGTAAGTTACAATTGGAGAGAAGGAATTCAAATCCATGCTAGATTTATTGGTTGTAGGACCATAAAGCTTTGGTAAATGAACAATGTTTGGTAAAGTTCAAGATTAGAAATTACCATGATGAGGTATTGTGTGATATTATGCCTATGGATGTTTGTTATATATTGTTAGGTACACCATGGTAGTTTGATTAGTGAGTAGTACATGATGGACATGCCAACACCTATTCTTTGACAAAGGATGGAGTTTTTCATAAGTTGAAGCCCTTGAAAGAGGTAGAGGGAAAGGTATGCAGTAATGCAAGAATTTGTTTGGTTGATGGAAGAAAGTTCCTAGAAAGTATGAGGAATGAGCATATGTTTTTTGCATTGATCCCTAGTATTGATAAAGAAGATACTAATGAGGTAACTGTAGAGGTTTTAGATATGTTGAATGAGTTTCAAGATATTTTTTCTGATAACGTACCTGGAGGTTTTCCCCAGTAAGAAAGATTAGTCATCAGATGGACCCGATTACTAGAGCCATTTTTCCAAATAAGGCATCCCATCGAATGACTCTAGTAGAGAATGAAGAGTTGAACAAACAAGTGCAAGATTTTTTGTAGATGGGATTGATTCAAGAGAGTTTGAGTCCATGTGGAGTACCTACAGTACTAACAGCGAAGAAGGATGGAGAATGGGGGATGTGTACAGACTCCCGAGCTATCAACAAGACTACTATCAAGTATAGATTTCCCTTACCAAGGATGGATGATATTCTTCACAAAGATAGAGTTGAAGAGTGGATATCACCAAATCTAGATTAGAGAAGGAGATGAATGGAAGATAGCCTTCAAAACCAAGGAGGGCTTGTATGAGGGGTTAGTCATTCCTTTTGGGATAACCAATGCACCAGGCACAATTATGCAACTTATGAATGAGGTATTGAAAGATTTTTTAGGAAAATTTGTTATTACTTATTTGGATGATATTCTAGTTTTTAGTAGGACATTGGAGGAGCACTTGATGCATATCCCAAGAGTTTTTAAGAAGCTAAGGGAGGAGAAATTGTTGATTAATTTGAAGAAATGTAATTTTGTGAAGAGAGAGTTGGTGTATCTAGGATTTTTTGTCTCAGCAGAGGGTCTTAAAATGGATCCAGAGAAGGCGAGAGCTATCATTGAATGGCCTACCCCGAGGAGTGTTACAAAGGTAAGATCATTTCATGGTATAGCAAGTTTTTACTAAAAAATTATTAAGAATTTAAGTAGTATTTGTGCACCTCTAACTGAAGCAATGAGAGGGAATGGAAAGGATTTCAAATGGACTGGAGGAGCAGCCAAGAGTTTTGATATGTTGAAGAAGAAAGTCACATAGCAACCTATTTTGGCACTTTCAAATTTCAATAAGGTCTTTCAGATAGATTGTGATGCTAGTGGCACTGCCATAGGAGTTGTTTTGAGTCAAGAAGGTAAGCCTATTTCCTATTTTAGTGAGAAAATGAATGATGCTAAGAATAAATATTATGTCTATGATCAGGAGTTTTATGCTATTGTTCAGGCTTTGAAGAAATGGACACTATTTTTTTCCAAAATAATTTGTTTTATATACTGATCACCAAGATTTTCAATATCTCAATAGTCAAGGAAAGTTAAATCACATGCACATAAAATGGGTTGAGTTTTTGCAGAGTTATACTTTTGTTTTGAAGCACAGGAGTGGAAGGTCAAATAGAGTTGCAGATGCCTTAAGTAGAAGGAAAAATTTGTTGATAGAGATGAATATAAAGGTTGTTGGGTTCAATGAACTCAAGAGTTTGTATCCTGAAGATCCAGAATTCGCAGAAGCTTGGAAGGATTGTTTGGAACCTGTTACATTAGATAGGAAAAGATGGTTGGATTTCTTAATCGAAGATGGTATGTTTTTTAGAGGAATCCAATTGTGCATTCCATGGAGTTCTATGAGAGAGAATATAATCAAGGAGAAGCATAATGGAGGATTACCTAGAAATTTTGTTCAAGATAAGACCATTGCTCTTGTTAGTGAGAATTATTATTGGCCACAGTTACAACAAGATGTGAAGAATTTTGTACAAAGTTGCAAAGTATGTCAGATGGCGAAAGGAGCAAGTTAGAATACTAGATTGTATTAGCCATTACCTGTACCTGAGAGGCCATGGGAGAATATTAGAATGGATTTTGTTCTTGGCTTTCCAAGGACACAAAGAGGGCAGGATTACATATTTGTGGTGGTGGATAGATGTTCAAAGATGGCACATTTCATTCCATTTCATAAAAAATGATGCTATTCATATTGCAAAGTTGTTTTTTGGAGAGGTGGTGAGACTACATGGACTACCGAAGAGTATAGTTTTAGAAAGAGATACCAAATTTGTTGGTTATTTCTGCAGGACATTATGGAAGAAGTTGAAGATAGATTTGAAGTTTAGTTCTACGCACCATCCATAAACTGATGGAAAAATGGAGGTGGTGAATAGGAGTTTGGGTAACCTGCTAAGATGCTTAGTAGGAGATAAGCCCAAAGGATGGGATTTGATTATACCATAGGAAAATATTTCTTACAACAATTTTGTCAATAGGAGCACTGCTAAATCACCATTCAAAATTGTGTATGGGAGTATTCCAAGAACTGCTTCTAAACTAAGAAAGATGGATAAGGGGGAGAAGAGTAGTGTTGAGGCTAAAAATTTTGTTGAGCACCTGAAGAATTTGTATGAAGAAGTGAAGAAACATATCAATAAGATGAACTCACAATATAAGGCCAAGTCAGATTAGAAAAGGAGGTATAAGGAGTTCTTGGTAGGAGATTAAGTCATGGTTCATTTGCAAAAGGAGAGGTTTCCAGTTGGTACATACAAAAAGTTAAAGATGATGAAGTTTGGACCATGAAAGATCTTGAAGAAGCATGATTCACGAAATACATATTTCACCTATGTTTAACATTTAAAATTTAATAGAATATCATGAAGGAGGAATTGATGAAGAAATAATAGAAGCATAGTGGAATATCCTAGCACCTACTTCATTAAAGGAGGAGATAGAAGAAAATTTGCATAGTCGTGTGGGTAGAAGCACAGGAAACATGCAATATCCAGAGTACTTAGTGAAGTGGAAAGGAAGGCCTATTCAAGATTCATCATGGTTGTCTAAGGCTGAGTTTAACTGTCCTGGTTTCCCTCTAACTCCTAAGAAGTGACAAGGTCACTTTTCAAATTACCCTGGGTGTCTGATGTAGGAGCATCCAATGGTGTAGGGAAATATTGCATCACCCAAAAAAAAAATTCCTTATTTTCTTTAGTTGTTTTGAGTCCCATGATGGAACTTAAGGGGTGTAAGACAGTTAGAAGACAAAAATAGAAAAAAATGGTCACTTACTATTTTTATTAAGTCATCCTAAATGGGCTTGTATGGACCTAAAATTTTACCCTGGGGAGTAGAACTAAAAAAAAAAATTAGTTGTGAAAGAATCATCTCAATACCTAGCATGATTTGGGAGATATTAAAGTTTCCGTCACGAGAAATTTCTACAATGCAGCTTCAAATTTAGAGGCCTCGAAACAACTCAAAAAGTCAATGAACCGATCTCTGAAGGATTTGGCATTGTAGATCTCTTCAGGAGCTTTCCAACGATATGCAATAATAGTAAATTGAACACCTAGATCAAAAGTTATGGCCCAGTGAAGTTGCCCCTCTAAAAAGTGAATTTCATTAAAATTTCTTCCTAGGCAAGAAATCAAATGGCAGGACTTTTGGTGCCAAAAAAAAAAGGGAAAGTTACACTTTCTAGAACATTCTAGGGTGTTTATTGGGTAAAATAAAAGGCTTAAGTGGGGGGTTGTAGAGGGTGGCTCCATTAGTGCAGAATGTGGCTCTGATTAAAATATTTTGTTTTCAAAGTTGATTTTCTTGTAATGAATCAAGCCCATGAGGTTGTAGCATGTAATTTTTGAACATGTAATTTCATTTTTTGAAAATAATTGAAAGTGATTTATTTTTCTATCTCGCATCTTCTGTGTTGGTATCTATTGTTGTGATTTGTGTGGGTTTCAGGCAGTGTGGTCCTCATCAAGTTTCAAGAGGTGTGATAGGAAATTTTGATGGTTCGAAAGGAGAAGTTATTGAACAAGAAGATAATCAAGAACAAAGAAATGTTAAAGAGGAAGAACAAAATGAAGAAGTCCCTAACTCTCTAGTCTAGGAAATGGCTCCTCCATTGGAGGTGGAGCTAGTGCCTTTGGATCTCAGAGGTTTAATGCAAGAAGTGGAAACCCCTAAACCTAGGCATAGAGCAAAGACAAGACATGTTATAAGAAGGAATGCAGATGGAGGGAGAACACTCTACATAGCTACTCCAATGGAAGATAAGAGCAAGCATGAGATGACACATACAAATTATAGGGTAACAACCATTAATGCTGGACATTCATCCTGGGGACAAGAATTAGAGGAAATGAAAATGAATTTAGAGAAAATTGTCACTAGGGTATAGAAAAGTAAACAAAAGAAAAGAGAGATAAAGGAGTGGATTTCTTGCCTAGAGGGTTTGATTAATTCATTAGCCTAATCTAATCAAGCACAGACTGAATTGCTTCAAAATCTAGTACTTATGTCTAAGGAGCAGGTGGATGTCATTGCAATGCTCTTCCACAAGCTAAGTGTATTTGAAGAATGGATGGAGTACTTGGTGAGGCAAGGAGAAGAGTTAATTATAGATGCAATTGGGAAACATAAGGAGGCATACCATTGGTGTGAAAAGTCTAAAAGACTAGAAGGATAATGTAGATTTCTCCAAAAATAGGTTGATGCAAAGAGGAAAAAGTTAAAAGCTCTTATTTAGGTAGATGTCTAAGATTTGGTAAGTGATAAGATAACCATGGAACAAGAGGTTTCGATGTTTGAAAAGTGGAAAAAAAAAGTTATTTTGGAGATTGATGCTTTGCTACAATGTGTAGAAAGATTTGAAAAGGTCATTGAAAGATGTAAGAAGTTGATTGATAGAGATGGAGATTTTAATTAAATGCTAGCATAGTAGAGTTGTGATCCCTGTACTTTAGGGCAGGGTGATAAAGAAGTAAAATATTTCAAGGAATGGATTGAAAGAGTCAATAAAGACCATGATCATTCATTTAACTAGGAATTTATTGATGAGATTATAAAGTGCAGAAATGTCATGGTTAAACATGGGACAAAAAAGATGCATATGAATGAAAATATCATTCAGATATCAAAAGATTATACTAGGCTTATGTATAGCTACAAAATGATTCAAGGGGTTCCAAAGGAACGTATGCATCAATTATTGGTTGTTTTCTAGGTTTATCGGCAGAGGAAAAGTGAAGAAGAGTCTTTAGGCTCAGAGTTCAATGAAGAAGGATAGAAAATAAGATACCAAATATAGGAGGTTTAGTGCATCGATATGGTTTTGGAATGAATTTTTTAGGTTTGTTCCCGGTCCTGAAGAAGTGTTTTTGTTTTATGAAAAGAATTTGTGAACCGGAGCTCAAAGTTGAAGATGGTTGCTGATCAAAAGTTTTGACTTTTCCTAGAATATTCTGATGTCAACTGTCACTTCCCACATGCTGCATTTCAAAAAAAAATTATGATCCTATTTGATAGACTTAAGTTTAAAATTTTTGGGGCCTTGTTCCTATAAAAGGTCGTTTGCTACTTCATTTTTATTTTAAGTTCAGAATTTTTGGATGTCGAAGAACCAAAACTTTTTCAAGTTCTATTATGTTACCTATTTTTTGTTTCATTCTAGATTAAAAACTTGTATGTTTCATTAGAAGTTAATCAATATTAGAGTCATTTTGAAAGCTATTTTCTGATATGAAATCTTACGTAGCTGATTGTTTGTTCCTATCAGACAATACTGTGTGATGTGTTATTTAAGGGTGCATATTGACACTATCCGGTGACAAATAATACCCCTTTTCATTACAATCTCACATCATTTTGTGCCTAGGTATGAAGCAATCTGGTGACGTATGGAATGGTTTTCTCTAGTTTGGTTATTTCTTGAGGAATGCATGGATAATACCTGGGAGAAATTTTTACTTTTTCAGTAATTTTTTATGCTTTATTTTAGAATAGATGTTTAAATTCTAGAAAATGTTTGAAAAAAGAGATGAATGCATGTATTTTTTTTACAAATATGTTGATTCCATGATATTGTTGAATGCTTAAATCTAAATCTACTTGGATAAGTGCAAGTTCTTTGAAGTTCATGAAATGTTATTGCAAATTTATCGATTTCATTAAGTTGTGAAATGACCAGATCGAGATTATCCTTTGTCTATCTTTATGATTCCTTTGAGAAGCCAAAAAAATATCATTTACCCCTCGTGATTAACAACATTATCATAAAAAACCCTAATGTGAACCTAGTATAGTCAAGCCATGACATAAAGGAGCCTTGGGATTAAGCTAAGTTATCCTAAGATTTAGGTTGGGTGCAATCTTTCAAGAGAGATAGTTTCCCACAATGTGTCTATGAGGATTTATCTACATTATTGGTGTGTAACTAACATCATCATCAATAGGAATTGGTGCTAGAATGAGGGCCAACGTAGTTCTTTTGGTTTCATTAAGAGAGAAGTTGGAGTCTTGTAGAGTCACTAGGTTCTATTCTAGCAATCCCCATGTGACATTAGTCGAACTTAGTGGTCGAATGTCATCTAGACCCCAAGGGTCTATAATTGTAAGCACATTACCGCAAAATCTGACTAATGTTATACCACCCTCACCCACAATGATGGCTTTCTTTAATGTGGAATCATTGATTCAATTCACTATGTATAATGATCTTCCAAAGAATCTAGACAAATTATGTCCTAAATATTATCCTCACAAGGATGTGGAAGAGAATATTAGTATCTTTAAGGATGTATGTTTCAGAGAAAGGATACAACATGAAGATGTTGTATGTAGGTTGTTCCCTTACACCTTAAGTGATGAAGTTTACTAATGGTACATCAACCTACCCCGTAATTCTGTTAGAACATGGAAAGATATGGAAAGTCAATTTTTAGCTAGGTTTAGAACCCTAGTTGATCTTGCCTTGTTGTATCATCAGTTGTCTCAAATTAAATGGTTTGATGGTGAACCTATAACTAATTTTAATGATTTAAGGTTTCAAAAGGATTATTCTTGATTACAAGCACCCTATCTAGTGGATAATTTTTCCGCTGTTTTTGTTTACTATACGGTAGTAGATCCTTTAACTTCCATGGTCATGAAACAAAAGGTAAATCCTCCTAATACTTTAATAGAAGCCTATGTTGAAGTTTTAAGTGTAAATCTAGAAATGAAACACCTCAAAAGTGGATCATCTATAAATGGAAAAATTGGATTGAATAACTATCCTATTCCAAGTGTGAATGGAGTTCCATTAAATCATCCAATGGATCCTAATTCTTTTCCTTCAGTGGTCCAAAATTAGACACTTCCTCAAAATAGTTTCTTTCAACCAGGAAATAGTCAATCTCTACCCCCACACCCTAGTCCCACTATCATAGAGTTGCATCCTAATGAAAATTATTTCTTCTCATAGACTCAAGAGAGTCAGATTCAAAAACTCAAAAGATAAAGAAGAGATTAGGGAAATCACAACTCAAATTAAAAGATTAACCTCAGAGGTTACACAATTAAGAAATCAAAATTTTCTCTCAGAATAGTAATCAAAACTCACAAAGTCAAGAATATAATGCTCCTAGACCACTTACACCTTGGAACACATGACCAAATAATGGAAGAGTATCCATTCCTTTAGATATCGCTAATCCCTCCGATGATAGGTCTATGTCAAAGTTAAATTTAGCTGAGCTTGTGATGAACAATTGGTGTCGAATCCATAATACAAATGCTCATTCTGAAGTGGATTTTCCACAATTTAAAACTAAATCAAATATTTTTTTGGATGCTACACATTATAATGACGAGTGTAATTGTCACTCGACCCAAGGGAATGAGTTAGTTCCAGTAGGATATGACTCCACTTTAGTTCTTGAGAATTATGAATTCTTTGAGTCACCTATTGTCACCACGAGTCATACTTACGAACAAGAAGAAGACAGTTCAGTCATGACTTTAGAAACCTACACGTTTCCCTATCAAGATGAAAATGAACCTCAAGATGAATCTGATGAAATTAATCTTTCCAAAAATATCTGAAAGGACATAGCTACAACATGAGAAGTAACAAAAATGGTGGAAATAGATTCAAAGGGCCTTTGACCACGTCAATCTTGACTAACAACTTTAACACTCCACCAGATGATAAATCAAGTAACACTCCAAGGTTTCCTAAGGTAGAACTCATCGATCAAAACAATTTGACTAATTATTTGGCAGAAGAAATTAAAAAGGTAAAAATCAGCCTCTCTTTATCTAAATTGCTTAAAATGCCCGTGATTAGGAAAGCTTTCTTGAATACCTTAGAAGATTTTCCCAAAGAAAATGTGCTTAATAAAGAAGAACGTGTGAAGGATAACTCCATTAAGGCAAAAGACAAAAACATAGTTCCTATGGAGGATGCACAAGTAGCCTTTTACAAAGGAAAGATAGAATCCCTGCCATTTTTTCTGACACTGAGAATATTTGGTAAAAATATCCATAATTGCTTGGTAGATTTTGGAGCATCTACTAATGTGATGCCTTTGTCCATATGTCAAACTCTAGGTTTAACTCCATCGAATTCCTTGAAGAAAGTTACTCAAATTGAAAAAACTAAAGTAAATGTAGTTGGAGAATTAACCAATATTCATATGCAATTGGCATCGAATCCTCAGATTTAGTATTATATTGATATTTAGGTTGTTGATATACCCGATACTTATGGGATGCTATTTAGTAGGGATTGTTCAAAGACTTTGAATGGATACATGGCCATAGGCTTCTAACATATGTGGTTACCATGGAAAGGAGTCCATAATCAAATTGGGATTGAGAGAGAGTTGTGCATGAAACACATGATCACCAATTATAATTAAAAAATGAAGTTTTATACATAGATGAAGAACTAGGATTTTATGGAATTTGAAGTTCTGGAGTTAAAATTGAAGTTTTTATGTGTAATGCTAAAAAACATGATCAGATAACCCTTAGAAAGAACATGTTAGTTGAATCATATTATGATTCTTCTAAAGGAGAAGATAGTTGTTTAGACAAATTCATGAAGAATATTGTTAAAGAATCTTGAAAGAGAAAGATTCATTGAAATTTTTATTGTTGTAGGGTTGGTGAAGGTTACATAACTCTACATATTCAGAGGATAGTTGCATGATGTACTTAGAAATTATTCATAGAATCAAAAGTCAACACTATGTGGAAGATATTATTGCTAATAGGTCTAAACCTGAAATACATGAAGATCAAACACAAGCGATACAGACTAAAAGTATCAATTTAAACTCTTAAGAATGCTAAGCTCAAGGCTTCTGAGGATCAAACTTGGACCGTGTTGGGACTGTAAATTTCTGAAAGTTTTCACATGTTTTCACCCCCCTGAGTTTCCATCGGAGTCCTTATCATAAGCACATGGGTTTGTTTTCATGTCATTTATGCTCACATTTTGCCATATTACCCCATTAAATCCATCGGGTTATGCATTTTTCATATTGTGGTCCATATCGGCATAGGTCTGTCTAGGTCTCCCCGACCTATGTTGCTTGTCTGTTTGCTGCAGGTAATCGATAGGACTTTTTCATTGTTGCGGTGATTGGCATTTACCTATGGGTGGCTATCGGCATGACATTCGTGTTGTTTCAATGACTGAGGGTGAACTTTTTGGCATGAGATATTTCATCGGTATTGGTCTCAACGAGTGACCTTCAGTCTCGCTGACATTACACATGGGGTTTCTATTGGGGTGTTTTTTGGTGAGAGATTTTATTCGATATAATGTCTTGGCGAGGTCATCTTGTCTTTCCTACTGATGGTGGAGGGATTGACTTTATCGGCATAAGTTATGGTCTTCGGTGGGATGTCATGGCAATCTCCATATGTCTTACTAACTTTTCACAAGTGCTCACTTCGTCCAGAGTCATAATTTTTGGCATTGTGTCTTGGCGAGCCCGTCAGGTCTTGTCAGCAATACAAAGTGGATTTTTTTTGGCGAAGGGTTGGCATTCTCTTGGCGAACAGGTGTGAGCTCAGGTGTTTTGGTATGACACAAAATAATCTATAGGATGTCTCGCAGATAGTTGGAGGTTATAGTGACATACATGGGGCAACTCGGTGAGAGATAGAAGTATCGGTAAGAGGTCTCGGTGAATGACCTTTGGTCTCGCCGATGGAAAACAATGAAGGACCTTGTCAGTGAGAGTGTGATCTTATCTCTGCAACTCATAATGCATAAATTTTTTTGGTGAAACAAGATGAAGTCTATAGGAGGTCTCTCTGAAACCATTAAGTTATGGTGATAGTGAATAAAAACAAAAGTGCATGTCAGTGAAAAGTTTCCCTATGTTTTAGCAAATGAACAATACACTATGAGACGCTCTCGACGAAACTTAATGAAATCTTTATGACATCTCCCCGACAGTTGACAGTCATGGCAAAGGAAAATAACACCACAGAGCGATTAATGATTGAATTGCCTTTGGCATACCTGCTAGATTGTCTCTCCGACTGTTTCACTTGTGAATAATAGAAATTCGAATACTGTGGCCGACATGTAAATTGCTAAAATAATCATTGTTGGTCGACTTGATTGGTGCCCGAATTCTATGGGGGGTTGACATGATATTTCAATATGATTTATTTTCTCATGCTGGTGTATAAATAGGCATTTGTAATTGTAGAATCAAGGGAGAATGAACTATTAGATATTCAATACACAAGAAGTAGATATAGTGGAATAAAATTATCAGATCAGAAACTATTGTTGCATGATTTCAGAATGGAGGTATTTATGAAAATCAGTTGATGTTGCCACATTTTTCTGGTGTCAATTGTCTGTTGAGTTCAATGAAAATACTGCTAAGTTGTCTCCAAGATGGATTCTTTCTGGTTATTTAAATTGATGTAACAAGTTTATATTCAATTCATCAGTGCACATTTGTTGTATTTGTGTGGTTAATTGATTGGTTCTTTCAAGTAGAGATTAAAATCCTCTTAGATGATCACAGTAATCAGAGAGATTCATTTGGATTGTTAAAGTAGAGCTTAGTAGTTACAATATTGCATGTTTATACAAGTTGTAAACAAAATGTATGCCAGATAATTTGAGTTTTCTACAGAGAGTGTTTCTCATCTTGATTTCATTTGACTCCGCATACCCAACAAGGCACTGGTCTCTGCAGTTTCATCATTAAGATTCATTAATTCTTTTTATATCAGTTAATTGAGCATTTTTAGGATTTAGATCAAAAGATTGCTATTGCTATCAAGTTTAATTTCATTTGTTCACCTCCATTTGCCACTGTGAACAAATTGCTGAAAGAGGTATTATCATAAGTCTGCTTAATTCAGAGAGGTACACTAACCCAAGGTTTAGCAGAACCTAAAGAGTAGAAGGTTGAGTTCTCTTGACCTTGTCTATTACCCTAAAGTGTATCAAGATATTGGCAACCTCTTGAGGCATTCAGCCTACTTTTTTGAGAGCTAACAGACCCTTAATTTTGATGGGTCAAAATCAAAACAAGGAATTGGAGTTGGGGTTGAGCTCATTAGTCCCCAAGGTAAGTCTTTTATTGCTACTTATCAGTTACAATTCTAGTGTACTAGCAATGTGGAAAAATATGAAGCTCTAATTCACGGTTTGATGCTCGTGATCAAGAAAAATTTTAAGGTTCTTAAGGTGTTTGGTGACTTGGAGCTAGTGGTAAAGCAAGTCTAAAAATAATACATTTTTCATTACAAGCACTTGTCCAATTATCGATGCAAACTATGGGACTTGATAGAAGATTTTGATGCCTTTAACATCACTCACATCCCACAAATATTCAATTAAAGATCAAATGCTCTGGCTACTACTAGTAGTTCTCTAAGAACCTTTAGATGCTTCTAATTTGAGGAGGTTTATTGTTGAGCTAGTGTGGTTTCCCTTGATCCCTGATAATGTTACAAATTTGCAAGTGTTCGAAGATGATCATAGATTGGAATTTATCACTAATACCAATATCTTTGAGGCATAGATAATCAAAGAAATGGATTGCTCAAATGGTGAAATTCAAGATAAAGAATTATTTCAAGTGAAAGATAATAATATTCTAAAAGGAATAACTGAGTTGGAGAGATTATTTGATGTCGATCAAATAGTTTGGCAGAAAGAATTGCCCAAAACTAACGGAGGGTAGTCTAAAGTATATAGATTGAATACTGAAGAAGATCCAAAGAATGTGTTTATAGGAAAGGTATGTACTGTGGAAGAATGAAGAAATATTTCTTAGGTGCTTAGAGATTACTAGAAAGTTATAGCATGGACACATGAAGATTTGAAGACTTATGATACTTCCATCATTACTTGTATAATTCCATTAAATCCTTATGCAAAGCCATTCTAGTGGAAACAACGACCTGTAAATACACTTTTGGAGCCTTTAATTCAAAAGGAAGTACAAAATCTCCTCTTAGTTTGGATAATTTTTCCTGTTAGACATTCTACATGGGTGGAAAATTTAGTGTCTTTCAGAAAGAAAAATGGAGATATACGACTGTGTGTGGATTTTTAAAATCTTAATAAGGCATATGTAAAAGATAATTATCCCTTGCCTTCATTGGATGAGGTGCTACAAATTTTCAATAGTTCGTAGGTGATGTCCTTCTTGGAAAAATTCTTCGGGTACAACCAGGTAATGTTCACACAGGAAGATCAGATGGAAATTGTGTTCACCACAAAGTGGGGAACTTTTTCTTATAGGAGGATATCGTTTGGATTAATAAATGTCAGAGCCACATTCCAAAGAGCTATGGATTATTCCTTCTGGGATTTGGTAGGAAATTGCATTATTATATACATGGATGACCTCACTATATTTTCCAAGAACAAAGGAGATCATGTTCATGATCTCAAAGCAATATTGTTAAAGTGTGAAACTTATGGAGTTTCATTAAACCCTAAGAAATTCATTTTCGAGGTGAATAAAGGCTACTAGGACATTATTTCTAAAAGAGGTATTTCAATAGACCCAGATAGAGTAAGTTCCTTACTCAAGTTACAACTCCCAGGAAGTAAGAAAGAATTAAAGTCATACTTCAGTAAGATCAATTTCATCCAAAAAAATTATTAATAGATTTGATGAGATAGTGAAACCACTTGTGATATGTTGAAGAAAATGTAAAGATTGAGTGGACAAGCGAAGCTAAGCTCAGCTCCAAAAATATGAAAGCTGCAATTGTCGAAGCACCGATGCTGGTAAGTCCAAATTATATCAAACATTTTTATATTTAATCTTTTGCTTCCAGTCACACATGTGCAACAAAATTGGCACAAAGGGGTGAGGACAAAGAAAAAAAGTTGATTTCTTTCATGAGTTCTCCCTCTAAAGAGGCGAAGATCAGATATGTGGATATTGAAAAACAAGCCTTCACTTTGGTTAAAGCAGTACGAAAATTGACATTACATTCTCAGAAATATAGTCAAGGCTATTGTCCTCGATGTCATAGTAAAAATATTACTAACGTAGAGTGAGCTTGGAGAAAAGAGAGCTAGATGAGTTACAATTTTGCAAGATTTTGATTTAGATATTATACCCATGAAGTTAGTTCACAAGCAAGCCTTAGTTAAATCCATTGTTGAGATTGATCCACAAATCTCTAGCCAACAGTATACTCTGGATGTAGAAGACCAAGATGATTGGTATTAAGATATATGGTACTATCTAATTAGCAACAATTTCCCTGACCATATGCACAAAAATCAAAGAAGAGCCCTGAAGATCAAATCCCAAGAGCTATATGATCAAAGGAGGGGTTCTATTCAAGAAAAATCATGAAGCAATTTATTTAAGATGCTTAAATAAGATAGAAGTGAGTGAAGTGTTACAAGAATTGCATGAAAATTTTTGTACAACTCACAAAAATCCTTTGTCTACTGCACACCTCATCTTAACAGTCAGCTATTACTGGATGACTATTTTCAAAGATACCTATGAGCACGTAAAGCATTGTTACACATGTAAAATTGTTGTGGATAAAGGGAGATTTAATACTCAACCATTACAGTCGATGATGAAGATGCATCCTTTCTTGCAATGGGGATTGGAATTCATCAGTACAATCGATCCTCCATCACCTGCAGGTCACAGGCTTTTGTTGACTGCCATTGATTATTGTACCTGATGGATTGAAGCATGCCTCAGTAAGTAATTCATCTTAGAGGTGGTAATTAGATTCTTAGAGGAAAAAAATATTACCAAGTTTGGAGTACCGTATGCCTTGGTATGTGATAATGGCCCTGCTTTTTCCTCATTGAAAATTTCTAATTGGGAATTTGAATAGGGTATAATAGTGAAGTTTTCATCTAACTATTATCCATAGGGAAATGGATTATTAGAATCATCAAACAAAATTTTTTTGGATATAATTGGGAGATTAATTAAGAAGAATCCTAGATAATGAAATTCTCTATTGAAATTCTCCCTTTGGGTAGATTGTACTAGGATGAAATATGTATTGGGGAATTCTCCTTACCACTTAGTCTATGTGATAGATCCTATATTGCCTATAAATTTGAAATCCATACTTGGAAATTTTCTTGAGTACATTGGATTGGATGGTTAAACTGAAGCTCAATTGTTGCAACTAATTCACTTAGATCAAAAATTTACCAGAGCTATAGATCATTTTGCTAGACACAAATCTATGGTAAAATAGTGGTTTGTGTAGACACACAAAATATACTGATTGACATTGTGCATCTGATCCTGATTACTAATATTGTTTCTTCCTGAATCATCCCTCGGTCTAACCATTTAATCAAATTCCCCTATCTGATTAAATTCATCAATATTTCTCCCTTAATTAAATAAATCATTTTATCTAATCAAGTCATCTCTTTTGTTAATTAAATCAATTCATCTAATCTAATTATCCCTATTTAATTAAATAATCAAATTTATTTGATTAAATCTCTAAAGTCTGTTCATTAAATTAAATAAATTAAAACCTTATTTGATTTAATCTAACACCATCTCTTTTAATTAAATAAATCAAAATCCTTATTTAATTATTGTCTTATCATATTCCTCTCTTATTTGATTTAAATAAATCCATAAATCTAAGTCAAATAAGTCATATCATCTAACCTCTCTCATTAAATTAATTAACCCTTGATTAATTTAATCTCATCTCATGTCCCATCCTCTAGATTTTGCAAGTTGCACATGAAAATAGATTTAATTCAATTATTAAATCTCTATTTTTCTCACAAGGCATCTTTTGGAATATTCTCTCAATTTGAATTCAAAAATTCCAAGTCAACATGTACATCCAACAAGGCATTTACTCCATCTTACATGTCCTTTTCCTTGAGCCAAGTGGCATTTATTGCATTTTCCCTTCCCTCTTACATGTCATTTCAACAAATTTGAAATTCAAATATTTTCATTTATTAGCACAAACCCCAAATATTGCACATCCTTTATCCATCCATGGATTGACAAGTGGCATCATGCCATTGGATGAATGTTAGTCCCACATTGCTCAAATTTTGACATTCATCCATCTTGGCATTCTATAAATAAAGGGCTCATATCCTCATTTGATCATCCACAAATTATGCAAAGTTACCTTGCTCAAATATCCATCAAATTTCATCAATCATTCTTGAATCATAGTTAGGTTTTGTAGATTTTAGCTTGGAGCACTTTTCAACATCAACAAAGTGGATCAAATCTTCATTGACACATCAAGTTTGCATCTTAGGAATTGGGAAAGGGCCAATTTTCACATCAAATTGGCACCAATTCCCCCATGGGATCATGATTTTGCACATCTAATTAGGATTTAATCTTTGTTTTATCATTTTCATTGTGTTCTTTAATATTTTCTTCCTAGTTTGAATGTTGTAAATGGATTTCATGGGGAATCCCTGTTTTGGCTTGCAATCTCTTGTCTAACTTGCTTATTCTTGTTGATTTGCAGGTACCAAGGTTGGGGTTCACACATTTGGTGCTAGAAGGAGGGCTGGATATCATTCTTTCTCATCTTTTCTTAAAATTTTCACATTTTCACTCACACATAGAAAATTCCAACACTGGGAGCCCAGCGTCGCTGTTTTGGCACCACTGACTCTTCAGCATCGCTATATGGCACCACTCGAAACTAAAACTGTGACGGTCTCGTCCCGCCAAAATATTTAAATTTCTAACTCCACCGCTGGACTCGTTGACTTGCAGGAATTTTCAAAAAAGTATTAAACTGCGACACTGGAAGAAAACTGTGACGCTAGGCAAAAAATGCGATGTAGTTGAGCTCTTTGTCCTGACACAGAGTGACACTGACTGGTAAGCGCCAATGTGAGGGCACCGCTCAGAAATCAAACTGTGACATAGTTACGAGTTACGACACTGGAAGGCAGTAAAAAGGGAAAATTTAATTTTAGCACGTGCTTTTGATTTATGATTAATTTGTCTTCTATTTTCTACTTTTTAATTTCTGTATTTTCCATAATCTGACTGGTTTTTCTTCCTTGTAGGTTGGAAATCGAAAATAGAGAAAGGAGAAACATGAGGAGGATGTTTCATCAAATCAAAGTGTTTTTAAACACTTTAGTGTTTGCTTAACACTTTTTCACGAAATTGTTATCCTTTCATTCTTAGGACACTAATTTTCATTTGGGCTTAAAAAGAACCTTTCCATTTCTTGTAAAAGGGCTAAAACAAACTTTAGGATCACAACTTATTAGAGTTTGTTTATTTGGATAACAATTGAACAAAATGTCTCACACTTATCTTTTGGTGCTCTAAAACGAATTCATTATTTCTTTGTGGATTTAAAATGCAATTTTGTTTTGTGAAGGCTTAATTAAACTAAAGGCATCAAAAAAGGACGTATGCGCTTCTCTCGCACTTTATAGTGACCTTGAGAATCAAAAGGCCTTTTTCATGACTTTAGGGTGAGACAAAACAATCACATCCACACTTCAATTTGGGTTTAAAATTAAAAATCTTGTGCCAGTGTGAGTGGGGGAATTGTTGCGTATATTCTCTCTCCTTGTTGCCAACAAAGATTGATCAAGTTACAAATATTGTTCTTCATTCGCTTTTGTTTATCCTAGAGGGCCTACCTTGGGGAAAGAGTACTCACCCAAGGGAACAACTCAACCGGTAACACTCTAAAGCCAAGAGTATTTCCAACTTGGATATAAATGTGGATATTGGAAGAAATGCCAATATCATGTGGTTGATTCCAACAAGATGGATCCGAAAGGGGACTCTTGCCGTATGGGTCAATCTCCATGAACGAAAAGTCCTTATTAAAACCCATGTGCTAGAATTTTCCAAAATCCTTTAATCTATTTGTTGGTGCAAGAACATTCATTCTGAAGCCACCCCACACTTTTATGATCTTCTAGTAGAAATGGAAAACATGCCATGGGAGTTTCATGGGTGTTGATGCTTGGCTGCCCCTTATAAGTGAGTGTCGTGGAGGGGAGCCAGTGGGGTCAAGCATCTAACCATTCGCTAAAGATAGGCGTAGCTAGACTTGTCCAAGTGGGAATCCAACAAATATTGTCTTACACATCCATAGGATTGTACTTATTCTTAGGTTACAAAATGCATTGCTTGATCGAAAACATCTTGAAAACCAACACTTAACATCATCATCCAAATCTCAAACTCTTTTGGAGACAAATACAATTGACTCAATCCATATGTTATTTCTTTCCCTTGGGATTCACATCCTTAAGGGTTTCTAAACATTGGATTATGTCTCAATTTGTCTCCTTAAGTAAACAATAGGAAGACCCTTGCCTTAAGTTCATTAAATTTCCACATACCATATCTTGTGGGGTTTGAAGAAATTAAGACATTGGACATCTTAGTTTGAAAACTTAATCAAAGAAAGTGTTTTTGGTAAAATAAAGAAATTAAGAAAAGCTAAGCAAAATGAACTTTCATATGTGTTGAAGACTCACAATCCCAAAGCGAAAATCATTGGTTGGAAATCCGAAAATGAATGTTCAAATGAAATCATTTCTTGGTTACAAAGGTCTATAGAAGCATTGTATGCTCTTCAATACCTAGGTCTAGGAAAACAAAGTGTCTTTTTTAGGTTCATCTTAGGATCAAAACAAATCAAAATATTTTTCATCCACCCTCCAAAAACATCAAAACATAAACATCTCATCATCACCTTTTGGAAAAATCTTGAAATCATCCTTAATACTAGGCTTTGTGGGAAAATCACAATCATCAAAATCATTGAGACTAAATCCTTGAAAACATTATCAAAATCACCTTTGGCTAGGTATGTGTAGATGCATCCTTTTGCATATACTTAGTCAAAGTTACCAAAATCATCTTGTCTAGTTTAGTATATGTAGATGCATCCTTCTGCGTATACTTGGCTAAACTATCATCTTGTTTTGAATAGGTGTGGGTAGATGCATACTTCTCCCCACACATATTCAAATCATCATCCTTTGAAAAAATCTATCCCTTAGATCATCATCCAATATCTTAGGGTTTTTTTTTTCAAAATCAAAATCAAAATCAAAATCAAAATCAAGGACAAAATCCCAAATCCAAAATCAAATCAAAATCGAAATCTACAAGTCCTAAAAGCCTAGTATCTCATTCAATATTTATCAAAAGCCAAAAACATCCATATCATCCATCCCTAATATCCTCATCATATCATCACCTTTGATCCTCAAGGCATCCTAAAACTTTCTACTTTGGTGCATAAAAGAAAGATCAATCCAAAGAATCAAGAGATTCATCTCCCATATTCTTGAAAATTAATCCTTGTTTTATGGTTCAAACGAGATTTCAATACAAGAAGAGTATGAATCCCACCGAATCAAGTAATCATTTGGCCATCTCATCATCACAAAATCCACAAGAGGAAAACCAAGGAGAGGATCTTACCTTTGGAATGTCTCGCGAAGAAATGACTGAAATGCCCCAAAATTCGGAGAACCATAAAATCATCAATATCATGATGAGGCTCAACCCTTCGTTATACATGCTTGAGTTAGCAAAACAAGGGGCCAAGTTACCTTTGGATTTTGATGTGAGTACTATAGTAGAGACATCTTTTCCTCCAATCTCATCCACCATCCCCATTTCATCTACACCCCCATCTCAAAACATCACGCAAAACATTCTACAAATCACAAAATATTTTGCTCCAACCCAACCTAACATTAATAAGGGAAATGCATTTTCCAATGCTATCAAAACACACCCCCTTGTTAATTATCAAAAATTGGACACAAACACCATATTGGAACAAAACATACCCCAAAATCCATTACATAAAAATGTTCCTCTCACCTTCCATCATGATCCATCATCATCATTTTTTCATGCAACACCCCAAACACCTCTCACAAATTCACAAGAGGAGGGAGATATGTTCGGACCGGGGGGGCATATTCAACACCACAACATTCTCGCAAGAGCTCGCACCCCTCACATTTCCACCTCTCCCACCATTGCCATTATCATCCACACCACTCCTTGGTTTAGGGCTTCCCCCTCTACCAAGTATCGATCAAAATAACATCCCAAATATCAACCAAAGCATTATTTCAAACACTCAAAATTTGTTGTTGATATCGCAACAACAGATGACAAGTGCACAAGCAATTGCAACAACATCAAACACCCCCTTAGCATCGCAAAGCATGGTCTCTCAAGGACCAACCATCACATCAACACCACTATCCAACACTCAAAACATCAACGTGACATCATCACTCACCACAAATGCCATTCTAAATCCACCATCACCCCTACCACCACCAACTTCCACCACATCAAACCAATACAATGCGACATTGCAAGCTAATTTTTAAAGGGGATTCCAACAAGTGAAAAAACAAAAAGCCATACACCTAGCTGCTCAGCAAGCTGCTCAAGCTACACAAGCTGCCCAAGCTGCACAAGCCACATTACAAGCACAACAAGTCGCACAAGCCCAAGCTTTATTGCAACATCAACAACAACAAGCCACTCAAGCTACACAAGCCATGCAAGCATTGCAAGCACAAAGGGCCGCTCAAGCACAACTTCTATTGCAACAACAAGAAACACAAGCACAAATAGCACAAGTGCAAGCTCAAGTAAAGGCTCAATATCAGGCACAACAAGCCCAATATCAAGCACAACTTCATGCATAAAGACAAGCAGTGAAAATTCAAGCATATCAGCAAGCATTAAAGCAATATCAAGAGCAGCAAGAAGCAACACAATTGGC
This sequence comes from Sequoia sempervirens, assembly GCA_007258455.2. Taxonomy (NCBI): domain Eukaryota; kingdom Viridiplantae; phylum Streptophyta; class Pinopsida; order Cupressales; family Cupressaceae; genus Sequoia; species Sequoia sempervirens. The sequence goes on along the minus strand of VDFB02000003.1, from coordinate 294,309,794 downwards.
AGCCCAACAAAAAGCATTGTTGGAACAACAACAAGCCCAACAACAAGCGTTGTTGGAATAGCAACAAGCACAAATCTCAACGCAGCAACAACAAGATCAACAACAAGCGTTGTTCATACAAAAGTAGGTGGAAGCCTACCTTGCTCAGTAAAACATACAAATAACATCGAACAACACACTGACCCACCCACCCATCTAACCCATGATTGAAACACCCCATAACACTTTCATCCCACCCCCTGATTCGCAAAATGATGTGATGACACAACTCAGGTTGCTCTCACAACAAGTGCTCGACCTTCAATCAGGGCAAACAACCAAAACACCAAGTAACTTGCGTCCCTATCCATTTGATAGGAGCTTAGTAATGAAACCATTGCCCAAGGGATTTGAGATTCCCAAATTTGACAAATATCGAGGGATGGGAAACCCTGAAGATCACATCAGGGAATTCCAGGTTCATTGCATGGAGGTCGCATATGACGATACTTATCTAATGTGGCTATTTCCTAGGAGCTTGGAAGGCCATGCTATGGAATGGTTCTCTTGCTTATCCTCAGGCATTAGAACATTCCAAGAAATTATGGACGCATTCATTAAGAACTACACATGCAACATCGCAATGGATGTTAGTCTAGAAGAGCTTTCGGCTCTGAAACAAGGAAAGGGAGAATCATTTTCCTCATTCCTACAACGATGGTGATCTAAGGCCAATCGGAGTAAGTGGACCATGCCAAAAGAACAAGAAGTTTTCACCATCATAGCCAACCTTGAAGGCCACTTGGAATTTCATCTCAAGGTTTAGGGCATCACAACATATGATCAGTTGATCCCCAAAGCACTTAGCATCGAAAGAGCCCTTGTGACTCAACCCGCGAAATCAACATCATACCACGAACAACAAAACGACCACCCACCATCCAATTACAATGATAAACCTCACACATGGGCAAGGAACAAAAACGTTACTAATTATGGTGTCATTGATGCCAAGGTGGTCATTAGTGCCCCACGCCAAAACATACCCACACCATAAATCCAACACCAAAACCACCATCACACAACACACCAACCCAACAAAAATCCAACCATCAATAATCTCAATGATCAAAGGGGACCACCCCAATGCAAAAGTTATCCCAAACAAAAATACACCACTTTGGGGGAACCACTTGAGGACATAATGAAAAAATTGATCGATGAAAAACTCATCAAGCCTCCTACATTTGAGAATTACCAAGAACCGGATGTCAAACCTCCTTGGTATAATGAGAATCAACTTTGCGAATTCCATAAAATCAAAGGCCACACCACAAACAATTGCATGAGACTCAAAAAAATCATCCAAGATCTCATCGATAAGAAAATTATAAACGTGGAACAACCTATAGGAAATCAAGATCTTAAGATATATATGAATCCGATGCCGAATCATGGCAACAGAGGGAATAAAAATGACAAAGGGAAGGGCAATGAAAATCATTTGTATGAAACAGTCATTTCCTCCCTAAATGAAGACTGCATGGTCATCACCATCAAGGGTGCCCATGCAAAAGATTGTGGAGTCACCACACAAGGTGGAAAAGTCACCATCACAGGATCATCCCAACTGAATAGAGTCCCTTCATCTAGATCTATTTCGCATGGCTACAATGTCCTAGACCAACTCAAGAGAATGCCAGTGCAAATTTCCATCGTGGAGTTGCTAAAAATCTCATCGGCCCATAGGAAAATCCTTGAAGAAGCATTGGCCTCATCCACTGTCCCCGCAAATCTTAATGCGGAACAATTCCAAGCTATGGTCGGAAATATCATAATGCCTAACCTCCTTACATTCTCTAACCAAGATTTCCCCGCCCAACCATCTCACAACTGTGCACTTCACTTGGAAGCCATAGTACATAAGAGAAAAATCAAAAGGGTCTTGGTGGATGGAGGTGCGGGTTTGAACATCTATTCTCTCAGCCTCATCAAATTGTTGAAAATATCAGAAGATTCCATTGACAAAGGAAAGGGCATCATGATAAGAGCATATGATGATCAAGAAAGAGTGTCTCAAGGCACAATCAAACTCCCTATTCAAGTAGGACCTACCATCATGGAAACCACTTGTTAGGTCTTGGACCGCAACTTGCCATATAATATCCTCTTAGGACGTCCATGGATCCATGCGATGAAAGTGGTAGCATCAACTTTCCACCAATGTGTGAAATTTACACATAACGGACAAGAAGTTACCATCCATGGAGATCTCAAACCTTTCTCATATTGCAAAAACCTTGAAGCAAAGTATTACAAAATCCCACAAGTGCCAAAAAATGATGAGGGCCCATCCACACCATACATTGACCCCACCATTCTCGCGTCCACTTTTGTGATAGAGACACCCACCACTCCCACCATTCCCACCATCTTCAACATCAAGCTCATCATCTAGGATGATGGTTGTGGAAGCTACAAGCTCCCTAACAATGCCTTTGTGGTAGGAGAGTTACCACAATCTCCTAGATCATGGGGACATCCACAAGAAAACCAAGCTTCCACATCACAAACGTCTCCTGAAGACTATCCTGAATTCACAAGATGGGGAGACCTTGGCTAGGAGGTTATTGAGGCAGATCCATCACACATGTTATATCAAGATGAAATACCAGTAGTTAATTTACCAATGGATGATCGAAGCAAGGGTCTGCAAATGATGCTCGCAATTGGCTACAACAGAAATCAAAGACTGGGACAAAACAACAATGGGCTCATAATACCTATCATGCCAGAGACATGACCGATAACAAACCTTGGCCTTGGATGTACCCCTTCGAGTATAACCATACATGGCCAAAGTCCTCCAGTTAGAATGGTTAATATTTCTCCTTAGCAAATAATAGCAGAAGTATGCTCACCAATATCCATAGGTAGAGACATACATAACTTTATAACTGAGATCTATAATAGAAGTGATGATGAGGATACCATGACCAATCTACCTAGGTTATTTGAGGACACCACCCTATGTATGATTAGTACCTTATCCTTTGAACCAGACCAACAAGATCATGAGATTTGCCTAGTATATCCCCAACTCATCGACCATGACCAACGAGGACCACCAGTTCTTGATACATTCAAAAATGATGAAGCACTCTCATAATTCATGGGATTGCAGGATAATATTCCAGATGGAGATCATAAGGCATGGTTCATAATAGAATTGGACACACATGCCTATTATGGGGAAATGATTGAATCCTTCAATCACAAAAGTGAGAAACTAAGAATAATATCCAAGTCCTTGAGTGAAAACCACATCGTAGTAGTCTTTGACAAGAAAAAAGTAAAAATAAAGGACGTATCCAACGGTGAAAACCTCTCCGAGGCACCTGAGGATGAAGGATTCAACCTTCCTTTAAGATCTATTCATCAGGAAAAGTCAGTAGTCTTGGCCGAAAAATGCAATCCAGTCAACCTAGGAATAGAGGCAACCCCACATATCACATCCTATGCAGAATCACTATTATCAGAAGAGCAAGAACTCCTAGCAACATTCCTAAGGGAAAGGCAAATAAACTTCACATGGAGTTACACTGACATGCCAAGGCTTGATCCAGAGACTGTGGTTCATCACTTAGCAGTGTATCCAAAAGCAAAGCCGGTCAAACAAAAGCTTTGAAAAATGCACCCTCAGATCGCTCTATTAGTCAAAATGGAGCTGAAAAAGATACTAGATGCAGGATTCATATGACCAATAGATTATCTAGAACGGGTATCAAACTTGGTACTTGTTTCAAAACCTGATGGAGCCATTAGAATTTGCACAGACTTTAGAGATTTAAACAAATCATGTCCGAAAGATGATTTCTCGCTTCCCAACATCGACATGATAGTGGACATGATAGCAAGACATGAGATTCTATCACTAATGGATGGATTTTCAAGATACAATCAAATCATGATAGCAAAAGTGGATCAACATAAGACAACCTTCACTTGTCCATGGGTGACCTACTAGTGGAACATGATGCCATTTAGCCTAAAGAACGTAGGAGCAACATATCAAAGGGCCATGACATTGATATTCCATGACATGATTCATAAGACTGTCGAAGACTATGTCGACGAAATCCTAGCTAAATCTAGAAAAAGAAAAGATCACATAGAAACCCTAGGTGCCATCTTTGACAGACTGGAGGAGTACAAGGTTAGACTAAATCCCAAGAAGTGCATCTTCGGCGCACAATCAAGTAAATTTCTAGGATATATAGTATCAATGAGGGTTATCGAGATGGATCCAGCAAAAGTGAAAGCAATCCTTGAAATGGAAGCACCAAAGAAATTAAAACAACTCAGAGGTCTACAAGGTAGACTCCAATCCATTAGAAGATTCATAGCACAACTGGCATATAAATAGAACCCATATTCTCACCTAATCCACAAGGGAGTAGCATACAAATGGGGTACCAAATGTGAAGAGGCATTCAACAAAATCAAGGAATACCTATTGACACCACCAGTCTTAATGCCACCCATCCCAAAGAAACCATTGATCTTATATGTATCAGCAACAACAATAGCCCTTGGAGCTCTCCTAGCTCAACATGATGAAAATAGAATGGAAAGGGCTATCTACTATATCAGTAGAACAATGGTCAAGCATGAGCTAAACTACTCGTTCATCGAGAAAGCATTCCTCGCAGTAGTGTTTGCATCACAAAAATTCAGACATTACATGTTGGCACATAAGATAAAGCTCATCACCAAAATGGATCCTCTCAAGTATCTACTATCAAAGACAATGCTCACGAGAAGAATGGAAAAATGGGTAATGATATTATCAGAATATGACATTGAGTATGTTGAGCGAAAAGCAATCAAAGGACAAGTCATTGTAGACCAACTAGTAGAAGCACCTATCTATTCTGAGAATCCTCTTCTCTCAGAGTTTCCAGACAAATCCATTTTTAATCTCAACATAGCTGACCAATGGAAACTATACTTCGATGGCTCATACACACAACACATATCAGGATTTGGTGTCTTCTTCATCACCCCACAAGGGGATTACATACCAAGGTCATACAAACTGGCATTTCCTTGCACCAACAACATCGCGGAATATGAGGCTTTGACTATAGGTCTCAGGATAGAAGTGCAATGGAACATCATAGCTCTCAAAGTGTATGGAGATTCTTAGTTGATCATAAATCAAGTCAACAATGAATATCATACCAAGGATGACAAGCTCACTCCATAGAAGAAATTGGTGGAGACTCTCAAAGAATCCTTCATCGAAATAACATTTGAGAATATTCCTAGAACCAACAACAGAGCAGCAGATGCCATGGCAACAATTGGATCCCTATTGGACATCCCTCACAACGTTCCAAAATATGAATTCTTGATTGAGCATCTTCTTGTTCCCACATTCGAGGTACCAGAATCAGAATTTGTGTGTGAAATCGTTGGTCCCAGTGATCCTTGGTATCATGACATTTATACATACTTTCGAATAGGAGTCATACCCACTGACCTACCATCAAACCTAAAAAGAACCTTTGTCAAAAAGGCATTAAAATTTGTCATCCTAGGTGATACCATATATCATAGGAGCATAGAAGGAACCCTACTACGCTGCCTAAATGTTGAGGAGGCATTAACCACTCTAACTGAAGTACACAACGGTATCTGTGGTTTGCACTCAAGTGGAATGACCATCGCCAAGAAACTGCTGAGGATGGGGTATTATTTACCCACAATGGAAAGAGAAGCACATGATCATGCCAGAAAATGTCTACAATGTCAGCAGCATGGGGACCTTATCCATGCTCCAGCTTAAGAGCTTCATCCTATCATCACACCATGGCCCTTTTCACAGTGGGGACTAGATCTCATTGGAAAAATCACACCCACTTCATCTAACGGCCATAAATTCATCATAACCACAACGAAGTACTTTACTAAGTGGGTGGAGGCTATACCCATGACGTATATAACTAGGAAGCAGATTTCTAAGTTCATCCTGAACTATCTCATTTGTCGTTACGATGTCCCACAAGCCATTATCTCAGATAATGGGACACCATTCAAAAATCAGGATGTCCGTGACTTATGCGAGAAATTAAAAATCCAACATCGCTTCTCCACCCCATACTATCCCCAAGGGAATGGCCAAGCAGAAGCTACAAACAAAACCATTCTAAAAATCCTCAAGAAAATAGTCAATGATGCAGTTGGTGACTGGAATTTGTAGCTTAATCTCGCCCTCTGGACCTATTGAACCAGCATCCGCACACCCACTGGCACCACCCCCTTCTCCTTGGTCTATAGATCAGAAGTCATACTCCCCATTGAGATCGAGCTCCCATCCCTTAGGATATCACTGCAAAACCTCATCACAAATGAAGACTATGGAGTGTCAAGATTGAACAAGTTGGAGCTACTGGATGAGAGACATATAGATGCTTTGAATAACTTGCAAGTCTATCAGAATAGACTCAAAAGGAGCTACAATAAGAAAATCAGAAGCAAGACGTTCCAATTCAAAGAATTGGTCTTAAAAGAAAATCAGAAGAATGTCCCAAACCCAAGCAGCAAAGGGAAGTTTGAACCTAATTGGTTGGGATCATTCGTCATAACAACAAGTTACAAATCAGGGGCATATCAGTTATCAACACCCGAAGGGGAACCTCTGCAAGAGCCCATGAATAGATCCCATCTCAAAAAGTCCAAAAAATTAGAAAAAGTCCTGAAAAAATGGTTACTTCGGCGAAAACCTGACAAACAGGCATCTTGGTGACAATAAAAAAATTAAAAAAAAGCAAAAAATCTAAAAAAATCAGAAAATGGATCAAAAAATAGTAAAGAGAAAAAAATCATCCTATAGTGAAAACCACTTTGGTGGCACTTTGGGCAAGTACCTTGGTGAAAACTTGGAAAACAGGTGCCTTGTGTAAATAAGCACTTTCCATCCACCAGGACCTTTACGGCTTGTTCTGCATCATCCATCACATTCGGATTTGCATTCATCACTCATCCACTTGCATCTGCACCATAGCTTGCTCCTGTGTTCGTATCATGATCCCTCCTAGAACTACTCGACTCATCCTCGAGGTTAGTCTGTCCTGCCTTTATCGGAGTAGTCTATTGCATCACGCTGGGGGAATGTTCTTATCAGATTGGATTCGTGTATGATCTTAAAGTCCTCAAATCAAAAAATCAAAAAACATCAAAACATTAGAAAATCCAAAAACATTCAAAAAATCATCAAAATCCCAAAAATAGGTCAGAAAGTCAGTCAAAAAGTCAAAAATAGAGTCATCTTGTCGAACTACGTTGTCTTTGAGCTTGAACGTAGGCAAGGTTGATCTTTGATCATCCCCTGAGACATTTAAGTTAGTCTTATAGGAGTCTGTCATAATAAACTGACATCTCATCATGTATACCATCATCTGTAAATTGGTCAAGTCGTCAGTCGAACTACGTGGTCTCTACGTGTATAACGTAGGCAAGGCTCATCTATTGATTAGCCCCCGAGACCCCTAGAATAGGTCTTTAGGTTAGTCTCTTGGTCAAAATATTAGAAAACCCCAAAAACATTGAAAAAATAAAAAATCAAAACATTTGTAAAATCTCAAAAACACCAAAAATAGCCTCAAAACATTTCAAAACATCAAAAACATCCAAATATTTGAAAAAAAAATCCATCCACCTCATTTCGCTTGCACCCGCAATAACACCATCCATAATAAATTGATCGTCATCCTCAAAACTTTGGTGAAACAGTTGGAAACAAATCTAGCAGCTTAAAAAGTAAAACTCAAAGCGTCAAGTCTTAGGTCTAAGTCAATACATAAGCAAGTTTGTCATCTCTTCGTATTGGTAACACATCATCTGAATTGGTCCCATATCAATCATCCCTTAGAACACTCTTGATAAACAAAATGGCGTGTCGCCATCCACTAACATGTCCTAGGATGAATCCTTCCTACAATGGGCATTATCTTTTGGCAATAAGTTTTAGTTCTTATCCTTAGAAAACACATCCTCTTTCCGTTAGTGGTATTGAAGAGCATCAATTTGTTTGTTTACTTGGTCTTTATCTTTTGACTTATCTTATTTGCGCTCATTCCAAGGATGTCTTGATGATATCCCAAAATAGAGGATCTAGAGAAATAAGGAATGGGGCAATGATCATTATCTTTTGTCTGCTATGCTTGTTGGACATTCTTGTAATATAACCTCGGCGAATACTTTCTTTGTTAGGTATGTATGGAAGAGGTTTTGGGAAACTTGTTGACTATTGCATGGATAGGTTTACCTTTCCGTGTTTTGGTCGGACGTGCCTAAAACTTTTGAAGTGCATTCTAGCAAGGTTTATGTATGTCAGGTGTGGACAAGAATACTCCTATCTATTTGTCAAGTCAAATTCCATCACACTAAGTACCACGCCATCCTGGTCCTTTATACCTTGATGAATCGTACCACGTGTGTTATCAAACATAAGAAAATTTGGCCCTTTGAAAATCCCAATTCCTCGGCAAGTAATCATCATCATCATCATCATTTGCATTTGCATCACCTTATGTCTTGTTGAAATGACTTCTTCTTTTCTTACTAACTGCACTAACAGGGTACTATGACAGTGGATCATCATCACCATCATCGTCATCGATACTACATCCACAAATCATTAGCATATCATATAGGAAACATACGCATTGCATTTAATCATCATATGAACAGGTTATCATAAACATTCTTCATAGATAGGTGCATCCATGTCATTGCATTTCACCCATTACATTGCATCACATAGCATTATATTAATTATTGCATAAACATAGCATGTACGGAAGCATTCCATAATCATAAACAATAGGTATATAAGCATTTAATTCATTGACATACATACTTGCATAACATTAATGACATCATCTCACCACTTTATGTTCACATTACGCATTAACATATCATTACATCTCATAAAACCATCTCATTATGCATTAACACCATTTCATTTGCATCATATCACGACCATCGCATTCATATTTCATCATCCATATCATCTCATAAATAACATCATAAAACATTCATTGCATAAATCATCCCACATAAGCATAAATGGATTAGTCCATCACATGCAAGGCATACATCCATTCATAAACATTTATAAACATAATTCACAATCATTTCATATATATGCTTTACATATTAAAATCCATATCACATATCACATTTGCATAAAATAGATCATCATATAGATAACATCATTGCACATCATATCATAGGTTAGCATAATATAGATCTATTAGTCATAATCATTGCATAAACATCATTAGAAATAAACGCATCCATAACATATAGAAGTAGAATCATACATGCATAAATAAAGAGTACGCATTTCATCACATCAAAATTGACTCATATATATATATCATCATCAACTGTCATAGTACAAGTAATAAATCGGATCACTGTACATATGTGTCAATCAGTACAAAAGGGCCCATCAGGGCTATCAAAAATGAGCCCATAAGGCACAAAATGTATGGTAACATCTCGATCAAGATAGATCCCTATGAATGCTACCCTCACCCCTATCACCATGACCCTCTGTTGGTCTATGGCTGGCCCGCTCTGAGTACTCTAGGACCCACTCTGCTATGGGCACGGTATCATGATTAGCCCATCGGTAATACTCTACCTCTTGGATGGCATCCCTATATGATCGAACTGACACTGTACCCTGAGAGGAGGAGGCTGTCATGCTCTCTATCTGCTACCTCTGGCCTAGCTCAGTAGCTTCCTGTAACTTTGTAGCCTGTCTCTGCTATACAACCTAATCTCTCTCAACTCTAAGCTGCTCTCTCTTGGCCCTCGTCTGATCTCTCTCAGTGGTCATGGCTTGGATCTGCACTTGTAACTGCGTAATCAATGCATCTCGAGCATCTTCCTATCCCTGTGGCTGCACCTAAGGCTGATCATCGCCTCATGGTGGCTCCTGTTATTGGTCCTGCATGGGTACGTCTCCATGCCTTGGCTGGACTGGGGACACAACTGGTGGATCTTGTTGAATCTCAACCCTCTGTCCTCGTCTTCATCCTCCCCCTCTTCCTCTAACTCTATGTAGATCTGGGTCAACACCTGGAATAGTCAACTGAATTGGAGGCCAGAACCAATCTCTGTAGGCCTGAGTGGTGCCTGGATCTGCTAGCCCCTGATCACAAGCCCATGGGTGGGCTACCAGCTGTTGGAAACTATCCATGACCTCTGAGGTAGGAATGTATTGTCCCCATGACACCTGTTTCATGCTGCAAGCGAAGACGGCTACATAGTCGTCATCAGGCCGATCCTGCGGCTCTCTGAACTGACGCTGCACGCACCTGGGCAGGTACCTCTCGATCATAGTATGCTCCTGCCCCTACATATATCGGTCCTAGTGGAAATAGGATAACTAATCTACATCGTCGGCCCATCTAGGTCGACCAAGGTATGGTCGCCAAGTGAAAACCAACATCTCGTCTAAGACCCACCTCCAGTAGGGGATCCCATGCTCACCGGTGTGTGTAAAGGACACACAGCCTCTGTATCGTGCCATGAGGGGATCGTCTACCCCCATCAAAACTGGAACTACACATGGATGTAACACAGAGATGTGCTCCCATGCCCAGACATGAAGTACAGTCACCCCTTCCCCCAGCACTCTGTCATCCATGTAGACATACTCATGGTCCATGTAAAGCGAAGCTAAAAGTATAGGCCCCCATGCGAAATGAACCAACTTGTCTCAAACCATCCACTCCTAGCAATACCCCTAGTCGGGACTGAAGTATTGCCTTCGTCTATCTGGGGCAACAAGACTCGAAATGATAGCTACAATCACCTAGCAGTAGGGAGGTGCTATGACTCTATATCGCTCTAGCTCTATCTGTCCTTCACAGAAGATGATGTCCCGTGTGGTGAGGACTCTGCAGCAGACCTCATGCCCCTCATCCATATCAAAAATTGTCTGTCAGCCATGAATCAACAATCGTAGAATACGCAAAACATCCTCTAGAGTGATGGTGGCCTCGCTAGTGGGGAGATGAAATGAGGACATCTCATTGTGCCACCTCTCGACCAGTGCTGACAACATCCCTAGGTGAGTGCGCACGGGTGCCGCGTATACAATGTGCCACAACCCCACAACTCTGAGTCAATCCTGGTCCTTATTGCTCAGGTATCACAAGACACTAGCCAAATATCGCGACTTGTGCTCCTGAGAGTAGAGCTCCCTCGCCACGTCCTACATCAAGGAAGGTCAACGTGTTAAATTTTTTTGCAAAATTCTCTGCCAAGCGTTCAAAAAAGTTCCCTAGCGGTGCAACCCGTGATGGCGTCGTAGTTTGATTTTAATCAAACTCTGACACTAGACCCTAAAAAGAGCTATATGGCACCATCGCGGCGCACTTTCCCTTCCAGCGGCATAGTTTGGATGAATTTACTGCTGCCGCATCGCACTTTATCAAACCGACTCGCTAGCCTCGAGATCAGCGTCACAGTTTGTAAACTCTGAACTGTACCGTTGCTGTGCAAAATAGCACTACACGACGCATTTTGATTGCCGAGTGGTGCCATATAGCGCCGCTATAGGCAAAGTGACCCTTTAAAGTATTAAATATGGCATTAAATGAAAAAATGAAGCTCGGGTAAGGGTCACATACTGATGCCCCAATTCTAGGTGGCCATTGGTACGTCCAAACTCGATCAGTGATGTGTAGGGGAAGCTATCATTGTGCCATATTGCCGAAGATTCATAGCTCAAATCTCAAGGTTGCTAGCGGAGGTGTGTGAAAATGACTTGAAAGTGACCCCTCGGGCCCCATTTAAGCATGAAAATTAAGGTTTTTTAACCCTGAATGGCTGTCCTGCTAGGGTTTTGGACCCCCGAACCTGTTTTTGTCTGATTGAGGCTTTTTTTTCATTGTTTTATTGCGTTTAGACACGTTTTAGCCTCTCGAATCCCTTTCAGACCTATTGGGTACTTTGTCATCTTCTTTTCGTGAGATCACCCAAAAATTAAAATTTTCATCGATCTCTCGAGGGGGCATTATAATGGCATGATTTCTCTTGCCATTTCAGAAACGATATTAGTAATCAGATCCGATTACTAATATCATTTCTTCCTGAATCATCCCTCTGTCTAACCATTTAATCAAATTCCCCTATCTAATTAAATTCATCAATATTCCTCCCTTAATTAAATAAATCATTTTATCTAATCAAGTCATCTCTTTTGTTAATTAAATCAATTCATCTGATCTAATTATCCCTATTTAATTAAATAATCAAATTTATTTGATTAAATCTCTAAATTCTGTTCATTAAATTAAATAAATTAAAACCTTATTTGATTTAATTTAACACCATCACTTTTAATTAAATAAATCAAAATCCTTATTTAATTATTGTCTTATCATATTCCTCTCTTATTTGATTTAAATAAATCCATAAATCTAAGTCAAATAAGTCATAAAATCTAACCTCTCATTAAATTAATTAACCCTTGTTAATTTAATCTCATCTCATGTCCCATCCTCTAGATTTTGCAAGTTGCACATGAAAATAGATTTAATTCATTTATTAAATCTCTATGTTCCTCACAAGGCATCTTTTGGAATATTCTCTCAATTTGAATTCAAAAATTCCAAGTCAACATGTACATCCAACAAGGCATTTACTCCATCTTACATGTCCTTTGCCTTGAGCCAAGTGGCATTTATTGCATTTTCCCTTCCCTCTTACATGTCATTTCAACAAATTTGAAATTCAAATATTTACATTTATTGGCACAAACCCCAAATCTTGCACATCCTTTATCCATTCATGGATTGACAAGTGGCATCATGCCATTGGATGAATGTTAGTCCCACATTGCTCAAATTTTGACATTCATCCATCTTGGCATTCTATAAATAAAGGGCTCATATCCTCATTTGATCATCCACAAATTATGCAAAGTTACCATGCTCAAATATTCATCAAATTTCATCAATCATTCTTGAATCATAGTTAGGTTTTGCATATTTTAGCTTGGAGCACTCTTCAACATCAACAAAGTGGATCAAATCTTCATCAACACATCAAGTTTGCATCTTAGGAACTGGGAAAGGGAAAATTTTCACATCAAATTGGCACTAATTCCCCCATGGGATCATGAGTTTGCACATCTAATTAGGATTTAATCTTTGTTTTATCATTTCCATTGTGTTCTTTAATATTTTCTTCCTAGTTTGAATGTTGTAAATGGATTTCATGGGGAATCCTTGTTTTGGCTTGCAATCTCTTGTCTAACTTGCTTATTCTTGTTGTTTTGCAGGTACCAAGGTTGGGGTTCACACAGTTTGAAAAAAGGGCTAGATTGAAAACCTTTAGAATATATGATTTAGTCCTATATTGGGACAAAGCCTATGAGTGTAAGAGTGAACATGGTAAATTTGAAAAGTTATGGACTGGTCCTTACCAGAAATTTGAAATTTTAGGTGACAACACTTACAAGCTTAAAAATTTAACTAGAGAGGATGTTCCATTTCTTGTTAATGGAAAATTCCTGAAGTATTACTTCCAAGCCTAGTGTTGGTTGCATATTCTTGTTGTAAATAGTTTTGCAAATAGTTTTTTTTTTTGTAAATGGTTTTTGTTTTTTTTTTTGGGGGTTTTGGGTTCTTTCTTTTTTATTGTTTACTTTCTGAGGTCTTGCATCACTGAGGTATATAGTAATTAGCATCCTTTAAAGGTGGTCAAAATAATAGAATGCCAATTCTAGAAATGGGATTCATGCTTTGACCAAAAAATTTCCTTTAATTATAGATGTCTGGGAAATTGTTCGGTTCCTTTTAATTTAGTTCACATAAATCATTCAGTTGATATTGAGCTACAAATGCCCATACTTTAATCATTCTACTGAATTTGAGACAGTAGTTTTTTGCATTGAGTGAAAAATAAAAAAGGTGAAATTTTCTACCACTATAATTCCCAACCTAATAGTGGGTTTCATTGCCTACAAATGAGCTTACAAAGAAATATCAAATGAAAAAAAAATGAAAAAAATGGATATCAAAGAAATATCAAAAGGAAAAATTCAACTCTTTAGGCTATCCAAATATCTCTACCGGGGCTATAGATGTCTGACTGGCAGTAGAGCTATGTTTGGGGGAATTATAGAGATAACCTTATTGGGGCTATGGACACCTGACTAGCAACAAGGCTCTATCCAAGGTTGGCTTAAAAGGAAATTTCCAAACTATGTAGGTCAATGCAAACATTTCTATGCTCTAAATTTACTGTAGCAGAATAAATCAATTGCACACACATGAGCTTAGTAAAAATATAATCTTGTATGTTGGCTAAAGTAAAGATTGAATGTTGGAATGAGGGTCTAACCATTTATAATTTAAGGACTATAGAAAGTTGAAGTATGGTTATTAGGCCCAAAATTGAATTTCTATTATTTTGTTTGGTTTCGTTGGTTGCTAGTTGTTGTATGGTCTCACAACACACCCCATTTTTCTCCTTGGAAAAATGTGGACCCCTTTCTTCTACTATTTTTCCTTCCCTTTCTTTTCTTTTACTTGCTTTTGTGTGTTGCTTTTGGAGGAAATAGTAAAATGGAAGTTTTTTGATTCAATTTTCCTAGTCCATACCTAATTCCCTATCTTTGTTGGATTTGGAATGTTGCAAGCTCTCTTCCCTAGTCTTATAAATTTATCAAACCCATGGGTTCCCAAGTCGATGCTATTGCACTAAGGATGTCATATCTTCAACAAGTTTTTTCTCTTCACCCAATCGGTAAGTCAAGCCCGGTGAGTCGTCACTCAGATAAATCATCCCGGTGTGTGTTCCCCTTTCCTTTTTTGGTTAGCCCATTATGGATTTTGGTTTTCTTTAACCAAAGATCAAAAATCAAAGGTTCTATTTTGAATATTTTTTCTAATCAATTTGGTCTTGTTTAAACCCAGTTTTGAGTCTCTCTTTGCACACAGTTCTCATAAGCCTGATTAGTAAAAGTCTTGGTTCACAATAATCTTTTCAAGGTCTAGTACCAAAGGTTTCAATCCTATTTTGATCAAGAATTTTTAAGTATCCAAAGTGGCTTTTCTTTTAAAGTCTTTGCCTTGTAAGAATTAAAGTGACACATAAGCATGTCATGTAAGCCTTTTGCATCGTCTTCTTCTCTAGTGGTGGGCCCTGCACAGAAACCAAGGTGTTCATGATTTGAACCCTAACCTGCCATGATTGCACCTTTATTCAAGAAAATTAATGCATTGTAAGAGGAAATTAATGAAGGTGGTGAACAACACACATACTTGGCACCACCTCAAGCATGTCGTTGCTTTTATAGCACTCTACCTTGTGTCATACTACTCACTTGTAAGGATATTGAAGAATTAAAATCAATATTGTGGCACGCAAAGAAATTTAAACCTCGAGAAGCCAAAGAACACAACTACCATGGGTTTTGAAGTTGCATTCTACAAAAAAAAAATGTATCACCAACAAAACCAGGTATAGTTTGAATAATTGAATTTTTGTTAGTTCTCTATGCATGCATGTCTCAAGATAAATGGTGTTTCCCCTGGTCTGGTAATTAAAATTTTGATTATTTTGAAGTAAAATTAACCTAACTATAGATTGAAAGTCTTATGGTTTATTGAAAATGAATGGTTAAATTTAACCCTAACTCGCACACAAGGAGCATATCTACTAATAATGTAGGAAACTTAGAAAAATCTAGAGGAGTTTGAGTACTTTGCTTCACAAGCTATATCAATTGGTGGGATACTTACTAACACCCATTTGGGGTGGTTTTATAATATTGAATTCATCACACAGGTTTGGAAAGAGAATGCTTCTCAATGTTCAAGGAATATTATTGCAAGTGGGCTACATTTGTCAGGAGGATTTTTGCTAGCAATGGAAGCCCTTGAATTGGTAATGGAATGTTTGAATTGATATAGTGAATACGAAATTCACCATGCTCCCTTTGGGTTTTGGTTTTTGGCTAAGTATTGGCCCATGCCTTCAAATAAATTCATTAGCCCCCTTTTGATTGTCACCGCGGCCTCTGCCACATGTCCACTCATCGCTCTCCAAAGCATTTTTGTCCTTGTTCATCTATCGGCCCTCGATATGCTCCCACGTGTCTTCACCGTGGGTTATTTTGATTGCTTCCTTTCACTTCCTCATCGGTCCCCACTTGCGTTCCAGGTAGCTCCCATTTGCAAAAGATTTGGCGGGCCCCACATGTGGTGTCTATATCAAACATTTTTTGCTATGTGTCATCTCAGTGCAAGCTTTCAATAGAGGAAGGGTAAATCGGCTACAGGCAGCAAAATGCTACCACATGTCCCATCAGTGCAAGCTTCTTCAACAAATGAATGAAGCAAACCATAGGCTGTAATATGTTGCCATGTGTTCTAACTACCTATCCAAAGAGGTGACACTTGTCTGCATGGGAATTTGCTGGGACCACTGACATCATTCGCAAGGGATGCACCTAAGTGGAGGGCGACCAAATGTTGTATCTCAAATATTTTTTGTTACAATGGCCGAGGGAAATCATTGCCTCAACATCATTCCTCAAGATTCTAGATCTTTTCAGTTGTTGCTCGCTAGGCAGAGGAAGACTCACTATAAATACTACTCTTTGCTTCTAAAAAAGAGTTCAAGAAGTTGGAGGTTCTGAGTTTGAAGATTACATGCTATATGCTTTTCAAGCTTCACTATTTTTGGAATTATAGGATTTTTGGAGAGACCAGGCCTTTTTTTTATTGTTTAGATTATTGCAAGAACTCATAGACTATCCAATTGTTCGGCCTCTCTGTTTCTTATGCTATTGATAAAATTTATAATGTGCCATTATTGTTTGAATGGTTTATTTTCCATACTTCTATAATTTGAATGCAAGTTTGCTAGTTTAGATCATGTCTTTTTACTTTTCTTTCAACAAATGGGTGTGAAAATTATTTTATGTCATTGAATGAGTTATTCATGCTGCAATCTTTAATTTTTGTTATTCTAGGACATGGTAAATTTCTAAGCGGACCCTTAGACTATATCGAAAAGATAGGTTTATCATGCCTTTTATCTAAATTTTGGCGTATCGCCCTAGTTAGAGCCCTTATTTTTATATTTGCTTTAGTTTCCCATTCTAAAACCCCAATTACAGAAGAAGTTGACTTCTTTAAAAATTTGGAGGTCACTCAGTTTAGCACAATAAGTCCCCCATAAATTGAGTTTCCCACAAAAGGTTGTTACCTTGCCAATTTTTGGCATCAATAATTTTTCTTTTTCCTGGCATGCCTGGTGGGACCACGCTTAAATGAATCAAATTTTTAGAAGGGTGTATGAGTCATCAGCCTATTACTAGGTCCCAAACAATAAATAATCCTAGTTTATTAGTACCACCATTAGGGATAGTACAACCCATGACCCAATTAGTGAACGTTTCACTTCCTCCTCCCTTTCTAATAGCCATGTTTCCTACTGCTAACAAAAATTATGTGGCATGGGATGCTAGAATCCCTCTTTTTGCACTAGTAGCACTTGTCATTTGGGCCACTATCCCGATTTCCACCCTAAAGGATATACCTAAATTCACCGGAGATGGCTCAAGAACACCATCCAAACATTTGCAATATGTGCAAATGTATGTCTGATACATGGGGTTACATCACAAAATGTGGTGTTAAGGTTGCTTGCCACCTCTTTCAGGGTCAAGGCACTGGATTGGTACTACACATTGCAATAAAACACTATCAGTACCTGGGATGAGCTCTGGGAGCCTTTCTATCAAATATTTTTGAATGAAGGAGATCGATCATCACTATATTATCAGCTCTCGATCATAAAGTGAGACCCGCACGAAGCCATGGTTGAATTCAATGCTCGGTTCCATACAAGTTGGAAGAGGATTCAAATTGATATCCACCCACCACCCAATCTGGCATTCATGTTCTACTTGAAGTCCATCAATCCTGACATGTCAATGATGATCCAGTCTCTTAGTGAAACCACGCTACCAGGTGCATATAGCATCGCTGTTAAAGAGGAGAACAATTTTATAGACACCGAGAAATTGCCGCCTCGGCCCATCATTCCTATATTCCTCGAGATATCAGTTCTTGCTTAGGAGATGCCTTCTACCAGTGCACTAGCTCCTCCTCAATCCATGTACACGTATTTGAGTGCGCTACAAAATATTGCCTCTACATCTGGCTCTTCAAAGGAGGAAATGAGCGAGTTCAAAGAAATGTTGTGGACTATTATCAATAAGATAACCGTTATCAAGTGCAATCAGGTCATACCTCTGAAGCCTACCTACTAGAATTATCAAGGAAGAAGGTCCTCTTACCAACAAAACCAGTTCCAAGGAGGTTCCCACACAAATTTACAAGTGCAAACAACAAATCAGATAGTACCAGTACCCACTCCACTGCAAAGCACTAACCTAAGTTTGAGTAGAGAGTTGACCACGGGACAAAATAATTTAGTGGATGACACTAACCCCTGGTGCTTCCCTTGCGGCAATTCACACATGCCTTGAAACTTTCCATGCAGCAACCTACAAAAAAAGGTGGCGGAGCAACGAAGCCAAGCCAGAATGATAGACCCCAGAAGCTATGTTTATACCTCTTCACAAATGGACAATGTAGTTCTCACCATGCAAATGAAAGGGATGTCACTAGAGCAAGAAGCGGACATCACTCCTAACCACACACTCTTCTTATGGATGGAAGAAGAAGCGGTGTTTTCCAATGATACATCCACATCTAAAACACAGCAAGTATAATCCAACTACAACACTTGCTCAAAGAGGATATTTACGGGAAAACCAGGTGTTCGGCAACTAGTCAGTCTACAACCTAAAAGTGCTTTTGACCAAATTCCTAGTACCTCCGCAATAGTGCCACAATATCTGTCACGAAGGGAAGTTATAACAAGAGAAAAGGAGCAGAAACCTTTGAATCAGCCACCATTCAACATGGTGGAACAATTGAAGAAATCATCTACTAATGTTTCTTTGTGGGATATTCTAGCCTTCCTGGAACAAGACACTACTACAGAAGTCTCTCCGGGAAGAAGAAAGTGCAACGCCAATGGAGTAGTTGCCCAAAGCAAGGGTTGTTGATCAACCATCTTCTACCAAAGTTCTTACAAACAGCACAGTGGAAGCCCCTACTGAAGTAAGAGATAAGTCAAAGCCTCAACCCTTCTTCTTAACTCTCATTATAGGGGAGAAATTATTACACAATACCATGATTAATTCCGGTGCTAGCACCACAATTATGCCTAAACAAATAGCTAAAGTTTTAGGACTCAGCTATGAACCCTTAAAAAGAGGAGTGATGTAGCTTGATGGAAACAGAGCCAAAACCATAGGCATCATCAAAGCACTCCCCTTGACCCTATTTTCTTTCCCTAGTATCATAGTGTAGCAAGACACTATGATCATAGATGTTCCCCCCATGTTTGACCTCTGCCTATCCCGATAATTTACTTCAAAAGTGGGCAGATATTTGTCCCTAGACTGGTCACATTTAATCCTTAGAACTAGGCATGGTGCGAAGATGAATATAGAATCCAAAGCTTTACATTTGGAGCATGTAGCTGATGAAGCCATGATCAATTTTGAAGTCGCGCATACCTCTATCACCAAGCAAGAAATGTATTGCGCTGAGCTACTAGAAGATGAAAAAGTGACCAGAGACCGAAATGATCAAGAAGATGTTCTCTTGAGTGAACATATAGATACCGACCCTTTCGGCATCTACCATGATACTAGGTTGGGCACCTATGTCATCTACAATGAAGAACAAGTGCTCTTGAAGGCTGTCAAAGAATTCGAAGGTGGTCAAGCCTCAGAACTATGGATGTTGCACTTCGACGGAGGAAGATGCAAGAATGACGTAGGAGCTGGAATATGTTTAATATCCCCATAGAATAAAAAGACAATGAGGTCTTTCCACTTCCAATTCACATACTTGAACAATGAAGTTTTATACGAAGTACTAGTGCAAGGTATCAGTCTTGCGGAACGGATGGGCATAAAGCAACTAATGGTGTTCAGAGATTTCAAACTAGTAGTCAATCAAGTCCGAGGAATTTATGCAGCCAAGAATGTCCGCATGTGATCCTATAGACACTGAGTTTGGGACCTGATTGAGGGATTTGAAGCCTTCAACATTCAAATGATGCCCCAAAAATAGAATATAGATGCGGATCGCATGGAATCAATTGGATCTCAGTTTCATCCCGCCTCCGATCTCATTCACAACAAACACTTTGTATGAGTAATATTTCGACCAGTGATTCCAGAAAATGACCAAAGCTGGCAAGTGTTTGACAGTAATGAACACATTGCCTCATTCATCCAGCAGTCGAGAGAATTTGTTGACCAGCTCTAAGCAAAGATCGCGAAGCCTATGAAGGACAAATAATCTAGCTGAAATCCAACAAGCTTCCAAAAGGATTGGTCACTCTAGAAAACCTTTTCAATTGTGACGATGCAAGAAATGACAAACAAAAGTTTGTAACAGAAAAAGGTGACTATGTAGACCTTTAGGGCAGAGATGGGAGAAATCTCAAAGTCAGGAAGGATGTCCTCCATCACAATAAAGAAAGGCTTATCAACTTTTGTGATAAATATGGAGTGGTGGCCTAGTCATACAATGACCTCAGGGGATATGATCCCAATATCATTTAGCACACAATAGAGTTGGTAGAAGGTGCAAAGCCTCTCTGCCAAAAAAAAGGATAGTTAATCCCAATATTGAAGCACTAATGGCGGAAGAATCAAGAAAGCTAATCCAGTCGCAGATTATCTTATCAATCAAGCATAGCACATGGGTATCGAATTTGGTCCTGGTCCAAAAGAAAAATGGAGATATTCTCCTATGTGTGGACTTTCATGACCTAAACAAAGCATCCTGAAAGATCATTACCCGCTACCTTCATTGGAGACAATCCTACAAATGGTGGCAGGGTCAGAGATGTTTTCCCTGTTAGATGGCTTCTCCGGTTACAATCAGATCTGGGTTAAAGAGGAGGATCAACATAAGACAACATTCACTACCAAGTGGGGAATGTTCGCATACGCTAAGATGTCATTTGGCCTCTTAAATGTAGGAGCTACCTTCAACGGGCAATGTATATCACTTTCAGTGAACTAATCAAAAAGATTATCCTAATCTATTTGGATGATTTGATAGTGTTCTCCAAGTCCAAGGATGATCATTTTGATCATCTGAAGATAGTGTTCAAGAAATTACAAGAGTTTGAGATATCCCTGAACCTAAAAAAATGTGTCTTTGGAGTACCGCAAGGAAAACTACTAGGGCACGTAGTGTCCAAAGAAGGAATTTCAATTGATCCTAAGCGGGTGAAAGCAATCAAAGAGCTTCCTCTCCCGATCAACAAGAAAGGCATTCAGTCCTTCTTGGGGAAGGTAAATTTCATTAGCAAACTTATTTCTGATTTTGCAGGAATAATTAGGCCAATTACCCTAATGTTGAAGAAGGATCAAACATTTAAATGGACAAAAGAAGCTAGAGAAGCCTTTGAGAAATTCAAGGATGCTATCTCTTCTGCTCCTAGTCTGGTCAACCTAGACTTATCAAAGGACTTCATAATATATGTATTTAGTAGCAAGTCAAGCATTGCTACTATCTTAACTTAGAAAGATGATGAGGGCAAGGGAGAACATATAATAGCATTTCACTCCTGGACCTTGAAGGAATATAAAATAAACTACAACTTTGTAGAGAGGCAGGCATTTGCAATAGTTAAGAGGCTCAAGAAGTTCCAACACCTAATCTCCTGTAATAAGGTGATTTTCTATGTTGCACATTCTATTGTGTGAAAATAAATCATGGAAGGAGAAATCATTGAGAAAAGAGCCAATTGGATCACCAAGATCCTTGAGTATGACATTGAGGTTAAGCCTAAGAAAATTGTTCAAGGAAGGGGACTGTGTGAATATCTTGTGCACGGTGAAGAAATGGCCACCAAAGAAGAGCAGTCAAAACCAGTCCTAATGAATGAGTCAGAGTCCAAAGGTTGTTGGCTGATGAATAGAATAAGATTTATGCATACAGGAAAATATCCATCGGGCCTTCCTTCTCAGAAGAGGAGATTCTACCAGTTGCAAAATAACAGATTCGCACTCATTGAAGGGATCTTGTCCAAGAGAAATTTCAATGGCATTTTGTTGTGATGTGTTACCATAGAACAAGCAAAAAGGATCCTCGACACTTACCACAACATTTCCATGGCGGGAATTTCTCCGCAAAGACAACCACCATCAAAATCATGTGCATAGGGTACTTTTGGCCAATGCTATTCAATGATTCCTACTCCTTGGTAAAAGTTTGCAAGGAATGTTAGTTCTTCGTAGGAAGAAGAAATAATTTTGCAATGCTTCTCAATTTGATAGTGGTTGATGAGCCATTTGTGCAATGGGGTTTATACTTCATTGGAATGATCAATCCAGCCTCAAGTGCAGGACATAAATGGATCTTGATGGCCACAGACTACTTCACATGATGGACTAAAGTCGTGCCACTAAAGAAAAAGACAAAGGCAGAGATAGTGGATTTCCTAGAGGAATTGGTGACAATATTTGGCCCACCCAAAACTATCATCTTCAACAATGCTAAAGCTTTCCTAGGCTCCAAGGTAAGTCAATTCGCACTTACATGACATATTCCTTAAAACTTCATCGAATTACTACCCACAGGGGAATAGCTTAGCCAAATCAACAAACAAGAATCTAGTCTAGCTCCTCAAAATAATTGGGTTAGAATATCAAAGGGAGTGGCACAAAAACCTCCAAGCAGCACTCTGGGTGAACCACATAACTCCAAAGCAAGTCCTCAAGACTTCACTGTATGAGCTAGTTTATGGAAAAGAGGTGTTATTTCCTATCCCTATGGAGATTCTAGCACTGCAATTGCTAAAATCTCTCTAGGTGGAGAAAAAAAGCACAATGGAGGTGTGGTTAGCTGAGTTGCTAGAAGTACAAGAAAAAAGGGAAAATTCCCTAACAGTCATGACTAACCGCCAACAAGTGGTTAAAAGGTGGTTTGACAAGAAAGCATCCAACCAAGGTCTAAAGTGTGGAGACTTAGTGCTAAAGTTTAACGAAAGGGCCACGAAGTTGGGTCAACATGGAAAGTTTGACAGCCTTTGGGAAGGCCCATTCAGAATAATTCAATGCAAAGAGCACAATGCATATGAGTTAGAAACTATGGAAAAAGAAGCGCTAGGAATTCTGGTCGATAGAATTCACTTGAAATTATTCAATTAAGCTTGCTTACCATACCCATGTAAATATGTTTATATGATTTTCCCTTCTTTCACTTTTGTTTTGTGGGCCGGTCTTTTTATTTATTTTATGGTTCGAGGCGAAAAAGAAAAAGTGACCCACTATTGCAGAGAGTAAGGGAAATAAACTCATAGCTAAACAAAACAGAAAGATTAAAACACCCACATGCAAAACTGAATTCAAACATACATGCTGAAAAGAAAAGATGACCCAGTTGCAGAATCCAAAAGAAGGCAACGAGATGATTATATAAAGATATATTTTCATTATATATGCTTTGATATTTACATTTTGAAAATGGCTCATAGGCCACGCTTCTAAAAGTATATAATTCTATTCTACTTCTTTTATATATTTTATGAAATCCTTTTTCAAGCATGTATAAAAAAACAAACTAATCACTATGAGATTTTTAGAAAGCAAAAAGAAAAAATTCAAGTCTTTAGTTCATGGCGTGAGTAGTAGCAATGGACGCATCAATGGTAGCATCCACAATATCCTCATCCACAGGGGCATTATCAGCAGCAACATCATCATCCAATGGAGCAAAAGCAGGTGGAGGGAACATCAGGTTCCTGAAGTCCATGTACTAGTCGATGTCATAGAACAACACCACACTGTAGATACGAAATAGGAAATTGTAGGCTCGAGTGACCCTCTAGCGGTTCTCATCTTGCAACTGGAGGAAAAAGCCACTCAGAAATGGCAGCCATGGCATGACCTCATCCTCTTCTATGAACCTCCGAAGGTCGCTCATAGTTGGAATTTCCTCACCATGTGTAGTGTTTACAATGACCTCCCCGAGGCCGTTCAGGTACTTCTTAGGGAAAATTTCCTTTACCAGACACAAAATCAAAGGCTTGGGAATTCCTATATCTAGCATAGAGGTGACAAAGTGTGAGCACACGTCAGTGTTAACTTTATATCTATCCTCATACTCAAGGTAGTCCCGTCCCAAGACCCATTTTATGGCTATGATGGACAGTGAGTGCTTGTTCTTCGTCATCCTTTTTAAGTGCCTGGTAGAAATCACCTAAGAAGGAAATCTGAGACTTGTGTGACACTAGCCTAATTGGGGTGTTCATCGTGTCAGAATCTCTACAAATACCTTAAAACTATCTCTACAAAGCACCTAAGTCTAGCCTATGAGAATGCTACGCAACTGCAAATGCTAAATTGCTAAACCAATTACCTAATACCAATTCTTCTCAAATCGCTAAGTGTGATTTCGCTACTGCTTAGATGCCTATTTATAGAAAAAGCAAGGAAAGGTATGGTAATCTACTTTCCATAAATGTGATATTAATCAAGTACCAACTTGAAAGCTATGCCTAGGCCTACTCGAATCTCCCACCCAGTTGTGTTTGCTGAGTACGGTTTGTTGCGTACAAAACTAATAAGGGCTAATTAATTAGCCTAAGCTGGTGGCAACAATCAGCGGTGTCATGCATAACCAAGGACTAAGGTGTCATTCTCTAGGTATTTTTCTTATTCCAAGGTAGAGCTCGTATCTTTTCAAATGCTAAGTGCATCTTTGGCCTAATCATTCCTTTTAGGATATTAATTGCCAATGCATATGAGTGCTTAAGCTACTGGAAAATTGTCGGCTCAAGTTCCAAGGAAAGCATGTTGTACATATGATTGCTAATTATATTTATGAATTCTTATCAAATCAAAATGGAAAGTAATTCATCTTGCACAAGCCAAGGGTTGGCGGTACATGCTACATTAAATGCAAAAAAGGTGAGTCTCGTCTACCACCTTGAGAGAAAGTAGCTAAGTATTGCATGCAAAATTTTTAGGCACTCAAAAGGTCTTTTCAAATATGCCACCTAGAGCAAAAGCAATTCCTAGTGCACAACCAAAGCTGAAGTAAAGTTGCAGAAAAATTCAAGCTAAAGCAAAAAGCTTCCCACAAATTAACAATGGCAGAAAGTTCAAGCCAAGAAGTTAGGAAAGTAACGATGCAAAGCTTATCTAAAGCTCTATGAGGAGCACCAGCCATTAATGTCTTTGAGAATATTTCTTATGCTACACTGGGTATTCCTAACAAGCCAAAATGGGAAAACACAAGGCAGCTGGACAAGCCCAAAAACTATAGAGACCAGAGCTTAGTTCATGAAGAATGGGATAATGTTAATGATCCCTTTCTCGCAAAGAACCCTAAAGGATTGAGGGAAGTGGCCTGTAAAAGAATGAAGGTGTCCAGAAGGGCACTGTCGATTGTAGAGAAAGTATGGTTCAACAGGTTTCCTCAATATATGGGCCCATCTGTGCACTACTACCTAGAATTGGTTGATGTAGCCATTAAGCGTTTCAATCCAAGTAGCAACACTATTGAGGGTCAGACTCTGTCAGTTAACATCAGCCCGACTGCCATCTAGAATATGTTGTGCATTCTAGACCCTATGCAAAGAGGGATGGAAGTGGAGAAATTTACTCCTAGACAGGGAGATCATATATGGATTGAAGCAAAACAAGGGAAGCCACCAAAAATTCTTGCACTGCACGACACTTTCAAGAAAGACCTGTGAGATGCCTTTTCAATGATGGCATTTTTTTTGGTCTAGACACTGACCAAAAGGTGCAATCTTTTCAATTGGGCCCGACTTTCCAATTCCACAGGCAAAAATCTTACTTCTGGTATGATTTTGTAGAATTCCTCTCAATGAAGATGTTAGAGCAAATTAACAAGTTCCAAGTTGAACAAAATTTTAGATTTGTCTCCTATCTTGATCATATGTTTTTATATCAAAACTCTCATTTCTTTGATAAGTGGGTAAAGTTTTCTATCTTTGATGAAAAGAAGAGGAAAAAGATAGTTTTTCTCTGAACCCCTCTCCTCTCTTCTACTTTTGATTATTACACATTTTTGGATTATTTCTTGACTCCGATTTTGCAAGATTTGTAAGGGGAGGAGTGTATTAATAGACTTACCTTGACTCAGACAGAGTTTATGCAAAATTTCACCCCCATATGTGATTGTTTCTTCAGAGTGGATTATACATTCATCTATATGTGATGCTTCACTGGGGAACCATTCTGCTTTCCAACATGTGTGACTAATCGAGTGTTGGCCCTTGAATTATTCTGACAAGCATGCATTATCGATATTGCCTTCTGTAGTGGAAAAAGTATTAAGAGGAAGGGATTCTTCACCTATCCGCAAAGTTTCAAAATAGTGGCCATGAAAAAGAAGCAGACACACCCACTATTGCAAGATAAACTAGCTCATTTAGGGTTGGTAATGATCTATGACAAGTAAGATTACAACCCTTTCAATGATCTTCCTTATGAGCATGTCAAGGTAACTCACAACCCTCGACCTTACTAGGAGTGGAGGCACAACCCGCTAGAGGTTGAAGATGAATTATTGGTTGACTTGATTCATATCCCCATGAAAGATAGTAGGCTACCATGGCATAGGTTTTATTTGCTTGTGGTGGATTATGATGAGAACCTAAAAATGGGAAAAACTCTTTACAATAAGCTAAGAAATGAAGAGTGGACTAATGAAAGGATTAGAGGCTTCTCGATATATCACCAGGAAAAAAAATAACTTGATGATCCTTATGAAAGTGTAAAGGAGGATAAATGGTTTGACGAGCTTTGGGATGATGAGCACCCTGCTTCCGACTCAAGCGCTAGCGAAGGTGATGACCCCGATGAAGGAGAAGAACAGGCAGAAGAGAACGCTGAGACATTAACATCCTCTGCCCAGCAAAGAAGGAAATCTATAGGGCATTCTACCTATGTCACTTCAAATGTGCCACTAAATATGTCACAAGCCTCGAGGACACTCACCTGGGCCTCGAAAACAACAAGAGTGTCCCAACAACAACCAAACACTATAGAAGTGGGAGACACCCTATCCACTAAACGACAGTGCACAATTTTTTTTTCAAGAGAAGGATCACAAGGAGCCAACAATGAGTGAACCACCGTAATCATCTAGTCAATAGCTAATTTTTGCTTCCACTTTTCTTACTTCTCAATCTTTGGTATCTTCTTCCATTTCTGCAGCACCCCTAACAACAAGTGTTGGCCTACTTTCTCTACCCCTACCACAATGTTTGTGGGAGGTTTCTCCCAATTCACCCAAACTTGGTCATCTATGTTAACACCTCTGCGAACCTTAACACTAGCCACCACTACTCAATCACTCCTTGCCTCTCTTTCTGAAAGATTGGCTACCATTGACACCCCTATTGCCCCTGCTACCTCAGATCTGACCCAGTATGCCCAGCAAACAGACTCAATTATGACTACCCCATCACCACAGCAACTGATGAGCCCTTCTCCCAGTTCACAAATTGAACTATGGCAGGTTCCCTTTTTCTCCCAAAAATTGTCAATCTCCCACCAAAGAAAATGCAAGGACCTACACTTGTGTTCCCTTTTTCCCTGCCTCCCGGTACACCTATTTTTGGTGGACTAGTTCAGTCGCCATCCAAACTCATATCCTAGGGAGAAGCCACAAAGAAAATGCAATCCCTCCAGATCCAAAATAAAAAAGAAAAGGATGATAAAAATGAGGTGGAGTCTAAGGTGTATATAGTTTACAATGAAGCGCAACAAACACTAAATTTCACCACCATGTACCCAAATACATTGTCAAACCACAAGGTGAGATGCTGCCAAGTGATTACCACATGTATGTCACGGGGCTTGATCTGGCCACAGCCCAGCCATAGGATAAGGTAGAACTCATGGAGGAAACACAACTGGTGGTGACAACCGACTTCTTAAAGTCTGGCCATCAATTGAAGAAAAAGGAGTAGCTAAAGCTTATGAAGGAAAGGGTCAATTTTCTAGAAATGAAGGAGAAATCACTAGAAGAAGAAGTTGTGTGCTTGTCTGAGAAAGTGCTAGTGGAAGAGTTGGAGCAGAGAAAACTCCAAGAGAAACTCAATAAGTCCTAGTCCATTGACCCCACATTCCTCAATGAGCTACGAGTGAGGAACTAGAAATATCAGAGCCAATTGGCCTCAATGAAGCAAAATCTACAACAAAAGGATAAAGAGTTAGCAGCTCAATGTGCTCTATATGAGCAAGAATTAGAAAAGAATCATATGGAATTTTTGGGCCAAAAGGCCCAGTTAGAAAAGGAGCTTCAAGAGACAAAGTCCTCTCTTGACACAAAATTGGTGAACCACTCCCGAGCCGAGGAGAACTGGTATAAAGAGATAAGTAGCTTCGGGGAGCAACTGAAATCCGCAAAAAAAGAGGAGTGCGGGATTAACAAAGGCTATTAACTCAAAGGATGTAGAGATCGCCTCTCTAAAGAGCTCTCTCCAAGCCTCTGTTGCGCAGCCGGACCTCATCCCATTGGCTTGACAGCTATATATTTCTTATTAGGAAAAGGTTAAAACCTTTTTCCTAACACTATAGACAACGCTCTGGTTCATTTCAAAGGTAGCCAAATTGAGCTAGGAGGTTCATGGAAAATTTGAGCAATTCCCATCGTTCATCTCAAAGAAGCTTCCGGAAGCAAAGAGTTTGCTGAGCAAGCTATATTCAGTCTCTGATGAAGACCTAGCCAAAGGAGGGATCAAAGATCGAGATATTGCTGCCTAGATGACAAACAAGTTCATCCATTGCCACTCGGCCTTCTAGTGAACTAAAGCGGCCACAACAACTTTGAACCAGACAATGGACGACATGCGGGAAAATTTTTCACAGCTAAGTGAGATGGGTTTGTCATCTTTGTTTCTTGAGGATGGGTCAATCACCACAGCCGAGCAGATTGCAGAAAGAATTGAAGAAAAGAAGTGTGATCCAAATGCTTTCTAGAGTTTCGGCCATCCTCCTACCATAGCATACATTGAAGGTGTTATTCATCCTCTTGCGCAGCTACTGTTCCATTACAAGGTAGGGGCCGGTTTACCTGAGACACTACCTTATAAATAAATGCTTAACTTGGGTGGAGTGTAGGAGAATTTGTGCAATATAGTGAGACCATCTGAGGATGACTGGCCGCCCCTGCAGGCAGCCCTTTCTAGGCTATAATTTTGTTACCAATGGATGACACTCTGGTCTACAAACTAGATAAAATTTTGGGTTCCTCGTTCCTCAAAGCGAAACGCCCTTGATAGTCGCTAGAAGTTGTGAATACGAAATTCACCATGCTCCCTTCGGGTTTTGGTTTTTGGCTAAGTACCGGTCCATGCCTTCAAATAAATTCATCAACCCCCTTTTGATTTTCATCACAGCCTCTGCCATGTGTCTAATCATCCCTCTCCAAAGGATTTTTCTCCTTGTTCATCTATCGACCCCCGATATGCTCCGATGTGTCTTCATTGCGGGTTATTTTGATTGCTTCCTTTCACTTCCTCAATTGTCCCTACTCGCATGCCACATAGCTCCCATTCGCAAAATATTTGGTGGGCCCCATAGGTGGCATCTATATCAAAAAAAAAATTGCTACATGTTATCTCAGCGTAAGCTTTCAACAAAGGAAGGGTAAATCAACCGCAAGTAGCGAAATGTTGCCACGTGTCCCATCAGTGCAATCTTCTTCAACAAAGGAATGAAGCAAACCATAGGCTGCGATATGTTGTCACGTGTTCTAACTTCCTATCCAAAGAGGCGACACTTGTCTGCATGGGACTTTGTTCGAACCATTGCCATGATTCACAGGAGATGCACCTAAGTGGAGGGCGACCAAATGTCATGTCTCAAATCTTTTATGTTACAACGGTCGATGGAAATCATTGCCTCAACATCATTGCTCAAGATTCTAGATCTTTTAAGTTGTTTCTCTCCAGGCAGAGGAAGGCTCACTATAAATACTGCTCTTTGCTTCTAAAAAAGAGTTCAAGAAGTTGGAGGTTCCAAGTTCGAAGATTACATGCTATACGCTTTTCAAGCTTCACTAATTTTAGAATTACATGATTTTTGGAGAGCCGAGCCTTTTTTTTATTGTTTAGATTATTGCAAGAACTCACAGACTATGCCATTGTTTGGCCTCTCTATTTCTTATGCTATTGATAAACTTTATACTGTGCCATTATTGTTTGAATGGTTTATTTTCTATACTTCTATAATTTGAATGCAAGTTTGTTGCTTTAGATCATGTCTTTTGACTCTTCTTTCAACAAATGGGTGTGAAAATTATTTTATGTCATTGAATGAGTTGTTCATGCTGCAATCTTTAATTTTTGTTATTCTAGGACATGATAAATTGGTAAGTGGGCCCTTAAACTATATCCAAAAGATAGGTTAATCGTGTATTTTATCTAAATTCTGGCATATTGGGCTAGTTAGAGCCCTTATTTTTATATTTTCTTCCATTTCCCATTCTAAAACCCCAATTACAGAAGAATTCAACTTCTTTAAAAATATAGAGGTCACTTAGTTTAGCGCAATAAGTCCCCCATAAACTGAGTTTCCCACAAAGGGTTGTTACCTTGCCAATTTTTGGCATCAACAAATATGACCCAAATAAGATGGTCATTGAGAAATAAGGGAGATTCTATACAGACCTCTGTAAAAGGGATTGTATATACGTTTGGGCTCCCCACATCTCACTAGATGTATCTGTTGGATATGAAAACCCTAGCAAAAACATATTTGAGTGTAGAAGAACATAATAGAAGATCTATAAATACAAATTGGTGTCAGGAGGATATTACCAAGCAAATGAAACCAATTCTGAGGCCCCAAGACATCATAACCCTATTAAGCAGAATAGCTAGACTTAGAGATGCCAATAAATTTGAAGCTTGGATGTTCGGACTCAGAAAAAATAATGGAATTCCCTGTACAAATTCATTAGGGAAGTTTCATCAATGACAAGCTGCATGAAAGGATAAAAGTGTTCCTACAATCCCTATGGTTTTCTATGTCTTCTTATGTGGTTTATTCCTATGCCCTAAGGAAGAATATTCAAGGATTGAACAGAGTTGGTACCCTAGGCAAAGAACCAGGGAATAATTTGATATATGCTCATTTACCCCAAATTACCATCCATAGATACTAGGAGAGTTACCAGGGGTTAATGATGTGTTTTCTATGAAGTTAGTAAGAATAATGGAAGGTGACAAAGCCAAAAGTTTGTCCCTAGAAGCACAAAGTGTCATTCAGTTGGTTGGGGGTTGGTGCATTCAATTTACCACTTTCACCTACATCAAGGTGGAAGGATTCGAAGGATATCCCTTCATGCTACCCTAGTACCCAACCGAAAAAATGCTATTATTAGAATTGGTGAGACAAAAAAAAGCCTTCCCATGCACTTTTCTTGGTAGCACGCAAGAATTGTTCTATCAAATTCCCTATCACAATCGGGAATTACAAATCCAATGTGACTAAACAGGCCAATATGTGTGAAGAAGAATTAAAGATGTATAAGTTCGAGTCCTTTACACTCCAAATAAAGAATTATGATCCAGAGGGAAACGTTGCTAATCAGATAGGTAACAAGCATGCCCATGTTTATGATTTAGAAGATTTTTGGCTTAATTATGATGACGAGCACCAAGGAAGTGATCATATCAAATATTTTCATTACAATCAGAAAAGATTTTGGGACTCCATGATATTCCAAGCAGTTGGATATAGATGATGGAGAGGTGTTGAATCCAATTTATAATTAAGAGAAGATTTATGATGAACCTAACCCAGACCCAGACTATGGAAAGAAAGATATAGTAACTATTGAGGAAATTTTTGAGCAAGTGTTGACATATACTCAACACTAGATTGATGATTACATTGAAGAATTAAGAAAAGCTAGGATAAAACCCACATACCCGTTGTTAGGTCTCAAAAATGCATGTTTTTAGACCACAAGAGGGTGCCAGTCCCTTGATACATTTTTGGCCCACAAACAAGGTAGCAAATATTTTGATTACCTCCCACTCTTCAAGCTCTGCCAAACCTAGGTGAGTGTACCTAAATGATAATAATATTTTGAAGGCTATGACCTCTAAATTAAGCAATCTATTTACAATGGCACGCGAGGTAAAGTAGATACAAGGCTAATTACTGCTTCCTACTAAAAATGTTCTGAAAATAAAGTATATAGATGAGGTTTATATGAGATTATTCTAAAATGACTAGTCCCTACATTATTAGGTGAATGGAGTCAAGAGGTGAATGATGATTTTGGAGATAGGCTTATGTAAAATGGGTAGACTTAATCTTCAGCTTAACTCAAATAGTTGGGCACTCTAAATGTTTTCACCTTGTGCAAATGTGAAAGTATATTAGTTATTTGGACTCTTCTTAGTGATCCTAGTGATATCCCCTTATGCTACTATGAATTTGTGAAAGGATTTAATTCATATGTGAAGGGAAACCAATTAAGACAATCTATTCAAAAGGAATTTAATCCAAACAGGAACCTATCAAATTTGATTTCTTAAAAGGAAATTTAATCCCCAGTCAACAACATCACACCACTACAGCAAATGTGTATTGAAAAATTAAGGGTATTTCCACACACTCAATTTGAATAACATAAACAACCACTTCAAAGATAACCAAATAACATATAAGAATATGAATCCACACAACAGTCAAACACTTGAAGGAAATTCAATAGTTATGCATAACCTTCTCCATTGTATTTATCTTTAGATAATATGCATTATAACAATAGATTCTGACATGAGATGGATGGGTGAATGGGTGCAATATATCTTCTTACTAATGCCTACCCTAAACGGAAAGATGATATCCTCATTTTCAGGTCTTGGACTCTCTTATATATATGAGAGGCAACAAGCTACAGACCAGTTACAAAAAGCCATGTCGTTTGATAACTAAACGTGACTAAAAACAAAATATTGTCACAGGTGAATGCACCAATCCATTAATCTCCAAGAAGAAGCCCATAACCACCTAAGATTTGTTCAAAGCTTCTACTGTTAGAGAAATCTTCCAGATTTTGCAACAACTATGTGATCAACTTGTGGTATAATTCACTTCAATTTTGGTTCATAAATACACTACCTATTTTAGTTTTTTCATTGGAGGAGAACATTTATTTTTAATATCTTGATGATGCCCCAGGATGTCACATCACTTAGTAATAATCATTATCGTTGTATTGGTGAGACTGTGATTCTTCTTCCACCAATAGCCACCTTCTCCACCGATGAACAACTTCACTTAGGTCTATCAGTGGGACGCCAGATAACATCACCCTGATGCACCCCAATTCCCCTGATATACATTGTGCACTTGGTGATACAAGGTTATATTGGGCCATCAGGGAAATGAAAAAAATTGTTCCACTGATGTACATGTGTTACAACAATGTTCTTACTTTTGTTGACTCTATCGGTCTATCGGGGAGAGCGCCTTAGGAGTTAGCCCAATAGGGTATTGTTACACCGATATTAGGTTGTGAGTTTCTTTCATAGGCCCATCAGCGGGGCAATGATGGGGATTCCGCCAATGAGGCATTGTTAGGCCGATGGTGCTAATTTTGTTTAGGAATAGAGGAAAGACTATGGAGTCTCAAATTTATTTATGGATGTAATCATTTGGAAATGTAGGCTACAAAATGGATCTTGTCACAAAAATTTCAACTTGTATTGATCATAAAATCAAAGTGTAGCAAATTTTTGTGGTATGTGGAAGATAGGTGGGTGGAGGCTAGTGAAAAATGTGAGATTTTCCTAGTCCTAACACCCGCTCAATATAAATAAGAAACAGAGAATAGAAGATGAACCCAGGTGTGAAAAGAATGCTAAAAAGAAGAGAAAAGTTATTAAAGCAAAGGAAGCTGAAAATGTTGAGAGAACTCTTGATGCTTCAAGCCAGAGGGTTTCATTAGCTCCAGCTAGCCAGTGTAAAGAAGCTATGGTTAGTAAGGTCAAGGTAACAGTAAATCCAAAGGTGGAATTTTCTTCCATAGAAAAGCTGAAAGGTCAACCTATGATTGATGAAGAGGAAAGAGTGAGGATACATACTCATGCTAAGACAAGGTTTGAATCTCAGAGGGTTGTAGAATTATCCACCTCTTCCCCCTTAGTTAATATGACAACAATGAAGCAAAATTTGGGAGAGACTCCTATAATTAAAGAGGAAAGTCCTAAGCTAAATGAAGAAGTTAGAGAACAGTGGGAGAAGTGGATTGCCATGATGAAATAATTTGAAGGAAAATGATCTAAAGAAAAACTTATGGTGCAGCCAACAATGGAAGAAGTGTTAGATGTAGGGTCAATTCCTATAGATGTTGAAGAAGAATATTTTATAAGAGAAACACTCACCCCAGAGGTGGGAAACCCTGAGAAGCTTGATGAAAGAGGAATAGGGGATACTACAAGTTAGAATCTCAAGATAATATTATTAATGAAGATACAATTGATGACCAACTCTCACAAGGACGTAGTAGAAATGATGTTGAGAAACCACAAGTTTATGAGAAATCAGGAGAAGAATGGTTTGAGAGTGAAAATGTAGATCCTTCACAAACCTTGGATGGTGAAGTAAGAAATGTGAAGAATCCTGATGTTTCATGACAACAAGAAAGTGATGCCCCAAGGATAGATGTGGAACACATGGCTGGAAAGGAGGATATAAGTCTTAGGAAGGAAGATATAGTGATAAATCAAGATAATCTAGAATTTGTGCTAGTGAGGACTGAAGATGTTCAAGTTTTAGAAGGTTTGACAGGAAATGTTGATGGTTTGAAAGGAGAAGTTCCTGAACATGCAGATAATCAGGAACAAAGAAATGTTGAAGAGGCAGAATGAAATGAAGAAGTTTGTGATTGTCTAGTCAAGGAAATGGATCTACCATTGGAGGTAGAACTAGCGCCCTTGGATCTTAGAAGTTTAATGCAAGAAGTGGAAACCCCTAAACCTAGGCATAGAGAAAAGATAAGACACACTATAAAAAGGAATGTAGATGGAGGGAGAACACTCCACATAGATACTCTAGTGGGAGATAAGAGAAATCATGAGATGACACCTAGGGATTATAGGGTAACAACCATTAATGTCAAGCATTCATCCTAGGGACAAGAATTAGAGGAAATGAAAATGAATTTAGAGAAAATTGTCACAAGGGTATAGAAAATTAAACAAAAGAAAAGAGAGCTAAAGGAGTGGATTGTTTTCCTAGAGGGTTTCATTAAGTCATTAGCCCAATCTAATCAAGCACAGACTGACTTGCCTCAAAATCTAGTACTTAAGTCTAAAGAGTAGGTGGATGTCATTGCAACACTCTAT
The DNA here is from genome assembly GCA_007258455.2 of Sequoia sempervirens. Classification (NCBI taxonomy): domain Eukaryota; kingdom Viridiplantae; phylum Streptophyta; class Pinopsida; order Cupressales; family Cupressaceae; genus Sequoia; species Sequoia sempervirens. Next base: position 294,274,256 of record VDFB02000003.1, on the reverse strand, counting down.
CACAAGCTAATTGTATTTTAAGAATGGATGGAGTACTTGGTGAGGCAAGGAGAAGAGTTAATTATAGATGCAATTGTGAAACATAAGGAGGCATACCGTTGGTGTGAAAATTCTAAAAGACTAGAAGGAGAATGTAGATTTCACCAAGAACAGGTTGATGCAAAGAGGTTAAAGTTAAAATCTCTTATTCAGACAGATGCCCAAGAGTTGGTAAGTGAGAAGATAACCACAAAACAGGAGGTTCTAATGTTTTAAAAGTGGAGAAAACAAGTTAATTAGGAGAGTGATGATTTGCTTAAATGTGTTGAAGGATTTGAAAAGGTCACTGAAACATGGAAGAAGTTGATTGATAGAGATAAAGATTTTATTGAAATGCTAGCACAACAAAGTTATGATCCTCATACTTTAGGGAAGGGTGATAAAGAGGTAAAATATTTCAAGGAATGGCTTGAAAGATTGAATAAGGACCATGTTCATTCATTGAACTAGGAAGTTATTGATGAGATTATAAATCACAAAAATGTCATCGTTAAATATGAGGCATAAAAGATGTTGAGGAATGAAAATATCATTTAGATATCAAAAGATTATACTAGGATTAAGTACAGATGGAAGATGATTCAAAGGGTTCCAAAGGAACGTATGCATCAAGTATTGGTTGCTTTCCAGCAGTATCAGGAGAGGAAGGTGAAGAAAAGTCTTCGAGCTTAGAGTGCAATGAAGGATATAAAATCTGATACCGAATACCGAAGGTTTAGTGCATCAATATGGTTTTGGAATGAATTTTGTAGGTTTGTTCCTGGTCCCAGTGAAGGTAGCTCATTCCAAATTTTGAAGAGTATTAATTGTCTTGTTTTATGAAAAGCATTTGTGAACCAGAGCACGAAGTTGAAGATTGCTACTGATGAAAAGTCAAAGTTTTGACTTTAGCTAGAATATTCTGATGATGACTCTCACTTGCCATGTGCTACATTTCAAAAAAAATTATGATCCTCTTTGATAGACTTAAGTTTAAAATTTTTGGGGCCTTGTTCCTATAAAAGGCCATTTGCTGCTTTATTTTTATTTTAAGTTCAAAATTTGTGGATGTCGAAGAACCAAAACTTTTTCAAGTTTTGATCCTTTTTCCTATTTTCTATTCCATTCCAGATTAAAAAATTGTATGTTTCATTAGAATTTAATCAATATCAGATCCAATTTGAAAGCTATTTCTTAATATGAAATCTTACGTAGCTGATTGTTTGTTCCTATGAGACAAGACTATGTGTTGCGTCATTTAAGGGTGCATACTAACACTATCTAGTGGCAAATAATCCCCATTTTCTTTAAAATATTACATCATTGTGTGCCTAGCTCTAAAGAATTTTGGTGATGTATAGAATGGTTTTCTCTGGTTTGGTTATTTCTTGAGGCATGCATGGATAATACCTTGGAGAAATTTTTACTTTTTTAGTAATTTGTTATGCTTTATTTTAGAATAGATGTTTAAATTCTAGAAAATGTTTCAAAAATGAGATGAATGCATGGAGTTTTATTGCAAATATTTTGATTCCATGACATTGTTGAATGCTTAAAGCTAAATCTACTTGCATAAGTGCAAGTTCTTTGAAGTTCATGAAATGTTATTACATTTTTTTCAATTTCATGAAATTAAATGATTGAACCGAGATTATCCTTTTCCTATCTTTATGATTCCTTTGAGAACTCAAAAAAAAGACTATTTTCCCCTCGTGATTTACAACATTATCAGAACAAACCTTGATGTGAACCTAGTACAGTCAAGACCTGACATAAAGGAGCCTTGGGATTAAGTTGAGTTAGCCTAAGATTTAGGTTGTCCAGATGCAATCTTTCAAGAGACATAGGTTCCCATGGCGTGTCTTTGATGATTTATCTACACTATTGGTGTGTGACTAACATCATCATCAACAAGTATCATTAACAAACAATCTACCATAAAAGATTCCACATTACCATACATTGGATAGGAATAATTCAATTACTGGTTTGGAAACAAGAATTGTGATATACCTATATGTAACTCTTGGACATTAGACATGGGTAAACTGGTTGTGCCAAATGTCTACCTGGATGTTGACCTTCTAAAAGTAGTGGCAGCTAATTATGACCCAATTCTAGGGTTGTAAGAACTTATGATGGTATTGAGATGGTCAAGATTACCAGAGAGGAAATAGCTGAGTTTTTTAAGCTAAATTAATGGAGTGAGGATATGGTTACAATTGATGAAAAAGTGCTAAAATTTGAATATGAGAAAGTGTGGCCAAATTTCAAGATCTCAGTGCTGCAACATTTTCTAGCATCTATAAAGGGACAAGGGAAAATAATTTTGGGCCCATCTAACAAGGATCCTTTCCCCATAAATTACTTTGTGGTATATTTCTAAAGGACATTTTATTCCTTGTGCTAGATCTTTGGGTTTTATCTAGCTACAGGAATTCCTATGGCTAAAATGTACATGGTTGTCCATATTCAACATCCCACTTGCAACACACTTTATGAATTTGCATCATACTTGGCTAAAAGGATACATGAGGGTTTGGTTACATTAAATAATTGTGAGAATGGGGTAAAATTCTAGTGGTATTCATTGATGATGTGTATGTTTCTATACAAGGGAGCAAGTTTATTTGGTAAAGACATGACATTGGTTAGAATAGAGGATGAAATCGATTTACCTGTCCAATGTTGGACTAGAATCTTAGATAGAAATGATCGTGAATATAGTTTTTTGGTGTTTGAGAACATTTTTGCTTCCAAACTGAAGAGGGCCCTGATCATGAATATGCCATGGATCCTTGTAGCACTATAGGATTTCTTGAGGCTGAAAGATAGGAGGCCTAATATGAAAATTGATCACAATTGGGGAGATGTGATCCCCTACCCAAGCTGCACAATTCTTAGGGTTTATGGTATAAGTGTTGCACCCCATATACTTCCAAGGGATGTGCCATTATGAATTGGTTTTCTTGAAGTGATGTGGAAATTGGGAGATGTAGAAGATAATCATTTGCTAAATCAAAGGAAGGGAACCTTTTTCCCAACATACACTATGTTTTCAGAAATTTTCATGGAGGGAGAATGGAGAAAAATTGTTGATATACTCAAAAAACTTGGAATGGAGAGGTTCGAAGTGAGAAACCATGACCCTAAAGGCTTCATGGTGTGGCTAAAGAACAAAATCATAAGTTTGAGGTTCACCATATCTTTCATTTTCATGAAGATGTGATAAAAATGTTTTTTATTTCTAGAAACAAGATGATAGGAAAATGAAGTGGATTGCATTCACTAAATTGGAGAAGGAAATATAGAGGAAGGATATGAAGTATTTATCTATAAAGGATATCAAGGATGAAATTCAAAAATTTGAATATGTGATGTAGAATTTTGAGCAGGATGTAGGGAGGTTAAAGGAGGAAAGGGTAATCCAAGAAAAAGGAAAATTTGTGGTAGGTGAGGAACAAAGAAAGGGGAAGGCCCCTGCGATAGAGGAAAGACCTACCTACCAACCTCCTAAGAAAATAATAGTGTTTACTAGGAGGAAGGGCATCGTGAAGGAGAAGAAAATAGTATCCACCCCTACTCAATCAACAGGGTCAAGAGTTCCTTCACCAACACATGAATTTCAACCATTGTCTCCTCCAAGGTCTGTTGCTCCACAAGTTGTTGAACTTGATTCACCACCAAGGGTCTCATCACCACCAAGATAACCACCCCCATAAAATAAAAGAATAGAATCAAGTGGTTTGGTGGACTATCCTAAATACTCTAATGATGATATTAATGTTACTGAAGAGGAAATGCAATAGGGTATTCCTTCTCCCCCTAGGGAAAAAGTGCCACAACATATGGACCTCAAATTGAGCAAGGTGGACTTAATTGGTCTAAATAATATAGATGATGTTAGAGAAGAGGCATGTAAACAATTTATGGATGATGACTCATTTTTAAAGTCACCTGCTTTCATGGAGTTTGCATGGAGGGAAAAGAGGGGAGAATATGTTAACAATATTGCCAAGAATAGGAGCTTAAACCCTTGATTTCTAGATAAAGTCATTGAATCCCAAGTTAGAAAAGAAATGAGGGAAAAATTTTAGGGTATCACAGCCTAGGAGGGAAGAGAATTGGTAAGGAATAGTGGCCTTCTTTTGCTACCAGAGTGGGATCTTACTTCTGCTATTGCTTTTGATATAGTAAGGAGACATGCAAATCCTCTTTACACTAGAGAAGAAGAAGCAACAATTGCTTTACAGGGGTCTTCTTTTAGTGAGCAATGGGATGCACTTACAATTTGGGCCCTAGCCCCAAATACAAATAAGCCTCTAGTTGCAGAACCAACTATAGATTATAGGGGAGGGTTGATTATCAAGAGAGTGCCAGACACCCCTGCAATTGAAGCAGCCACTATGTTTGTGAATGTAGCCTAGTTTACAAAGGAAACGATGAAGTCTATGACTACGAAAAAGGACAAGTTCAGAAAAAAATTATAATGACATGTACTAGTTGACTATAGCAAGGGTCAATAAAAAGTTGCAAAATTGCAAACAAAATTGTGTTGTTGAAAGAATAGATGCAAAATATGCAAACTAATGTGCCAATAAAAAATAAATTTTCTTCCCCTCATTCACCTCAAGAGAAAATTCCATTTGCCCCTATTCCTCCTCTAGAAGCCTCATTGGCAATTGTGTCATACAATTTGGAAATGCATCAATTTCAATTGAGGAACCAGGTACTTTAGGTGCACATGAAACTAAGGAGGTCATCATGGAAGACCTAATTGAAAAGTTGAAAAGCTATGAAGAGAGGTGTAAGTGGTAGGATGAGTTGATCCATTTAAGAAACCTCAAGATTGTGACAACAATACTTGATCATCTGAACAAGGGGATAGAAAAAAGACTCATCAGTATCAATGCAAATTACTCCTCCATGTTTGATGTGGTAAGAAACTTTGGTAGGGATAAGGAAGTGGCTATCCCACTAATGGAGAAATGGATTCCCAGGTACCAGGATTTGAGACTTATGGTTGTTGGATCTAAGCATGACACAAATAATCCAGGAAACATTCAACCCACACTCAATTTTGTGGGTGGAATCCAATAATTCCAAGGGAATATTGAACCACTGGAGGTTAAGATTAGAGAGTTGGTGAATAATTTTTATGAGTGTGGTTTTAGCCTACTCCCAGACATTTTATATGGAGATGGTGAGATCAAATACCTACAGGAGTGGAAAGACCAGACACACAAGGTGATTGCAACTCAAGCAACCTTAATTTGTGATGGAGCTGACATGGAGATGTTAAAAATAGTATGGACATTCTCACTCATACAAGGATATTCCTTGAGGAGTTTGAAAAGGAGGCTAACTAGATAGTGATCAAGTACACTCCATACAAAGAAAAAGTTGACAAGGTTATTGATTTCAATTGGCCTTCCAAGGAGGATTTTGATCTTTGGAAAAAGAAATATCTTGATGTCCTGGATGAGTAGGCTATTGTTGTGGTGAGTTGGTAATGATGATTTTGGTTGTAAGTCTATAACAATGGAGATTACAGTAAGGATAATACAATACATGGCCTAGAATTAGTACAAATCAGGCCTTAGATATAGTAATGTTAAAATATTATATTCTCTCCAATTTGAAATCAATGAAAAGGATTGTAGACGTGGAGGTACTTTGGATTTTTCATTTGTCTTTATTTTGTGTTTTTATTCCTTAAGGATTGGAGTACATAGAAAGAATTTTGGAGCATGTGGATAGAATGTTTCAATGACTAAATGATTCCTTTTGGAAGGTGAGACAAATCTTCATCGACAAATGCAAATGGTTTTTGTTCCACATAAAATTCCCCTCCCTCGATTATTAAATGTAACTACATTAGAGGATATGTTTTGTAGCGGTCAAATGAAAATTTGACATGTGTGCATGCTCGACTAAAGCTCTTTTTTCTCCTTCATTTCTATAAGAAGGAATTCAAGGCCAAATGTACAGGTTTTTGATTGATCAAAGAGAAATTTTGTAATAGAAAATATAGAGAACAATATAGAGTTTTTTCTTAGGTTTTGAGTCTTGTTGATATGCAATTGTAAATTTTTATAATATTACAAGTATTTTTAATATAGAATATGGTGCAAATTCAAAGCCATTTCTCTCCTAGTGTATTCATTATATGAGCTATTAATAAAATGATCAAGGGTTATTTTGTTGATATTCATTGTGTTCCAATGAATGTATGGCTTTATCTTTGTTTTAATTCAAATAATTCATTAGATTTCTTGGATGGAGTCATAAGTTCATGTAATTTGAGTATCAATATTTGTATAAGAAGTTATGGATTAGAATACTATGGTATAATGTTGTAATGCAGTATTGTAGAAGCTTGATGATGCTAAGTACTAAGTTGTTATCCAATTATATTTGTGTTGATGTTGACTCCTCTCCCTAGGTTAAGGAAATGGTATGGGTTTTGTGTTGGGGATGTAGTTTTTGGATCATTCATCAGTGGCATAAATTCATAAATAAGCTTTCTATTGAGTTGCCATTGATAATGTTTCAAGTCAAAGTTTATCATTTTCTTCTTTATGTGTTTAATGTATAAATAATCTGCCAAATTCTTGAAGGATTTCATCTATTGAGCTTAAGTTGTGAGAATGCATCTATTATTTTTAATGTACTTGGTTGCTAGGTGCATAAATTCACAGGTACATTATGGGATTACCCTCCCAGGTTTTGTAAAGCCCAAAGTGCAGGAGGAAAGAATTGTTTCTTTTTCCCGTTCAATGGCCAATCCCTTCATGTTGGTAAGAATTAGAAATGGAAATTCCATAGGATTCTTTGAAGATCAACTTGGCACTTGAAAAATAACCAATATATTAAGCACAATTTAAGTTGTTAAGCCTTAATTTCATATCAATGATTGCACCAAGTGGTATTAGAGCAAGTCTGTGAGTCCTTTGAGAAAGAATGCATTCCTTGTGGTGAACAAATTGTTGACCTGAGGTAGCCTACAACTTTTTTCAATCAAGCACCAAATGTGAGGTTGTTGAGACCTTGTAGCCAAATTTCCAAATTGAGGTAGTTGCACCGAATCCAAGGGGATATATGTTGCCAAGGAGAGCACCTGCAATGGAAAATGTTGTTGGATGAATGGATGAAATGTTAGAGATGATGAGGGAAATGAGAGTCCATCTTGATGTTATTGTTTCCATTTTCATGTCACACTTGATACCCATCATTTATATCCAATCAGAGAGATCCTATATGTGAATCCTATTGAAATCCATGTTATTTTTTATGTTCTATGGTTTTAGATGTTTTGAAATTCCTTAATTGTATCAAATTAGGGTTTCTATGTCTGCAAGTTTGTGCCTTCTAAAACCCTTGCATGTTTAACGCTAACCCCTAGGCCTGAGTTTGCACTTTTGTTATGATTATGTGTTGACTCCTTATAGCTAGCTACCTGTCACTTTAGTTATAACTCATGTCTAAGTTATCATCTATCACTGATCCCTTTCTAACTTTTCATCATTTGAGCTTGTGCATCCAAATATGTTCAAACTTTGGATAAGTCAAGAGTTGTTAGTCTTTGGCCAGTGGTGCTAACTTTGTTGGTATTTTCACAAGTTATATAACTTCATCAACCTCTAAAGAAGTTATCAAAACTTCATATTTCACTGATCATAGTGTTAAAAGAAAATGAAAATGAAGTCTTCATCGGTATTTTGACCAATTCTCATAACCCCTTCAATCATCGAAGAGGTTTTCAAAACCTCTAGCGGTGCTGACATGGATTTTCCTAACCTTTTCTTTTTCCAAAAATAATACATCCTTCCCTTTTTTAGAATATCATGCACTCAAATACCTAGGCTTGGCCCCCTTTCAAAACAACTTATTATGCATGTGCCAATTTCCTTCACTTAAGTTCTTGGGCCCCACTCTACTTGTGCCACGTGACAGATCCCCATTCCATTGCATACATTCTTTGCATCACGTTTTTCCTTTTCACCGCTAGTTTCCTTTGCATGATGTGTGATGGCTCCAATATTCTTGGGCCGGTGGATATGTGTCAACATTTTATTTCATCGCAACATCCCTTTGTATGATGTTTTCATTCCTAGTGGTATGGGAAGAAAATGTGATGGGCACTATTTGAAGATCAACTATTGTAGTGAAAGGAAGGAGGATCTGACGGTCATCACATCATGATTCATGTCTACACCAGCAGGTTAAAAAATGTAACATGTGTGGCTTTATGGCCGGTGGATAGGTGTCATCTCCTTATTGCATCAAAATGTTTCTTTGCATCATGTTTTCACTTTCAAGTGCCTAGTTCACAAATACGATGTGTGAAGGAAGGATCTTGAAGGAATATTCCTTGCTAGATGTCAGTGATTGGTTGTATTGTAGGGTTATAATGCATCACAATTGTGTTTCAAGAGGACTAGGTTTTTTTGCATGTACTATAGTAGTGGATTGTGACATCAGCGGGGATATGTGACAAGTGGCTATTGCAACACATGATTTTTGTGTATTGCATTTTCACTTCTCAGCGATAGATATGAAAATGTGATATGCAATGGAGTGTTACACATGTCAAGATGGAGTTTCATCACAAGGATTCCATATATCACACTTTTGATTTTAATAGCACAAATGTAAATTGCAATGTGTGATGAGCACTAGGGTATGAGGCATATTGAAAGAATATTCCCTAGACTATTCTCACTTTCCTTTTAATTGCAGGCCTCAAATGCATCAAATTTTCACATCATAGAGCATAAAGAAATTTTGTGATATGTGCTATGAAGGCATGGTTGGTCTAGTTTGAGAAAATCATGATGGAGCGATGTTGTGAAAGGTGTCCAAGGTGACATATGGTGAGTCTTGATTGCATTGCATGAGTAATTCACATCGTTGTCGCTAGTTACTCCAAATTAAGCAATATGTGATAGGCTTATGGGATGTGATGAAGATCAATAGTAAAGTTTTAAAGGATATTTGATCAATGGCCATGTTTTAAATTCATGTTAGGGGCTCAATCTTAGGATTCTATCTAGATCTCATGGCCAAATTTTAAACACTAATGTCTAAACACACTCTGATTCATGAGAGACCCTAGAGTAATGGAAATTTTTCTTTTCAACAACCAATGGCTACCTGGACTAGTTTTCTTCATTGTAAAGTTGATCTTCCCCAATATTCCATACCATATTAAATTCTAGGGTGGTGCCAATTCCATTTTATGTTTGAGGAAACATTCCCTTCTATGTAGACCAACTTTTTATGGGGAATTTCATGGATTTTCTGTACTCTTCACTCATAGAGCATTCAATTCAAAGGTATGGTGTGCACATCATAGCATTCAAGGGTCATCCTCCAACTTTATCTTCATGATATGGTCTCTATAACTTGTTTTGGGATGAGTTCTCACCTATTTGCTAACCCTAGCTGAGGGTTAGGGTTTAGTTGAGTCAAACTCAGTTATGCCTGAACTATAAATGCAATACTTGTATCTTTTTGAATTGTGTTCTTACCTAGATTTTCTTGGGAAGACTTATGTTATTTTAGAATTTTCTATAACTATGAAATTGGCTTATGTCTCTATGTTAAAACAATTATTTCTTTCACCTTTTCTCCATTCTTGTATTTTATATAAAATATGATACCTCTTTACATGCATTAGTTTTCATAATTTTTACAGGTTATATAATTGTTCTAATCTATTGTGGGTATCAATTGTGGATAATACTCATCCCTTTTGAGATCTTTCAACACCTAGACTCCATGTTTCCCTCATAAAATTTAAAAAATAGAGATTTATGTGAGCTTTCTAGTAATTTTATTGATGCTATATGCAATCAAAAGTAGGCAGAAATACTCTAGATTTGGTGCATCACCTTTACATTATGTTTATGAATTTATCCTCCTCCTGTTTCCCCTTGCATGCCACTAGTTTTAGAGTTTAATGATTTTTGGTTAGATCATTCTCCTCTACACCTAGTTTAGAAAGGAATTCGACCTTCTCTAGAGATTTAACCTCACTTGCAAAGTTCCACACTTCAAGGTTATTTCCATTGTATCACTAGAAGGATGAACTCCATGTTCAGTGGGGTGCATTTCCAGGTGACAATATTTTTTGGCATGCCTTGTGGGACTGAAAGATATTTCATTACACCATTATTGAGGGAGTGGTACTACTCTCAATGATCTAATCTTGAAGAGGCACACAACCAAAGTACTTGGTGAATTTTCATTCAAAGTGGATACTACATCAAAGTTGGTGACTCTACTAGGAAGGACTCTTGATCGCAAAGAAGATATGTGCATTCATGCCAAGAATTAAAACAAGAGCTTCTTCAAGAGGTATTTTTCAATATACACAACTTTCATTTGTTGTTGCTAGAAGAGATATACTTTCTTTGTCACCTGTTAGAGGAGGTAGAAGAAATATAATTTCAAGCCCTTCTCTTAGAGCTCAATCTACACCACCATTAGGTAGATTGATTAAAATTAGAACACTCGCTGCCCAAACATAGAGAAACCTTTTCTAAATAGTTATAAATCAGCCTTTTGTACCTTTTAATGGAGGTATCCCACTAAATTTGCAGTATCATGATGATATCCTAATGGATGCATTAAAGATTCTCCCATATTTCAATGGGGAGGATCAAACCACCCCTATTGAACATATCAGGGATGTGGCTTCCCTATGTGCAGTCCACAATGTTACTAAGGAAATTTTTTCCCTTAGATTCTTATCTGCCTCATTCAATGGTAAGGCATTGTAGTGTTTTAGAGGTTTGACAATAAATTCTATCACTTCATGGGATAAGTTGAGGGACAAGCTTTGCAAGAATTTTGAAGATAAATCAAATCAGCTGTCTTTGGTGGAGCAACTAACGACTATCAAAAGAGCTCCCCATGAGCACATGACAGATTTCAACTTTTTATTTTAGAAAACTTGGGATAGGATCCCACTTTTGGTAAGGCCTTCACCCGACTATGCATTTTTGTATTATATGAGATCTCTAAATAGTGATATATTAGTCATGATACAATCCATGGTTGGAACAAAATTTCCACAAGCTAATGAGGTGGCCATTAAAGCTGAAAATAGTCTTATACAAGCTGGAAAGATAGCCCCAAGACCTCCAATACCATTCTTTCTAGACATACAACCACCATTTCCTATGCCTATGCCACAAATAACCACTCCTACATAAGAAAAAATTGTCCTAGCATAGTCTTTTGACTTACAAAGAATATAATTGGCCCTCTAAAAATATTTGGAAACGAGATAGTAAATATTAAAAAGTAGCAACCTCAAAATTACAAGCCTTATCAGCCTCAAAATCAAATGTCTTACTAGCAAAACCATTCAAATAATCAAGGCCAAAAGAAATCCCTTAACCTAAGACCCTTCCAAACATATAATCTAGGTGCAACAAGCACATCCAAAGAATTAGTACCCATACTAAACAACCTTGCTCAGGATATGAGTGGTGCTTTCCTTGCAATCAACCTCATAATTATTCCACTTGTTCAAATGAGGTGATTGATCAAGCATTAATGGTGCAAGGTGAACCTATTTTACAACCGAGTATATCAAATGAAACACCTTTTCAGTAGCAAGGGCAGTTTCCAAGTGTTACTACACTGCTAAATTGGCAAGGAGAGGAGTTTCATGGGGTTAACCAATATCATAACTCCATAGCAACAAACACAAGGAGCAAGAAAAGAGCTATGAAGATAGTGCAAGAAGTGAGTAAAGAGTCTCATCAAGCCCCTAGACTGGTTCAAGAGGTTGTTGGTCCATCTACACCTCATGAAATAGAGGTCCAACAAAAGAAGAGGTATGGAATTTAGTCTCAAACAACCCATTCGCAAGGGGATGTTGCTATTACAAAAGCTCAACAAAAGGTAGGTGTTTCCCCTTTCAATATTCTTGAGCATATGAAAAAGGTTAATGCTAGTATTTGTATGTGGGATTCTTTGTCTATCTCAGGACAAAAGGATTTTTGCAAGCTGCCCTATTAGATGTGGGCACATCAAAAGAGCTCCCAACTAAACAAGATAAAGTTGTATTGACCAATAAATCCCAAAATAGCAAGGAACAACCAAGAAAAGAGATCAAACCACCACTATTTTATGTATCCCTAATAATAAAAGATAGGTTGGTTTACAACTATATGATTGACTTGGGAGCTAGTAGCTCTATTATGCCCAAACAAAATACAAATAGATTGGGTATTGAGTATCACCCTATGAAAAAAGGAGTAGTCCAACTTGATGGGATGACTATCAATATTGTGGGGGTTGTAAAAGACCTAGGCCTTACTTTGCATGCATGCCCTAATTTTTCCATCCCACAAGATGTCTATGTAATTGAATTACCGCCTTACTTTGCTCTTTTCCTTTCAAGGGTGTTCATTGCTAAAATAGGTGGTTATTTATCTTCGGATTGGTCACATATGCTATTTAGGAAAAGATATGGAACCAAAGTGACTATTAAGTTTGGATATAGGGCAAAAGACCATATAGAATCATATGTACCTTGTGTGGTGAATAATTAACTATACTATTTTTAATCTTGATGAGCATTTTGTTGCTCAAGAACCAAGAACCAAAATAGAAGACATCCCATGTATTCTCTTGGATGAGTGGGCTGCTAAAAATATTGAAACTGATCGAAAAAATAATTTTGAAGAAGTGGGACTAGGTGTTTTCTTGGTCCACAAGCTAGATTATTTCATTCCTAATCTTCAAAGGATGTGTAGCTACATGAAAAAGGAAAAAATGAGGTTTGGAAAATATTTTTTGATGGTTCAAGAAGTATACATGGAGCTTGTGGGGGTGCTATGCTTATATCTCCACAAGGTGAAAGGTATTTCTCATCTTTTTGGTTCTCTTTTAGTTGTACTAATAATACAGATGAGTATGAAAGCTTGATTCATGGTTTGGATTGGGAAAGGAAAAATAAAATAAGATACCTATAGGTATTTGGGGATAATAAATTAATTGTGAACCAGGTAATAGGTTTACATTTGACCAAAAATGACTTGCTAAAGTCATATAAACATAGGGTATGTGATATGATAGAAGAATTTGATGTCCATACTTAGGAATCAAAATAAGCATGTTGATAGGTTGGCTACTATAGGTGCTCAATTTTATATTCCAAATGATGTCAAGAGTGTTAAGGTACAACAAAATGTCAAGGTGGTTGTAAGTCCATCAATTCTTGATAATGATGTGCATTGGAAAGTTTTTGACAATGACAAAAAAAATGTTAACTTCTTGATTGAGGAAGTTGAGTTTTCAACTAGTAATCAACAAAAGTTATAGCAACAATATGGTGAATAGATTATTTATCTGAGATAAAATAAGTTGCCAAAGGGATTAGTAACCTTAGAGTTAATCTTCAACACAAATGACCAAGTAAGAAAGGAGAGGTCTAGCATGTTGGTTAAAGAAGAACATTATGAACCTATTGATATTTTCAAAGGTAAACTTTTTAAACTTGGCAAGATTTTTACTAAAGAAGAAAGAGATGCATTTGTTTCACTTTTCCAAGAATATGATCAAATCCTTTCTTGGGAATACAATGATTTGAAAGGATTTAACCCTGAGTTGGAACAACATACCATAGAGTTGGAACCCAATGCAAAACCAGTAAGGCAGAAGCGAAGACCTCTAAAACTAAAGTTTGAGCATCTCATGAAGGAATTGAGCAAGATGATTGAAGGTAGTATCATTTTCCCCATTAAAAACACATCATAGGTGTTTAATTTAGTACTTGTGAGGAAAAAGAATGGAGAGATCAGATTGTGTGTGGACTTTAGGGACTTAAATAGGGCTTCACTTAAATATCATTATCCATTTCCTTCTATGGAGAAAATACTACAAGTTGTATCAGGTTCAGAGAGGTTCTCATTGCTTGATGGATTTTTTGGTTATAACCAAATCTTGGTGTATAGGCATGAATTTTCACTCCTTACACAAATTCCCCTTTTACACTTCCTCACCTTAGAAAACCAAATCTGAAGGAAAAATTCCACATCAACTTGTTGCCTTTGTTCCACTTGGCATCTATCCTTTGCATCGATAGAATAATATTTGTTGGGGATGCCCGTGCAACATGTAGATGTATGTGTGGCATGCTTATGTCCCTAACAGATTCCTACGTATGAAGCTGGGAGAGGCATTACACTTCCCATTGGGGTTGGTTGGTAATGTCCCTCTTCGACCAACCAACCCCGAAAATGGAAGATTCTCTCATCCCACCTTCAAAAAACTCTTCCTTCATTCATTTCATCTTCTACAAAATCTATTTTTGCATTCTCCAACATTCAACTCCATTCTTTTGGAATTCTCCATTCTCAATAGTAGTCTAGCACTTCACAGTAACATCAAAAACACTCCATCAACTCCATAAAGAAAGTGTGGAATAAGCCATTGCAGCAAGGGCTTGAGGTTTTGAAACACCTCCCTTCATCATAGTTGAGGTTGTGGTGATTGTTCAAGTCTTATTTTCTCCTCCATTAGCTAGTGAGCTCTTGGTGGAGGTGGTAACATTTTCACTCCTCTCCTTTATGATTTGGTTGAATAGCTTAATATTGTTTTGTAGTGTTAATTTATTTTCTCCTTCTCTACTTCTTTATCATACATTTCTCTATTGTTGCTATCTTGGCTATCTGTGGAGGTGGAAACACAAAAATGGGGGTCTGGCTGAGGTAGACCCCTATACAACCCACAACAATTTTCCTTCTTTCGGGTTTGTAGGTGGATGCCCTTTTTGGAGCTAGCTGGCGAACAAGCATCTTTGTGAGATTATCTTTGTCACCTTAGCTTTCATATATTTACTCTATCATATTTGTTTGTATCTTTCCTACTTCATAGTTCTATTTAGTTCCTCTAGAAGTGACTAGCTGGGTCGTCAGCTCATTTTCTAGTGGTTCATACTATCTTTTTGGTCCTCTGGTCATACAGACGCTAGCACGCTTCACTATCATCCCAGAATCATGCTTCCATCCTCGGGTAGAGAGCTACCTAAGGTACAGTGTTGAACCCAAAAACTGGTTCGCCTAGCCCCAATCCTGATTTTATGTCTACAAAGTGATTGAAGGACATTATAGTCCTCACCATTCTTGTCCCTCATTTCAAACACCCCTTTAGAGTGAGGTAATTTTTGACATCCTTCCGCTCTTGGCCCTCCATGACCTAGGGCCTTAACGTGGTTGGACCCCTCTTATATTTTTGGTGAACCTGACGTGAACCATTTTGGTTTTGTTTGCAATACTGAAATCCCCTTTCCTCATATTCTAGGAGTGTTGTAGGTGTGAGTGTTGTGAGGCCTTTTCCTTACAACCCAACCTGCGACCCCTAGTAGGCATAGTTGGAAGGATTTGAAAGTGTTGCATAATGAAACCTTAATTGGTTCACTATCCTACTTTGTAACCTTTGGGGGGCCCTATGAGAGTGTCGTTTATTGCATGTGATGGCCTCTTTCTTGCATCAACCTATCCTCGCTATGCAACCTATGAGCAATGGTACTAGTATAACCTTCACCTCACAAGATCTACTGATGGGTTTCAATAGGGAACTATCTCCTCTCTACATTCCTGCGTGAATCAACAGAAACATCGTACCAAGTGTTCTCATTGATCCGACGTCTCGAGTAAATATTATAACTAAGGAGATCATGCTAATCAAATTTTTACACAAGGATGGGTATGATGCACCTGTGAGCACCATATGCATGCATGACGTAATTTTTGTACCTCCTTTGGGTAGTATCATCTTGTTAGTTTTGGTTAGACCTAAATCCGTGAAGCTTTTGTTCGAAATAATCCCTAGATTTGAAATATTTAGAGTGAAGTTGGGTATCCCTTGGTTAGTAGCTATGAATGCAGTGCCCTGGGTCATGCATAAATGTTTAAAATTTATCCATGAGGGTTTTGTACATGTAATTCATGAGACCGGTTATAAACTATTGGTTGCCCATGATAGTTACTTCTTGGATTACTCTTGGCTTGTGGCCATTGGTACTCTCCCACCTAGGAAGGACCTCTTGTACCAAACATATCAAAATTATAAGAAAGGATGTTTAAGGTCAAAAGTGAGATACCTTCCATCACCTTATGCTGTTTCACATAGGGCTTGCTTTAAAGCTGACAGTGATGCCACCAAGGCATGTACAAGGGAAAAAGAGAAGCAGTCCTGAGATCCTCCTTCTTCCTCTTCTATTGTTCAACCTAACACTTCCTCTCACCCTACCGCGGTGCCCTTAGATTCCACTCCGCATCTATCGAAGAATCCTATGGTGCCCGCTTGGTGAAATCCCAAGCATCCCGTGTTTGAACTTCTTGTCCTAGCCATGAAGCCAAGGCCCGTTTGGTATAGTAGGAAGAAAGGCCCCCATGGGGAATCTTCTATATCTTGACCTTCGTGGCCTCCTATCACTTATACTCCCAAAGTAGTAAATAGGAAGAGGCCTGCTACCGAGGCATTAGAACTGACTCCCCCTGCTACTTCTCAACCTGATCCTCCTACTCCCATTCAGGAGCCTACCCCTCCGCTGGAAATAGCTATGTAGGACACCCCCATGGCTAAGTAGGAGCCTTTTGTTCTTTCGTAGCCTCTAGCTTCTAGCTCGAAGAGTCATAGAAACCACCTTGTGCATGAACGCAAGCGTCGGTGAAAGGCTTTCTCGGTTGAGTAGGTTGCCTTATAGAGCAAGGAAGAGGAGATGACCGCCACTATATCAAGGCCTCCTTTTGTGTCCTCTCTCCTCCCCTCTTCTTTTGTTCAACCTAGCTCCACATCGCTTTCAACTTCCGCTATGAGTATGAATGCACCTGACCCTAAAATAGTGTAGGTTTTCATCACTCCTTTGGTGGAGCTTCCTTTGTTGATGTCCATTCTGAATGTACCACCTTTCCTAAAACCTGTAGATATGATGAACACTTTAGTGGTATCTATTGTGGTTTTCTCTTCCTCCTCTTCCTCCACACCTCTCACCTCATCTATGGAGAGTTCATGTCCCCTAATGGAGTAGAAAGTGGAGAGTGGCCCTTCTAGAAATGGAGGACATAAGAGAAGTCCACCTTCCTTGAAAGGTGGTCCCATGCTGACTTGTTCTATTTTAGTAACAGAACTAGTCCTAGCTTACCCTGTTTGTCACTACTCCCGAATCACTTGGTGAGCCTAGAGGTGAATCTCGGGCACAAGCTTCTCTATCCATTGAGGTGAAACATGGCACTCCTATAAAGTGCATGTTTAACTCTCTAGATGAAGTTCTATCCTTTTCAGCGATTTTCAGGAATTAACGTTAGCTCCATAAGAGCTTAGTGGAGGAGACCTAGCGGGGCCTTCTTCCTTATCCCTTGTTGCAGGAGGGTTGGACACTCCCCCTCTTAATATTCTACCACTATAGGCTCATCCTCCTCCCCCCTACAATGATCTAGAGTGGAAGGCAAATGACCTCTTGGTCGATCACTGTTAGGGGAAGGCCTCTTCTTTAATAGACATGTGTGTGTTGTGATGTTTTCCCCCATGATCATACTATGTGTTCCTAGATTACCCTTTTCACCCTTATTGGTGCTTGGATACAGGCATGGTTTTTGTGTTGTAAACCTTCTTCTATTTGTATCATAATTCTTCCATGTTTGTGATTGATTTTCAGAAAATTGGGGATGATGCAAAGTGTTGGGGGAATTTAGGCTTCCCTTCCATGTTGACCCAATTTTTTATTTCTTACTTTTTCTTCTCGTGCATTATTTACATGGTATGATATAGTAGGGGGTTGATGACAGCTCATTTTATATACTATTATTATAATTATATATATTTATGAGTAGTTCTAGACCCAAAATATCAAGCTACCTCTATGCCCTATATTTATGTTCATTTCTCTTTTGTTCTCTTCTTATCTTTCTCTCTTCTTTTCTTGAGTTGTCCCTCTCGTGTGTGACAACACCATTTCTATGAAACTTTGATTTTCAAAAATTGCATTCGTTGCCAACGAATATTTTCTCGAGAATCTTAACAAACTCCTTTTCAAAGAATCACATTCTTGACTTGAAACCCTAATGGAATGTGTTTCCTTCATCATGGGTTCATAAAGAAAGAACTTGAGAACCTTCATTCGAGGTGGGAGAAGCTCTGATCTTCCCCTCGTGAGGGGGCATTTTTCCTCCTTTCAAATTCCTTGATGAAGTGAACATCTTTCAAAAGGATTCCTTGATGACAAATCGATTTGAGAAAAAAATG
Source organism: Sequoia sempervirens (assembly GCA_007258455.2). Taxonomy (NCBI): domain Eukaryota; kingdom Viridiplantae; phylum Streptophyta; class Pinopsida; order Cupressales; family Cupressaceae; genus Sequoia; species Sequoia sempervirens. Next base: position 294,255,968 of record VDFB02000003.1, on the reverse strand, counting down.
TCTTTTTGTACTTTCAAACAGTGCATCCCTTGAGTGGACCCATTTCTTCACATTGGGTTCCTGAGGGATCCCTTTGAAAGCTTTCCAATTTATCAATGTTCTACATGACTATCTACTTACTTGCCTACGTGGCCACTTTCGGACATGTTCTATCTGCGAGTAAACATGTCGCTTTGCAGGTGCGCTTGTGAAGTTTCTTTCTAACTTTGCAGAGTCCCCTTCCTTGGGTTTCCCCCATGTGAGAGATCTTGGGAGATACCTCCCTGCAAGTCTACAAGTATGTAGGGTGCTTCTTCTGAGCTTCCTCCATGCGAGAGATCTTGGGGGTCACTCCCCTACAGGTCTGCAGATTTCTAGGTTTCCTTCATGTGAGAGATCTTGGAGGATACCTTCCCTTCAAGTTTGTGGGTTTTTAGGGAGATTTCTTTGGGTTTTCTTCATGTGAGAGATCTTGGAGGATACCTTCCTTGCAGGTCTATGGGTTTGTAGGGTGCTTTCTTTGGGTTTCCTTCATGTGAGAGATCTTGGAGGACACCTTCCTTGTAGGTTTGCAGGTCTGTAGGGCACTTTCTTCAATGGGTTTCCTTCATGTGAGAGATCTTGGAGCACACCTTCCTTGCATTTCTATGGGTTTGTATGGTGATTTTTTTTATATATTTCATGTGAGAGATCTTGGCGGATACCTTCCTTGCAGGTCTGTAGGTATGTAAGGCGCTTTCCTCAGGGCTTCCTTCATGTGAGAGATCTTAGGGTTCGCCTCCTTGCAAGTCTGCGGGCCTATAAGACGCTTTCTCTCTACAACTTCATAGTTCTACGAGGCTATGAAGTCCTTTACTTGTCCTACGCTCTCGAGTTTTCTAGATCACGGTCTGCTTCCTCTACGGTTCAGGTATACATTTCTAACCCTATTCACTCTTTGATCTACTTTATAGAAGCACTCATCGGTATTCATGTTCACTAAAGTGGGGGGAAAATGTATAGATGTGAATTTTCACCCCTTACATAAATTTCCATTTTACACTTCCTCACCTTAGAAAACCAAATTTGAAGGAAAAATTCCACATTAGCCCGCTATCTTTGTTCCACTTGGCATCTATCCTTTGTGTCAGTAGAAGAATATTTCTTAGGGATGCCTGTGCAGCGCACAGACATCCGTACATCACACTTATGTCCCTAATGGATTCCTGCATCTGAAGCTGGAAAAGGTGTTACACTTCCCATTGGGGTTAGTTTGTAACATCCCTCTTCGACCAACCGACCTCGAAAATGGCAGATTCTCTCATTCCACCTTCAAAAAAACTCTTCCTTCATTCATTTCATCTTCTACATACTCTCTTTTGGCATTCTCAAGCATTCAACTCCATTCTCTTGGCATTCTCCATTCTCAATAGTAGTCTAGCGCTTCATAGTAGCAACACCAATACTCCATCAGCTCCGTAAAGCAAGTGTTGAACAAGCCATTGCAGTAGGGGCTTGAGGTTTTGCAACACCTCCCTTCATCACAATTGAGGTTGTGGTGATTGTTCAAGTCCTCTTTTCTCCTCCATTAGCTAGTGAGCTCTTGGTGGAGGTGGTAACATTTTCACTCCTCTCCTTTACAATTTGGTTGAGTAGCATAATTCTATTTTGTAGTGTTACTTGCTTTTCTCCTTCTCTACTTCTTTATCATACATTTCTCTATCATTGCTATCTTGGTTTTCTGTGGAGGTGGAAACACCAAAATGGGGGTCTGACTGAGGCAAACCCCTATACAACCCCCAACAATTTTCCCTCTTTCTTGTGTGTAGGTGGGTGTGCTTTTTGGAGCTAGCTAGTGAATGAGCATCTTTGTGAGATTCTCTGTCACCTTAGCCTTCATATATTTACTCTATCATATTCGTTTGTATCTTTCCTACTTCATAGTTTTTTTTTGTTCCTTTAGAAGTGACTAGCTAGGCCATCAGCTCATTTTTGTTGAGATTATGGATGCACAGTCCTTGAAGCTGCAGTCTTCGATGTAGGACCTTTAAACTAGGAAAGATAATCAACCACCCAGAAAGTGTTGCAACAATGGAATGCTGATTAAAGATTCTATTGATATGATGAAAAAGATATGTTACAAATGAACAAGATGCCTGATTATATAGGCAAGAGGTGAAACCTAATATGCATGAGATGTTGCCATGTGTCTTGATCTAACAACATGTGACAACATGTGAACCCTATCTAGATGATCATTAAATGTTGAGATAAGTTCTAGAAGGACAACTCATCTTCTAGAAGGAATCTTATCTCCTACAAATAAGGAAAGGAATATTATCCCATTTATTAAATGATTTATCTAATAATGCAACCTAGGACTTAATTAATTAAATGCAAGACCTAAGTTAACTTATGCTAGTGTAATAATTAATTAATTACACTAACACCCCCCCATAAGTGCAACTTAGGGAGGAAGATGCAATGATTATGCAAAGATGATGATCGATGATGGGTCCTGGCTACGAGGCCATGTTAGGTACCCATGTACATGATAGATGCAGAAAATCTCCCACAAACGAAGAAAAGGGGAAAACCTAGTAGGAACAAAACCCCTCTCCAAAAAAGGAGATGAAAATGCAGAAAATGTGAGATAGGATGGGAAGGATGGAGGACTCCCAAATACCCCCTAAGTACACCATCCATCACATGAATACAATAGAGAGACTAAATAGCTCCCCCAGAAGATGATAGCACCTGCAAAAATGGTAAGTGTCTGAAGACAATACAAGATCCAATGTCGACAAACAACTTGTCTCCCTTTTGGAAGAAACAAAACCAAATGCAAGTGCAAAGATTCTTCCCATTCCAGATAGAAATTGAAGGAAGGAAGAATGAACATTGATGTCTCTGAACTATGCTCAAGTGTCTCCTTTCCTGATGATGAAAATGCCATAGTCCCAAACAATGAAGAGGGTGACAAACCAGGATGATGCAGAAATTGATGCTGAACAATATCCAAAGACAAAGATAGAATGGATATGATGGATGTGATGGAGACTTGATAGCCCCCCCTGAATGAAGTGTCCTCAAAACCACTAAAGGAAGTCTGAAGCAGATCTAATGGTTGATGCTGAAGAAACTGCAAATCCTGAATGGAATGACAAGGAAGAAGTCTCGGATATGAAACTGCTGAAGAGAAACCAAGTGCCTCCAAGATGGTCTCTGAATTCCCAATCAAGGTTGAGACAAAAGAATGAGGAGACTCAAAACAACTCTCCAAAGCCAAATATAAATAGAGGAGTGATATCCCCTCAAGAATGTCCTCCAAACTTGTAGAAGTAGCCAAGTCAATGATACCTGAAACAAAGCCATCCTGTGATATCAATTCTGGAAAACTGGATGTGTCTTGATCTATGATGATAGTGGAAGCCTCAATCAATGATTCTGGACAAGGAATCATTGAATGTGAAGGGATACCAGCTGTCTCTGATGAAGAAGAAGCACCAAAAGGAACCTTGTCAACCTCTTCAGAAAGATCAAGGCAATCAACCTCCTGCACAACAATATCATCATAGGGAACTTGATCTGAAGCAAGACATTCTGAATCATGACCATCAGGGAATGGTGGAGTATCTGAATCTCCATAGATCTCCCAAAGCTTAGTCCAAAGGATGTGAGGACAATCACAATAATCAATAGCATTCAAAACATCACAATCAATTTGCATAGAAATAATCTCCAAAATAGTGTATCTGCTGCAACTCCAAGCAAGTTCATGAATACCTTCACTTGGATGAGGAACAATACCAAATAGATGTGGCAAAAAATCAAGTGAATGAATATGGTGGCAGATCCCATCTCACCATTGTGAATAGTTACCCTCGTGCAACATAGTCAAAGGAGAATAATATGCAAGCCCCATAATGAAATTTCTCCACAAAAAAAAAAGACACTGACCTTCAACAGCAAATAAAGACTTCCAAATATGATGTACAACTAAAGTGATGCTAACCGAATCAAAAAATATTTTCCCAAGCTTCAGAATAACCAGGTTATTGATCAAATGCACCAAATTGAAAAGAAATCTCATGCAAGAGTACCTGGAGCTGAAACTGATTAAGGGGCTAGACTGATGAAAAAAAGCTCTGAATCACCTTCCTGATGCTGCTGGAATCACCGAAATCCGATGAATGGTTGCGAAGATACAAGCTTTTATGTCCAAATTAGGGTTTGGACTTTAGTTGACTGTAGAATTTTCTACAATCAAAATTTCACAAAATTGATGTCGACACTGGAAAGTACACGAAATTCCCTTTCTGACGATATATCATTTGCCAAATTTCAATATCCTGGGTGAAAGTTGTGATAAAATGAAAAAAATGCCTATATTAGGCAATCTGCAGGCTAACTAGGGTCAAAAATCTGGCCCCTGGGCACTAGGACTTGGTCGCTGATATGACCGTGTCACAGGCTATGGCAAAAAAAAATGCTCCACCAGGAGTGGCGTCGGAGTGGAGCACAGGCGGAGAGTTCGGGTGGAGCTGTTGATGGTGGTGGCACCGCTAGGCCTTGCCCTGTCGGCGTTGGCACCGGCCGGCAATGAATAGTGGCTGGCGAGAATAAAACTCCAGCAATCGGTCAGAGCTCACAATGGCGGTCATTAGCTTTGAAGGTACCAGGAAATTCTGCCAGCGATGATGAACGAAAATCTCCCAATGGTCAGTGGGAAGTTCGCCAGTGCTGGTACAGTGAAGATGACGGACTACCCACAGAAAGGACGTTGATGGGATGGGCCCCAAGTGGGCCGACAATGTACCCCGGCCCCTGTCAAAAACTAAAAGCCACCATGTGGCCGACGACCTTCCTTCATACTGTTAAATGAATTTCTGAATATATTTGATTTTTTATACTGCCAACGGCAATAAAAAATCAAAACATAAAATATATGTGCCGATAATATGTAATATATGAAATGCCGACGGGAAAAATAAAGCCTGCAGATTTTTTATTTTTTTTTAAATAAAGCCCTATGAATATTAATATGACGAATGGGGTGGATTTAACAAATCAAACCCATAAATTTGATGTAGGTGACTTTACAAAAAATCAAACTCTATACATGCCGACTGATGATTTTTTTGAACTATACCTGCAGATTTGAAAAATCAACCTTATAATGCCGACGGAGATTAATAATTGTAGGTCGCCCAAAATTATTTTTCTGCAACTATAGAAAATAGTTATTTTGCCAAATAATAAAAAATATTAGCCCAATTTTTCTGAAATGAAAAGTGGCCTGCCTATAAAAAAAAAATTCCTTAGAGGACAACTGACTGGGATGATTTTTTGCTACAAATTGTATAGATAGTACGATTGATTTTGCAAACCCTAAAAATACCTCTGAAGCTCCCGAGTTGATGTATCCAATTTTGATGAATGGGCAGGTGATCCTAGGGTTTCGAGTCCTTCTGAAGACAATGGAGAGATTGGATTTGACTCTATCTGCTTTAGAAATCAGCTTGGTCACCAAGTGGAAACAAGTAGCCTTCAATGGAAACCTTCAGCCTACGGAGAATCTCGCACACCAACTTTCTTGATCAAGGGTTGACGTTTCACTGGATAAGCTCTAATACCATGTTGAGATTATGGATGCACAGTCCTTGAAGCTGCAGTCTTCGATGTAGGACCTTTAAACTAGGAAAGATAATCAACCACCAAGAAAGTGTTGCAACAATGGAATGTTGATTAAAGATTCTATTGATATGATGAAAAAGATATGTTACAAATGAACAGGATGCCTGATTATATAGGCAAGAGGTAAAACCTAATATGCATGAGATGTTGCCATGTGTCTTGATCTAACAACATGTGACAACATGTGAACCCTATCTAGATGATCATTAAATGTTGAGATAAGTTCTAGAAGGACAACTCATCTTCTAGAAGGAATCTTATCTCCTACAAATAAGGAAGGGAATATTATCCCATTTATTAAATGATTTATCTAATAATGCAAAAAGGACTTAATTAATTAAATGCAAGACCTAAGTTAACTTATGCTAGTGTAATAATTAATTAATTACACTAACAATTTTTTGGCAGTTTGTATTGTCTTTTTGGTCCTCTGGTCGTATGGACGCCAGTGCACCTGAGAGATGCCAGTGTGCCACGCTATCATCCCAGAACCATGCTTCCTTCCTCGGGTAGAGAGCTACCTGAGGTAAATGTTGAACCTGAAAACTAGCTAGCCTAGCCCCAATCCTGATTTCAGGTCTGTAGAGTGATTGAAGGGCATTATAGTCCTCTTCATTCCCATCCCTTATTTCAAACACCCCTTTAGAGTGAGGTAAGTTAGGGAATCCTTCTTCTCTTGGCCCTCTATGACCTAGTTCCTTGACGTGGTTGGTTCCCCAATCTTACACTTGGTTAAGGAGGAGGACCAATATAAGACAACATTTCGTACCAAATGGGGGACCATGGCATATAGGAAAATACCTTTTGGATTATCCAATGTTGGGGAAAATTTTCAAAGAGCAATGAATATGTATTTTCAAGGGCTCATGAACAAGATTTTCCTTGTGTATTGGATTATATTACTTTTTTCTAAAAGGATGCAAAGAAACATTTTTCTCATCTAAGGTAGATTTTTGATAGATGTAGGGACTATGGTGTATCCCTCAATCCAAAGAAATGCATATCTGTTGTTCATGAAGGTTAATTACTTGTTTCTAGGTGGTTTCTGAACATGGTATTACAATTGATCCTAAAAAGGTGAGTGCTATTTTAGCTCTAAATTTACCTAGTAACAAGGTTTACAAAGTTTCATAGGTAGAATTAACTTTGTTAGAAGGTTTATATTAGATATTGTTGATTTGTTGAAGCCACTAACAAATATGTGAAAGAATAATATGGTTTTCAAATGGACTAAGGAAGTAAAAGAAAATTTTGAGGCCATTAAGGAAGCCATAGCAGCAATTCCTACATTTTTAAATCCTAAATTTTCTAAGGATTTCATCGTCTATGCTTATGGAAACAAGGATACCATTTCAGCTATGCTAGTGCAGAAAAGATGAGGAAATTTGGAGCAACCAATAGCTTTTTTTAGTCAAGGCCTAGAAGGTTATGAGAAAAGATATGCTTTGTTGAAAAACATGTTCTTGCTATTATTAGAAGTCTAAAGAAATTTAGGCATTTGGTTTCCAACAACAAGATTCGGTTAATGGTTGCTCACCCTAGTTTCAAAGAGTTCCTTCTTAGTAAGGATCTGAATGAAAAGAGGGTGGGTTAGATAACCAAAGTGATGGAGTATGATGTGGAAATCAAGATCACAAACCTTGTAAGAGGTTAATTTTTGTGCAAGCAATTGGCTAGTGATACAAAAGGAAACAAAGAATAAGTTATGGAGGCTTTTCTAGCCATCCAAGAACAGTCTGAGGTGGTTGCACATACTTCCCCTACAAGCTGGGTGAAAAATATGGTTCATTTCCTCCAAACTGGTGAGTGTCTACAAGGAATGGATAGGGCTAAGAGAAGGTATTTCAAGTTGCAATCCATCCCATATGTTCTGCTTAATTGTATACTTTTCAGGAAGGATGTCAATAGTGTTCTACTTAGATGCATTGATGTTGATCAAGTTGATAGGGTGCTTAAAGAGTTCCATGATGGGGCAGTTGGTGGAAATTTTGCACCAAGAGCTACAACCTAAATATAATGAGGGAATGATACTATTGGCCTAGTTTATTCAAATATTCCCATGATTGGATAAGAAAATGTAAGTAGTGTGCCTTCTTCTTAGGTAAAGAAATATTGGATTCTCTTCCTTTGTAGCCCATCCAAGTTGAGTAGCCTTTTATGAAGTGAGGCATTAATTTTATTGGAGCTATCAACCCACCTTCTAGTGTAGTTCATAAATGGGTCCTCATTGCTATTGATTATTTCACCAAGTGGACTAAGGCTATAGAATTAAAGAAGGCTAATGAGACTTTTTTCCTAAATTTTTATGAGGATTTAGTGATAAGATTTGGAGTGCCTAATTCCATTATTTATGATAATTATTTATATTTTATGGGCACAGGATTAAGTGAATGGGATGTCAGGAATGACATCTATCTGAGTACTTTATAAAACTATTACCCTTAGGGGAATGGTTTTGTTGAGTCAACAAACAAGAACCTGATAAGGATCGTCAAGAGGACCATGGAAGATAATAAGAGATCTAGGCATACCAAGTTAAAATCTGCCATGTGGGTAGATAGAATCACTCCCAAGAGATCCATTGGAAACTCCCCATACATTCTAGTATATGGAAAAGAGGAAAGGATTCCCTTATCAATTGAACTACCAAATCTTAAATTGGATAATCAATTAGAGATGTTAGAGGGAGAGGAACCAATGATGGTAAGATATGCTCAGCTGATGGAGTTAGAAAAACTTGGAGATAAAGCAAAGAAGACAATGGAGGAGCATCAAAATCAGATCAAGAGGTCTTTAGAAAAAAAGGCAATTCCTAAAGTCTTCAAGGAAGGGGATGTAGTCCTCAAATGGGATGAGTTCAAGATAAGACCCTTAAGGTACATAAAATTTGATGCCATGTGGAGTGATCCCTACATCATTTGTGAATGCAAGCAACATAATGCCTTCCAATTGTCAAAGATGGATGGGGAGGAAGTTCTAATTATGGTCAATGGGATTCACCTCAAATGCTATTTTTGAGGTATTTTTTCTAGTTTTTTGTACATATTAGTTTAGGTTTCTTTTCTTTCCATGAAGTTCTTTTCCTCCCCTTCATTCTCCTTAAGGTAATGTATGCTCTAGTTTCCTATTTTTATCCAAGTGCAATGTGCACATGATTTTTTTTCCCCTCAATTGAACCCAGTTGTTGTAAATATTGTTATGACTCTATGCCCAATGGATTTGATAAGGCTAATGAATTCTATGATAAGCAAGAAATTATCCTAGAAATTCACCAAGAATGTTGTCATTTTCATGCCACCCTTGATTCCCATCATTTATATCTGATGAGAGAGATCCTATTGAAATCCATGCTATTTTTGATGTTCTATGATTTTAGAGGTTTTGAAATTTCTCAATTGTATCAAATTAGCGTTTCTACTTTTGCAAGTTTGTGCCTTCTAAAACCCTTGCTTGTTAAACCCTAACACCTGGGATTGAGCATGCACTTTTGTTGTGATTTTGTGTTGAATCCTTATAGCCAACTCCCAGTCTCTTCAGTTATAACTCATGTCTAAGTTATTTTCTATCATTGACCCCTTGCTTCCTTTTCACTGTTTGAGCCCACACATCCAAATATGTTCAAAATTTGACTAAGTCAGGAGTTGTCAATCTTTGGCTAGTGGGGCTAACTTTTTCATTCTTTTCACAAGTTCTATAACTTCATTGACCTTTGAAGAAGTTATCAAAACTTCATCTTTCACCGATCATAGTGTTAAAAGGAAATGAAAATGAAGGCTTTGTCGGTATTTGACTAGTTATTAGAACCCCTTCGATCACTGAAAAAGTTTTTAAAACCTTAGTTGGTGCTGACATGGGTTTTCCTAACCTTTTCTTTTGCCAAAAATAATGCATCCTTGCCTTTGTTAAAATATCATGCACTCAAATACCTAGACTTGGCCCCCTTTCAAAACAACATATTATGCACGTACAAATTTCCTTCACTTAAGTTCCTAGGCCCTGCCCTACATGTGCCACATGGCAGCTCCCTATTCCATCGCATTCATTCTTCACATCATGTTTTTCCTTTTCACTGCTAGTTTCCTTTGCACAATGTGTGATGGCTCCAGTATTATTGGGTCGGTGGATAGGTGTCAACATTTTATTCCATCGTAGCATCCCTTTGTATCACATTTTCATTCCTAGCAACATGGGAAGAAAATGTGATGTGCGATATTCAAAGATCAACAGTTGTAGAGAAAGGAAGGAGGATCTAATGGTCATTGCAAGAGGTCTTCACATCATGATTCATGTCTACACCAGCAAGTTAAAAAATGTGACATGTAATGGCTTTATGTTTGGTGGATAGGTGTCATCTCCTTATTGCATCATGATATTCCTTTTTATCACATTTTCACTTTCAAGAGCCTAGTTCACAAATGTGATGTGCGAAGGAAGGACCTAGAAGGAATATTCCTTGCCATATATCAGTTCTCGCTTGCATCGCAGGGTTATAATGCATCATATTTATGTTTCAAGAGGACTAGGGTCTTTTGGATGTACGATGGTGATGGAGTGTGACATCAAGGGGCATAGGTGGCAAGTAGTTGTTGTAGTGCATGGTTTCTATGTATCACATTTTCACTTCTCTATGGTATATGTGAAAATGCAATATACAATGGTGTGCTACACATGTTAGGATGGAGTTTCATCACAAGGATTCCTTGCATCACATTTTTGATTTCAAAAGAACAAATGTAAACTATGATGTATGATGAGCACCAAGGTATGAGGCATATTAAAAGAATATTCCTTAGATATTTGTCACTTTATTTTTCATCATGGGCATCTAGTGCATCACATTTTCATCTCATAGAGCATAAAGCAAGTTTGTGATATGCGATATAAAGGCATGGTGGGTCTAATTTGAGAAAAGTGTGATGGGGCAATGTGGTGATAGGTGTCCAAGGTGACAAATGGCGAGTCTTGATTGCATCACATGAGTAATTCACATAACTATTGTCAATTACTCCACATTGGGAAATAAGTGATAGGCTTATGGGATGCAATGAAGATCAATGGTCAATTTTTAAAGGAGATCTAATCAATGACCATGTTTTAAATTCATGTTAGGGGCTCAATCTCAGGTTTCCATCTGGATCTAAGAGCCATATTTTAAACACTAAGGACTAAACATGCTCTGATTCATGAGAGACCTTAGAGTAATGGCAGATCTACTTTTCAACAACCAATGGCTACTTGGATCAGTTTTCTTCATTGTAGAGTTGATCTTCCCTAGTATTTTGCATCATATTAAATTCTAGGGTGGTGCCCATACCTTTTTATGTCTGAGGCAACATTTCCATCTATGCAGACCACTTTTTATGGGGATTTCATGGATTTCCTCTACTCTACACTCATAGAGCATTGAATGCAGAGGTACAACATGTGTGTCATAACATTCAAGGGTCATCTTTGGTGTAAGAGCACCAATTAAATTCAAATGAATTTGGTCTAGTTTGTTCCTTGATAGGGCATCTTAAGGTTTTGAAGTCTTTTGTTAAGAAAATAAGGTCTAAATAGACCATTTGACATGTATTAGGGGTTCACTTTTTTAAATGTTGCAATATTGTCAAAATGATGTAAAAATGTAAAATAATGCAAGATTGTAAAAGTTGTCAAAAGTGCAACATTTGGAAGGTGAAGGGTCTAATGTCATCTTGTGGTGTGATTTGAGTCTAGATTCATAGCATAAGGTCATTTTTTCATGTACTTGAGGTCCCTAAGTTCACATTGTCATATTTTGGCATATTTGTAAAAAGTTGTCATCTTGGGAAAAAGTTGAAAAAGTGTACAAGTTGGAATGCCAATGGTCAGAAGCTCAAAAATCAGTTTGTATCAGTTGAGTCAGTTGGTTCTTAGGTGGGGAAGGTTTAAATACATTTGGGATCTCATTGTAAAACTCTCTTGGTGGTTTTTTAAGTGAAATCTAATAGAATATCTCTGTTTTCTTCTAAATTTATGTGTAACCTCACTGTTCCCAGACCTAGTACAGTTTCTTACTACAGTATATTGTTCTAAAATCTTGTGAACTCATTGGAGGAATGAATTAACTTCATCTTACACTTGGTTTGAGATTTTGGTATTGGATTTGGTGGAAGCTTGAATCATTTTACTATAGTAGGTCTGTAATACCCTGTTTAAGGGTTTAAGAGCCTTTAAAATATTTTAAAGGACCATTCCACTGACTATGACTTATATAACTAGGTGTAATGGGTACAAATAAGTAGGTTTAGATGTTATATGGTTTATTTGAGCAGGGAGTTGGGTTTGATGGAGTTTAGGAGGCTGCCCTAGATGAATTTTGTGAGTTTTGCTTGAAGATTGATTGCTAAGAGATGAAATATGATTAGAAAGTGGTGGAAAAGGTTGGGTGAAGGTGTTTCAAGCATTTAAAGACATAATGGGACATGTTTGAAGTGTTGGAAAATTTGCTAGGGGTTTGGAAGGCTAACTTTTAATAAAACCACTTATAAATTGCTAAAGGTGAGGGTTTCATGGTTAGGTGTCTTGGAGGTTGTGTCTCTGAGTAAAAGTTGTGGAATCAGAGGTTTTGATACCTAGTGAGAGTATTACAATTTATTTTTTTGGTTGGTGGTGTGTTTACATAAGGGTTGTTTTGTAAATGTGGCCTAATTGGCCAAAGAGGACAGTGTAGAAGTCTAATTTTTGAGGAGTTGGTCCAAAGTGACCTATTGAGTTTTTTGAGATATGTTTTTGAATGCCCTAATGGGTACATAAAAAGGTGTTGGTCCTATGTTGAAAGGGCCTTCTCTAAAAGATATGTCTAATTTTCTCAATTGGCAATGCTACAAGGAGATAGTGAAGGTATGATGAAATAAGGAGAAGTTGAGGGCTTGGTGATTGAAAAGTTTGTTTGAGACTAATTCAATTGTGTTTGTTTTGAGTTTTCCTCCCTGCTCTACATGAATATTGTAGCCTAATCTTTGTGATATGGTCATTGCATCTTGTTTTAGGATGAGTTCTCACCTATTTACTAACCCTAGCTGAGGGTTAGGGTTTAGTTGAGTCAAACTCAGTTATTCCTGAACTATAAAGGCAATACTTGTATCTTTTTTAATGGTTTTATTCCTTGGATTTTTTCTAGAATACTTATGTTGTTTTAGTATTTTCTACAACTGTGAAATTTCCTAATATCTTTGTGTTAATACAATTACTACTTTCACCTTTTCTCCATGCTTGTATTTTGTGTAACATCTAATACCTCTTTACATGCACTATTTTTTGTCATTTTTATAGGTTATATGATTGTGCTAATCTATTGTGGGTGTCAGTTGTGGATAATCTTCATCCCTTTTGAGATATTTAAAACCCTAGCCGTCATGTTTCCCTCATAAAATTGGTAAAATAAATATTTGTGTGAGCTTTCTAGTGATTTTATTGATGCTTTGTGCAATAAAAAGTAGGAAGAAACACTATAGATCAGGTGCATCACCTTTCCATTATTTTTATGCATTTCTCCTCCTCCCTTTCCCCCTACAAGTCACTAGTTTTAGAGTTTATTGAGATTGGGTTAGACCATCCTCCTCTACACCTAGTTTAGAAAGGAAGTTGACCTTCTCTAGAGATTTAACCTCACTTGTAAGGTCCCACACTTCAAGGTTATTTCCATTGTATCACTGGAAGGCTGAACTCCATGTTTAGCAAGGTGCATTTCCAAGTGACAATAATTGTAGAAGAAGAAAGAAGGAGAGGTCTAAACCCTAGACATGTGGATAAAAGTGATGATAAGTTAGATCATGTTGCAGATAAAAATGGAGAAAACCTAGAAGAAGAAGAATAAGAAGAAGATTCAGATCGGGTAAATATTTTGAAAGCTATTTCCAAGATTGGTAAGAGACCTATAATTGAAATTTAAAACTATGCAGGAAATTTAAGCCCTGAGGAAATGATTGATTGGATCAATGATATGGAAGAATACTTTAATTATGAAGACATTGAAGATCCAAAAAGAGTGAGATTTGCTAAAACTAAGTTGAAAGGAAATGATGCTATCTGGTGGAAAAAAGTTCAGTTGGATAGGAATAGAAGAGGAAAGGAGAAAATCACAAAATGGGATAGGATGGTGATAAAGTTAAAGAATCAATTTATGCCTATTGATTATGAGCTTGAATTGTTGAAAAGATTGTAGAACCTAAGGAAAAAAGAGAAGTGTTTGAAGGAGTATACTGAAAAGTTCTACGAGATGATCATCAAGGTTGGACATAGTGAATCAAGAAAAGAAAAGGTTGTATGGTACATCAATGGAATAAGAACAAACATCCAAGAAGAGTTGATCCTGGTGAATATGACAATAGTTCAAGAAGCATACCAATTTTCACTGAAGGTATAGGAAATGTTGAACAAGAATTTTTAACAAAGATAGAGATGTGAAAGAGAAATATTCTAGAGAAATGGATCAAATTCCAGAGAGATAAGATCATATGTGGAGCAAAAAAAGGATGGAAAACCCTACCATAGTGAAGAGAAGGATAATAAATCATACTGTAGAGAAAGAGATGATAGAAACTTCTACCACAATGATAGAGGAGCTTATAATTCATACCAGAATGATGGATATAGGATAGATGAACGAAGATATGAGAAGTTTCCTTTCAAAGGAACTTGTTTCAAGTGTGGAGGTGAAGGACATAGATCATTTAAATTTCATCAGGGAAGTACCAACAAGAGGAATGAGAATACTAGAAGATCAACCTATTTTGATGAAGAACCTATTAGAGATCACCTAGTTTAGTTAGGAAACTAGAGAAAGGTGAGTCATTAGTAATGAGAAGAGATTTGATGCATGAAGAGGTGATTCGGGATGTTGGAACCTAAAATTTCCAACCATTTTTTGCAAAATTTTAGGTTCCTATAACAAAAAATTGGATTTCAAGACTCAAAAATGCATTTGTAAAAACTACCTCAAGTGCCTACTTTAAAAAATCACAACTTAAAGCCTCTTTAGTTTCATGAAAAATCACTTTGTAGATGCATTCATCTACCATATGTGAGTGAGCACATCTAATTTCAACTTCCTACGATCGGATTTGACAAAGTTTCAAAAGGTCAAGTTGAAGGATTCTGGGAAGGTCTGTTGTTTACACAGTGTTAAAACTGCCAAAAGGGTCAACTTTGGAGGACAATATTAAGCAATTGAAAGAGCGTCATGACAAACCGATTGGTGTCTCAGATTCTTCCCACCTTAATGTGCTTTCATGCCAGTTTTTAGGGTCCCAACATCTCATTTGGTATTTTTTCAAAACTAAAACCAAATGGATTTTTACCTAGTTTGAAGACTGCATTTCCAAAACAACTACAAAAAGGTCAACTTTGATGCTTGATATTTCATAAAGGAAGAATATTGAAGAAAAACCATTTTTCCTACATGTTCATGTGACCCAAATGTACTAATCCCCAGGATGGCAGCTTCTAAGAATCAGATCTTATATTTTTTCAAGAAAGAAAATTGGGGAGTTTTAGTTGAGTTTGATAGTGGCAGTTTTTAGAAAATGACTAAGTGAGCAACTTTGAACGTTAACAGTTTCCAATCCAAAATACTTCATTCCAATCTGTTTGATAACCATACTCCCTTGTCATAACTAAACATGTTGGTGTATTTTCATGGCTGCTAGAGATCGTTTGATCAATTTTCCAAAGCATTTATGGAGGCTACTTGACTCATTTTAGTCATAGTGCAAAATGTCAGAAATCAAATTTTGACGACTACCCATTTCAGATTGGGATGCATTTTATATTTTCAATGGTTACTTCACATGCTCCTTTCTCTTCTGCTCTTGTTTAAGTGGTACTCATCAATGTAGTTCTCAAGGTCCCATTTGCCAGTATGGACATAGAGAAAAACTCCATGGGGGAGCAACCTGTAATGTCAGGAATAACTTATCCTTATTATTCAAACTAGAAAAGGATCTTTTCAAGGAAAATGAGGGGAAAAACTCTTCCAAGAGACTATGAAGGAAATGTGCAGGAAGTGACTATCATATTATTCCTACTCTTGACTTATGTTGGCCTACTTCAAAAGGCAATGTGCAAGTTACACCAACTACACTTAAAGGTACTTGCAAATGCAAATTTTAAAACCAAAATAAGAGAATTTGTAAGTGAGAAAGAAGAGCTCCAAGAAGCAATAAGAAGAATCTTGGCAGACTTTGGGTCTCGAAAGGATAAAGCAACATGTTCTCAACTGGAAATTAGGGATAGTTGTGACAAGGTTGCACAAGCTAAAGATCATTTGTTTGATTGGGTTGTGTTGTGCCTTCAGCACACACACCCCATTCAGAACGGGGACCCTCTCTTTCCTTCGCCTCTCTGGGTCACTTTTGGTTGTTGCCTCATTTTTTTGGCCCCCTGTTTGGTGTTCAAAATGGTCAGTGAGCTTTAGGGAATTCAAATCAAGTTGACCATGTTTTTGTCCCCTCAAGTTTTCAAAGTTCTAAGTCTTTGTGGGATCCCACTGGCTGTTTGCCCACTACCTCCCACTGGCTGTTTGGCTTTAGGGAATTCTTCAGCTAGAGTGTTCATGCTCTGTGGGCCCACTACCTCCCATCACCGCTGGTAGCCTTTGAAATGAAGTTAAACTTTGCAATGAAAAACCTTTTTCTCGGGTTTGCTATAGCGGGAAGACCCCCCCTTCCTTAGCCACTTGAAACTTGGTCGAAGCTCACAAAGTGAAAATGAAAATCTGACGAGCAACTTAGGTCCATCCCCATGAGATTTTGTCCCTAGCGTGCCGCTCATGATTAGCTATCCCCAAACGGCTTTCAGACCTTGACTTTCCAGTGCTTGGGTCCCACCCTATTGACTGCTCATAAAGTTTAAACTCTCACGAAACCCTAAACCGTGGTCCATCCTGGATCCTTTGCTGTGGACTTCTATTGACATAGTTTCATTCATGCCTCACCATCTCGAGTGAATTTGATGGCCTATCTGACCGACCTTTGGACCCCGAGTCCTCCTCTGTCGGTTGCCTTCATTTTTTCCTCCAAATGGCCAAGTGACATCATCCTTTCGGGTCCCACCCCACGGGCCACTGCAATGAGATCATCATCTCTTACGGCTTGGATGAACATCCTTCCTCCCTTCGGGACTCGACTCCATCACAACTTCCAAAATGCAAAATGAAGTGATTAAGTGATGAGCCATTGTGGGTCATCTCCCATGGACTTCTGCCATCGGAACTCCATCAGGGTTTCGCCGTGCTCAAGAAAAAAACTATTTGTGTCCTTCCGCCACTTGGGACCTAGTCTCCTCATTGCCGTCAAATTTTCTAGCGAATAATGAAGTAAGCACAGAGGCCTCATCTCCACCCGGACTTGATTCGGCGGATTGCTCCTATCGGACCGCCATAAGACATTCACCATCTCAAACAACAATCAACTGACGTCCTTCTGCCCTTTCCAACCCAAAATTCCCAATTGATAAAAGTGAGTTATTGACCACCTTTCAGAACATCGGGCCCTGCCCGACGAAACTCCTTCCTCGGGCCGTCATTTTCCTAGAGCCATTTTAACAGCAAACTCCTAACAGCCAAGCTGCCTCCTGAGTCTGATTGCTAAAATGATGATCTTAACGCCCTCCAATCATCAAAATTACTTTGACCCACATGCCAAATAGGGCAACCTCCTTGATGGACCCCCTCAGATAGACCAAATTTGGAGGCAGATCGAGATAGGTGGGCCATATTACCTTGACTGGCATCCCTCCTGTAGCTGCTCCAGAATAGCCGTTAGCCTAGGGAAGTTTGATCCCCTAGACCCGAAGTGTTGAAACTCCCTACTACAAAGGGATAACGTCAATATGGAAGTGATGTTAGGGTTCTTAGAAGATGGTTTATCTAATTTAATGTCATTTTGCAGGATTTGGCTAACTTTACCGTATTTTTTTGTTTGAAGGTGCTTACCTCTCTCTCGCCTACAGGATTTATGGAATCAAGTGCAACACCCTCGGAGGTGGCCATAGAGAAGGACAAAGGAAAGAAAACAACCAAAGCACCCTGTGGGAAAGAAGACAAAAACTAGATAAAATACAAGTTCCAGGGGGAACCTCTTAACTCCAAGGTCACCACAGCCTGGAAAGAGATCACAGATACAAACATCGGACATGTAGACATTGATAAATTTAAGAAAAGGGTTTGGATCAACCCTACAATAGAGAATGCAAGAAATATCAGAAGTAGTGGGTTGGCTAAAGCTATAGGTTTCCCTCCCGCCCTCATTGCCCCCGAGCTTGTTATGGCTTGCAGAGAGGCATACCAAGAGGAGACCAGAACCATAGTAGATAGAGATGGGAATGTTTTGGCTAACATGTCTCCCAAGTCAATAACAAGGACTTTTCATATCCCTACCTTCAGGGAGATGGAGGTGCCAACCAAGGATGATGGCATGGCGATGTGGGATCAAGACCCCCTCAAGTGTAAAAGGCTTATAAATCAATACTGGTTAAAAGAGAAGAGGGGCAGTGTTGCAAAGGTTCCCTAGGAGCTCTTCTGCAACGAATTTTATGAGGATTACCATGACTTGGTAACCTTGTTGAGCAGAGTAATGGGCCTTCCAACTACTACCTACTTCCAAGAATGGATGTTGTACTTCGTAGAAGAGATTCTTTGTGGAGAAGCCAAGTTCTACTGGGCAGGGATAATCAATGATTGCTTCCACGAGAAATTTATGGTTGTAAAGAAGACCTCCCAGTTCTACATGACATCTTACTTGGTCTATTCATTGGATAAACGGATACAATGTAGAGGCTTATCCAGAGTACCAGCCGAAGAACCAAGAAGGGAGCTAAAGTTTTATGATAGGTACCCTCAATTGCAGTTCAAGAACTTCAAGAGGGATTATTGCAGGGTCAATGACGCTTTCATAGGTCATATCATTAGATTGCTCAGGGGTGACTTTGAAAGAAGAATCTCCCATAGGGCTAATTCCTTCCTCCGCCAGTTTTCCTTCTTATTCAATCAATTTCCAAAGTTTACATACATTCATGTTGAAGGCTTTTTAGAAAAACCATACAAGCTACCCCGATATCCCAATGACCGGATAATACTATTAGAACTCTCTCAGTAGCTACGACATGCACATGACCTAAGTAGCAAACACAAGGTGGGGACTCCTTATCCCCTCTCCTTCGGCCAAGGGCTATATGAACTCCACACATCCCAATGTGCCGACAACGTAGATAAGGAACTCATGAAGTATCACCTGAGGTTCCACACTACCCAACCATGAATGGACCCCTATGGCAAGTTGAAAAAGATGGTCACGACAGAATATGCTCATAGGCATAATGTTGAGGATTTTTGGGCTAATTGCAAGGATGATAATGAAGTATGAATGAGGCACTACATGCGAATGATAGCATATTTTGTAAAGAAGGTCAACTTGTGCCCCGTACTGGATTAGGTAGCAGAAGATGAGAACACAATGATGGATCCTTGGTACAATGCAATTTCCAACCTACCACTACCACTGATCGACTGGGATGAGCAAGAGGTTGAGACCTCGATATTCTAACCAAGGCCATCGAGGCAAGAAAAAAGAATGGATTGATGGGAAAATTTCCCAATTGAAGCAGCAAGGGGTCACCTTGACCTATGAGGGGCTTGAGGAGGAGCCTATAAGTGAAACAAACAATGGGACAACTGTTGCCCTATTGGAAGAGGCTTCAAAATCTCCCCTGTCCACCAGATCAAGGAAGAGAAAAGAAGCTACTGAGCAACATCCCAACCCTAAGGTTTATACGAGAAAGTCTTCGGAAGGTGAACCTTCCAAGAAATATAAGAAATTGAGCAGTTTCACAAAGATGCCTACCATCCAAGAGGACCCTCTCCATGAAGGAGAGGAACTAGAGGTTGAGCAACCATAATCTCCACCTGCTACCTCTGATACTACCATTATAGCCACTGCTACCCTTTTCCTACTTCTCAGGCAATGGTTGCTACTTCTCCACCTATGGTGGATATCTCGGTCCACCTTGCCTCTTCTCCACCCACTGTGCAGGTTGTAACCATTGACTCTTCTTCTGCCACCACCTCTCTGCTTTCCTCTGCCTCCATGTCTTCGACAACATCACTTCCCCTAGCAACAAAAAAAATGTCAATTCCCACACTCTCACTCCCAGAGGCCCTCTCCCAACATATGCAGAACATTCCCACAGAGCTGTCAGGAGTACTAAAGAACCCAACTATTCAGGCTGCCTTGGTGCAGATTCTTGCTAATATTCCCACATTCACTCCTCTAATTGAACCACTAGAGATGAAATACACAATGGAAATATCAAAATAATTGGAGCGACAAAAGAAGGAAGCCACAAAATAGATCTAGGAGGAAGCGGATGATTACCATGAGCATCCCAAGTTCCAACACCTGCCAATTGATGAGGTGGTGAATGAGGGTGAACAGACAGAATCCTCTGAGGGTGATGAGGAAGATGCTGGAACCAGATATAATGTGGAAACCTTTGATGTGGACCTCAAAGAGGAGTTGGCTCGAAAATTCAAAGATGTCAGAGAGGAAGTAGAAAGGTAGCCCTTTGATGAAGAAAATAATGAAGAAGTGGAAATGGAGGAAGATACTGAACCCCCAACTAGGGAGCATGATAAAATCCCCAAGCATGATGAAGAAATATCTCTCTCGGAGGAGCAAGAAAAGAACCTCAAGCATGATGAAAATATGTTGCCTCAGCATGAGAAAGAGGAAAAGAAAGAAGAATATAAACCCCAAGAGGAGGATGAAACACACAAAATCCCAGGAACATAATAGCTTGAGGAGCATGAACATGATGAAGAAGAAGAAAACAAAACTGCTGAAGGGGAAGAAAGCCCCAAAGAGCACACAGTTTCTAACTCCCCACAAAAGGAAACAATGATTATTCAGGATTTCGATGAGGAGGAAGGAAGGATAGAACAAGAAGCTCTAGGAAATAAAGAAATCGAGATCCAACACACCCATGAAGAGGAAGAAGGTTGTCATGAATCACCAAAGGGGGAATCTCAAATGCCTGAGTGGCTTGATAAATAATTGGAAAAGAAAAATTCAAGCTCAAAGGATCCAAGGGAAAGGCTGGAGGCCATCTTGGCCTAAGCCCAGATGAGCATGAAGAAAGAGAAGAAACCTAAGGTCAAATCTCAGCTGACAATGGATGCCTCTAGATCTAGAACTGTGCAAATAGCCACCCCAGTGGTGAATGAAGAAGGGGTAAGATATAAAATTTCCACCCTTAATCTAGGGATAGCCACGAGAGAGAAAAAGATCAACCACATCCAAGGGTCTGTTGCCACCATCGTGCATCAGATGCACAAAGATAATATTTCAAAGGAGGAACTAAAAGCACAAGTGGCTGATTTGACAACCTATATTCAACAATGGTCATCAGTGGAAGAGATTCCCACCACATCCTTAGCACCACCACAATTACTATCTAAGGACCATATTGATCAGCTTGAGAAAATAAATAATTGGACAAAAGCCATGGAGGATTGGTTCAAACAGGTCATCTACAATGGCAACATGGGCATCAACCGCGTGGTTAGGACAGCAAAAAAATTCTTAGTGTTACAAAGAGTGCTTGAGGGAATAAGGAAGTTCTGAGCTATACAAGATCACGTACCCCAAACTTGAGGCTATCCTCAAGGTACCTGATGGATCTTGGGAAAAGGAATTTTCTTAGGAAAAAGGTGACCATTGGCTTGTAGAAACATGGAAGTTGGGCCTAGATCATAGAAAAGAGGTATTAGAACAAGTGCTCCATGAAGTGGATATCAAAATAGATTGGATCAAGGAAGTCTGAGCTATTTGTGAAGAATATATTAAGTTGATGATAGACTTTGATGTGCCCGCAGTCGAGTTGGATCCAAAAGAAGGTAAAGCCCTACTTCCATAAGAAGATGGAAAATGGCACCGTGGATGTGCTAACACCAAATTTCATGGGCTTCGTTGCTTGAGCCTTCACTCAGTCCAAGCAGGTAATTAAGAATGCACAAAAATTTGACAAGGACTGGGATGTTGTCACAAACAAATTAAGGAGATTCAATTTTCAAGTGATCCAATCAAATATATTGGAGTGGGATAAGCTTCGTGGATTGATTGGAAAGTTTGTGGAATATGCCACTATGAAGAGAAATGAAGGAATTCATGTGATTGATGATGAATTCCTCATAGCGTAGCTACAAAAAAGGGAAATCAGCAAAAGACAAAAAAGCTACAGTGTTGCCACAAAAGGAAAAAATAGGGAAAAAGAGAAGAATTTAATTTTAAATTGTAATATATTTGGGGGTAGGTGAAACCCTAGTTTGTAGTGAATATTGGCCACACAATGCAAATCAATCTTGGCCATTCATTTTGATTTTTGAACACTATAAATAGGGGGTCTCCTCTCATTTTCAAGAGAGAGTTGAGTTGTTGTAATGACATACTACTGAAATTTTAATAGAAGTTTATGCTTTTGGTGGATTCTTCAATTTCAAATGCATGTTACATGGTTCTTCTCCCATAGTTAATTTGAGTAGATTTTCTTTGCTATTTTAAATGTTTTAACTTGTTCTAGTAGATTAGTTGATATTGTTCATTGATTTTGAAGCATTCTATTGTGTGTTAGCAACCTTTCTTGTCCATACTTTTGGTTGTTTATTGATGGTAGACAGTTGTGAAAAGTTAGTCTGGACTTAGATTGAAATTTTCTCTAAATTTCCATTATTTGTTCATGCATATGGTGAATGAATGATTGAGTATCTACAGTCCTTAGAAGCTTCCACAAATTTCATTAGACTATGATATAATCTGGTTAAGTGAAGTTCTATTTTGGGAAGGTTGTCTACAGTAGAATCCTCCATGATCATTGTTCACTGCTGAATTTCAGATCCAGGAACCTCTTCTCCTCCCTGCCCTTTTCCTTTTTTTGTAGAAATGACCTATGCTAAGGTTCATTGCACATTGTAAAGCCAAATCTCAAGTTGAAATAGGAGTTTAAGACTGTTGTTTGAACTTGCAACAATTGTACACCAACTTCCCCATCTCAAGAACTCCATTTTAAGATTCACCTTCCCTCCAGCTTAACTCTGTAAGTCTTCCCTATGATTACCAAAAAAATCACATTGAACCAACTAAGAAATTCCATGCATGTCATGACCTGACACCCGAGAGACCTTGGGGTGATTTTCAACAACTTGTTGTTGGAGATTGCCTTTCAAGAGAGGTAGTGTGCCCATGCACTACCTATGTTGAGAAAGTGTTAAAACACCCATCAACAGGTTGTAAGGAAAAGGGAAAATTAAAGATATTTCTGAAGTTGAGGGTGACACATTGTCCACTACAGTGGTGGAGTTTTGAGAAATGCAACTCAACATCAAAGTGTTGGACTCGGGGAACACTGAGAGGGGGGTGAATCAGTGTTTAACAAGATTTAATCTTGAATTCTGATCATAAACCATTTACAACACATAAACAGAAATAAAGATGCAAGCACATGAACAAGATAATCAAAGCACCATAACATATATTGTTTACATGGAAACCCTATTAGGGGAAAAACCATGGTGGAGATTAATCCATAATTTATACTATGTTAAAAGTATGAAGAAAAGGGAATGCACATGCATTCAAGCACACTGCCTAGAGATCACTACTCAAAATAAGGAAGGCTCACTACCTTACAAAATGTTTGTGATTACAACAAAAGGTTCAATTGAAAGGATAGCATCTGCATATGCCAAAATACAGTTCCGGTTAAGCTCATAAATCATATTTTGGACCTGCTGACTCCTTCTAGACTTCACTCTGCTCTACTCTAACTCACTTCCACAAAATCTTAATGCACAAGTGAAACTATGCATAACTCACTCAATCACCCTTATGATATTCACACATACATCTACTCTGCTCTTTTCGCACACTCACACACACTCCACTCTATGCAAAATGAATTACCAATCTCATCTATATACCTGCTACCAAAATTTTAATTATTACAAGTCAGCTTCAACAAAATATGAAATATTCTTCACATGTTGGCTCAAATCATGAGCAATCTTTGATGCGTACCCACACAAGTTGGCTAGACTATAGATATGACCTGAAACAAAATAACCAACACAAGAAACAATTAATTAATTACTCCTTATACATGCGACATGTGACATTCACTAGGTCAGCCACAATGAGGAAATAAACAGAAAAACATCATTCTGAATCTCCAAGCCCGTACACCGATTAATGTAACATCACAAAACTTACCAATAAGGTAACATATATGCTTAAAAAACTATCCTAGGGATCCACAACAAAAAATGATGATCCAGTGAAGCATACAGATCGACAAACTAATCAGATACCCTGTTCTTTCTTCTTTCTACCGATAGAACATTGTACTCTACTTTTCTTGCCGGTATGAATAAATTATGATCTGCGAACTGGGATAATGACTTTAGTTGCCATCAATGACAACACTAGAAGCCATATTCCAACAATCTCCCCAATCCATATGCCAAAAATCTCCCCCTTTGGCATTGATGGTAACACTTAGTGAAAAATGACTTAAGTGTCAAAACCAAAGATACACTGCCAAAATTTCAAAACTTTCAAAACACAACTTTCTTTCAAAACACTGCTCCCCCTTAAAATTTCAAGGCATTTTTCACAGCACTCTCTCCCCCTTTGACATCAATGAAAAAATTTCAATGCTTTCTCTCTCCCCCTTTGCTAATTAGAAATAGGATCAAAATTTGAAGAACTACAACTATTGCACAAGTCAAAAAATGATTTTATACTTATCTTTCATTTTCAGAAGAAATTTCTTCCATGCTTCTACATAAATCCCAATAATTAAGATTGTGCTATTATTCTCAGATGTCTTGTTAATAATTTGAATGAGAGATTTTGGAATTATAATTGCCTCTTCTAACTTCTCTCCTTTCTTCAAGACCTCAATCAGCTGCTCCATCCTGCATTCAGTCAGATCCTTGACTTTCCAAAATGTTTCCACAAGGTTGTTCCTAGTGAAGTGGATTTTTTCATGCTCGTACTGCAATTCTTGAATTTTTTCCTTTACTACACCATCCCTGTCCTGAGACATGTTGTAATCCTGACCAATTTTGACCAACTCAGCTTCAATATGCTCCATATTTTCCTTATACCTCCCAACAACATGAGGCCATCGAAGACAATAGTTGTAGATGTTGTTAGCTAAATTAATGCATTGCCTCAACTCATTCATTTTATTTTTTATTTTGGTAAGGGACAGCCTAAAATACTCCTTCAGATGTAGAATTACTTCTTCCTCTTTCCTGTCGGGGACTCTGATACCATAGCTTCCTTGATACATTCAATCAATTCTTCTGGAAAGACATTCTGAAAACTCTCCAAACCAATATTATTGTGCATAAAGTAAGAACTCAATGTGTTCTCAATTAGTTCCTTCTCATATGAGGGTCTCTCCAACCATAAGCCAACAATTTTCTTCATCCCATCTTTTTCTTGAACAAGCTGCAATATCTTAGCTTTGAATAAGGCATCATCTTCTTCACTTCCTTCTTCCATCAACACATTCGGTTCAACTAATTTTGGTTCATCCCTAGGAGTATACTCATTAGATTCCTCATCTAGTATATCCATAATTATTTGTCCTTTTCCTTTCCTTCAGATCTTGGAGACTTGTGTACCAGAGGAGTGTCATTAGCAAACTCTAGAGCCCTTTTCTGGTTCCTCTCCATCTTACCGGAAGATGATCCAACTTCAAGTGCTTTTACCAGAATGGAAATGCTAAGTACTCCATACTTTCCCAACAATTCACTAAAGAAATTTGCATACACTTGCTCACAATTTTCTAGGGTCTTAGAATGTTCAAAAAATTTCTTACAAACCGGTTCATTTTCCTTCCATATCACATTATCATTCTGAGGCAAGAAATTTAGAAAATACATCATGACACATATGATAAAAGTACCAAACCTAAAGGGGTAGTTTGCATCCTTTGTTAATTGCACATTCTCCATCAATTGTTCTTTTAACAAATTGCACAGGTCAAAGTCTTGGTCCTCCATTATCATTTTATGAGATATGTAAAGTGTACCTATCGAGGTTATGCCTTCCCTATTTCAGAAGAAAATTTTGTATGAAATCCCATGTGAAATGTACCTTGTTATTGGATCTTTGATTGTTGAAATTATGAGAGCTCTTTGATCTCCTGTTACTCTGGTTAGGGTTTCAAATTCAATGTTTTGAATCTACATCTTTTTCGGAATATCCCTGGCATTGCATCATCCAGTTAAATTTCTGATCACCTCTTTTGAAATGAGATAAGGTTTATCTAGAGTGAGAGTGTCCTCATTCAATTTGTTCAAGATAAACCTAACAACTTTCACATTGATAAAATAAGGAAACTTATTCCAAATGTCCAAAATTTTATGTTTTGCATCTTCAAGCCACTTCAAATCATCGACCGACAACAACATATTTCTTACATCTTTGATATTCCTACTACTATATTCATCCAAATTCACAATTCCTTTGATTTGCTTCATTTTTCTTTCCGTAACGAACAAGTTTTTCTTCCGAGCACAAAATTAAGTGAGAATTTTGCAAACTGAAATACCTGCTGAATTCATTGCCAAACTTACCTGACTCCTTCAAAATTCTACTGCAAAGGCTCTCCTTCTATTCTTCTTCAATGCAAGGTGACAAATTGATTTGTCATTCTTCATTCCAATCTCTCTAAAAGTCATATGATTTCGAGAGAGATTGGAATGAAGAATAACATATCAATTTATAGAAAATTGATTATTCGAACGACAGGTCAGGATCAAAAGATCAACGGATGGTTGAGATCGATAGATTAGACATGCATTATGATAATTGTCAGTATCGACATGAGTGATACAAATTAGAAATAGAATTAAAGATTAAATAAATGATTTAATTTTCAAGTTTGGTATTCGAAAATAGAAGAATTATCTTTGCATGACAAAGATAAAGATTGATTAAAGCAACTGTTGTTCGAATGCACGCACAAGGTTTAATTAATTAAATAAAAATATTTAATTAATCTGCATGTACACACAATTGAGTTAGCACTGGACGATTGAATAATTTGACGAAGAGATTACTCAAGAAAGCCACTCAGACATTAAATCAAGAGTCAACTGAGCAATTAAAATAGATGTTGAGTCAAGTCAAAGTGAATACTTAGATAACTCACACAATTTATCTAAATATAGAGGAATGCGTTAAAATAGAATTTATGAATTAAATAGCTAATTTAATTCAAGATTTGATAGTTGAAGAATAATTAAATAAATAAGATTTATTTAATTAAATGACGAAAGGATTAAATGAATGACTAAATAAATAAAGAATTTATTTAATTATAGTTGAAGTATGATAAAGAGTAAATTAAATAAGATTTTATTTAATTTGACAAGAAGGATAAGGTTAATTAGTAACATAATTAAATAAAAAGTGTTTATTTAATTAATCAGATGGAATAAAGAAAATGTGAATCAATTAAATAATTAAGATTATTTAATTAATAGAAGAATTAAAGTTAAAGTGAATAACTAAATAATTGACATTATTTAATCATGACCATGGAAGAAATACGAATTATTAAACATATCGAAGTCACAGGCTTAAACCAGATTTCAGTGTCTACATTTGCCCCTCTTTGATACAATGTCATTTCGTCATTGTGTCAAAGAAAATCAATAAGAAATATGCCCTAGTCATTTCCCGATGTAAACAGGTGAAGGTATGCCCCCTCGAGAAAATTGACAAATTTTTAAAAAACTTCAAAAAAATTTGGAAATGATCTCGATTAGTCCATTGGATGGTCAAAAATGCAGTGGAGTTGATGGAATTGAAGTTGGAAATGTTAAGGGCAGGTACGGGTTGATTGAAGTTGGAAATTGACGCAGCCAGTAGAAAAGAATGCCACCAAAACCCTAGGTATAAATAGAAATTGGGGTAAAAACCAATTCATTTTCACCCACCTAGCTTTAGAATTGAGATTTTTCTCTACACCCACAATGATGATGTCTCCCATCCCGAACACTCACCATCGAGCATACAGGATCTGGACCTTCAGGCGGCCAGCTGACGCAGACCCCCCAGTATGTACCTCAAACTTGAATTTTGAAATTTTTTAATTTGCACATGTTTTTATGCATTTAATTTGAATTTTAGCTATATGTCAATTTATTAAAACGCCGCATGTGAATGCGCAAACGACGCATTTGCATGTGGATCAACGCATTTGAAATATCACGTAGATAGGTTAGCGTAGGTTTTATGCAGTTCACCGCATTTGTAAATTATTTCAACACATGTGATAAAGAACAATGCATTTGCATTTAAATTAGTCGCATATGTTTATTGTTCAACGCATTTGATTTTATTTTGACGCACTTCTTATTTCATTTCTGCAATTGCAAATGATAGTTAATTTTCCCATATGCCTTTGTTATTATGCACGTATATGCATTTTAAAGTTACACATTTGACAAAGAGTGACACATATATATAATTGAATGATGCATTTGATTTTTTTGCAACGCATATGTAAAATAATGGTGCATGTGCAAAAGAATGACACATTTGCAAAATAATGACACATTTGAATAGCAGTGAATTTAGTCATTTTGTACTAGGATGGATGTTTGATGTTGACATGAGGCATGTATAATGCCATTGCAGGTTGTGCTAGACTCTGTATATATGTGAGAGTTGAGACACACTACTTTTCGCTTCCAAGACAACTTGCAGAGCACAAAGCGACATTTCTTATGGCACCTAGGTTTGCTACATGTTACAGACATGCCCCAGATTCGGGCGAACCAGGGCTTATTGACAACATTGTGTGAGCGGTGGCACTCAAAGACGTCTTCCTTTCACCTGCCTACTAGAGAGGCTACAGTTACTTTGGAGGATGTCTACAGGATCCTCAGACTTCCTATCAAAGGCACACAGGTGAGGTATGATACCCAAAGGGGTGTTTTCAAGATTTGCAGATACTACCCGCACGTGGATGTGAGACAGTTATGGTTCAACCATTATGAGATTAGATGGTGTATTATGGCACAAAGGTATAGGCGGCTAGACTATATAGTGTGTACTTTGATAGGTGGCATAGTGCTTCCTAACCATCGAGGTCATGGTTTTCCCATGGGTTGGGGGGAGATGCTAGTAGGGATGCTAGAACGGCGGGAGGTATATGCATGGGGTCCCTATCTCCTTGGCATGTTGTATTTTCATTTGCATGATATTTCCTACCGAGAGGCACAGTCTATGAGTTGTGGTACCACGCTCCTGATGGTATGGGCATGGGAATACATTGCTATTTTCTGGCCACCAGTGATAGTAGATGTATAGCACATAGCTCCCTATGCCTTCCGCTATGCGGGGGAAAACACTCAGCACCACATGGGAGATACTGGGTATTTCAGGCATGCCATAGACACTATGGTTCAATTTACATGGAGGCGATACTTGGGATGCGCAGAGTGGTCGGATGAGGATGAGCACTTGCCTTTTTTCTGCCAGACTCAGTACTTGATTGGATGGACTATTTCACATGTCCACATCATAGAGCATCACTTGCCAGATCATGTATTGTGACAGTTTGGGGAGGTACAGGATGTGCCAAGAGGATGGGCCGAGTTCACGAGGTCTTCGTGAGAGATCCCTTTGTGGGGTCTGGAGATTCTAGTGGCTACTGCTGAGGTAGACATTGATTGATTACAGGCAGTTCCTTGGGGATGGAGAGATGGTGCAGCAAACCCAGGTACCACAGAAGATTATGATCAGTCGTGGGTTGTGCATAGGCTGATTCCCTTGACAGATCTAGATCAGCCAGCACCGATAGAGTGGTGAGGGATAGGACCATGAGGTAGGCGTGGTAGAGGTAGAGGGCGGAGAGGTGGAGGAGGTCGTGGTGATGATGGAGATGATGGTGGAGGTGGTCGGCGAGGTGGTAGGAGAGGGAGATGTGGATGGAGGGGACGAGGGCCACCATTGTCACCGATCTGTGAGGAGGGACGAGGAGAGGAGGATGTGGCCATGCCTAATATTAGCAAAGGTGGAGAGGAGGTTCATGTTGAGATTGGCAGAGAGGAGGAGTAGCCCAGAGAGGAGGAGGCAGATAGAGAGGAGGCAGAGATTGATGCCTTGGGCTTGTTGGGTTCCTATCAAGAGGATGATGAGGATGACAATGATCATGAGCGAGAGATTTGGGACCATATTTTAGAGGAGTTGGAGGATGAGGAGGATGGTGTGTTGAGGGTCAGACAGGTTGATACAAAGGTAGTTGATTCTAACATTGCTACACTTCGGGCTTAGATTGCATCCTTGGAGGAGCAGAAAAGGTGATGATGTCTAAGAGGGATTTGGTATAGATGGAGAGGGACAGGGCTATCATGGACAGAGATCAGGCCATAACTCGGAGGCATGAGGCTGAGCAGAGATTCACAGAGATTAACAATTTATGTACTGGGCCAGCAGCTGCTTTCGCCAGAGATTTAGTAAGATCCGGAGAGAGGGCCACCTATTACAGGGATTTATATGAGACAACAGTTTCTCTAGAGAGATGGGCTATGAACTTTTTAGAGGCATGCATTGAGAGGTCTCAGACTAGGACCCACTCTAGGACAATAAGCACAGAGGGTGTGGAGCAACCACGCAGATCAAGTCCATATGATAGGCCCCACTCAAGTCACAGGTCATCGGGTTCCCGACATTAGTCATCTGCACACTCTAGTCATGATAGCAGTGGCAATTCAGGATAGGGATAGCTATTGATATGTATCGAGACATTGTATTATGATCCTTTAGCCTACAGGCTTCCATGTTTATTGATACATTATGACATTGTGATGTGACACTGTTGAGTGATATATATATATATATATATATTATTTTGGCGGCGATTCTCATGATATACATTTCTATTTATTGATCATGCAGTCGTTTATTTGTACATGTGATGTTTATATGATATGCCATATGATGGATGATTGTATCTACTTTATGATGTGTTTATGCAACCTATGAGATGATGTTGATTCTATGTGATGATGATTCTATATGATGTATGCATTTTATAGTTATGAGATGCAATATGATGTTATATGTACAATTCTTTCTACATGTGATGTTATACACATGTAATGTGATGCAAGTATTTACATTTGTTATGTACATGGAATGCTTATGATATGTGTTGTATGATGATGAATATCTATTATGCCTTGATGTCATAGATATGATAAATACCTATATGTATGTAATCTTCTAACATGTATGTGTATGTAGGAGACTTATATTGTTGTGTGTCACAGGACTCCGTCATAATGCAAGAAAGAAGAACTATTAGTGCGGAAAGAAAGATTGATAAATAATAAAAGAAATGAGATGGATGTTAGTATTAGCAATCTTTGATGTTTCGTTGTATCACAAAAGGTATTGCACTTTATCATCATTGGGCAGGACTAATACAAATGGAGAAAAACACCATGATATGGCATAGATCAAGGTGTGCAAGGTCATCCACTTGCTAACAACATAAAGTTTCAAACAAGGATTGTCATTAACTCATACTAAGGGCACAAGTTGCCCCAATCTTTTTGTCAAGACAAACCATAGACAGAAAACAAAGTAAAAGTTGGGTCATGAGACGTCATCGCTCCTCTAAATCCTTCATGGGACATCCTTGAGGAAACTAGTAACATGACTCAAAATCAAATTAAAAGACAATTGATAAACAACAGTCAAAGAAAATAGAATTTTGATACATCATTGCTTCTCTAAATCCTTCATGGGACATCCTTGAGAAAGCTAGTAGCATAATTTTGAGTCATCAAGTCAAATAAAATGATAAAATAAATAAGCCATAAAGTCAGAAAGCCAATAAAATATTTTCCAAAACTTGATCTATTTGTTGAATTTGTTTTGATTGATAAAAGGATTGATTGATAAAGCCTGATTTCAAGAGATACACATACCAGATAAGACTTCGAGTCTGGTTTTGATGTTATGACTATCTGTATAAGGCATGAAAAATCCTAGTTTTGGAAAGACATGTATCATATATGACGTTGAGTCAGATGTCGTTGATTTGATAATCTGTGTAAGGCTATGTTTGATTGTTTGACAATGTCAATATGCAGGAAGGACTCATCCTATATAACACATAGATTATTTTATTGATATCTATATTCAAGAAGGACTCATTTTTAACAAGATATAGGTTGATTGTTTCATTTGACAAGTTGTGTGATTTGACTTAGAGACATTGCTGACTTGTTCACCAGATTGATGCATGACTTGATATGATGTGCTGACAATCGACTATGTGTGATGACAAACCCTAAAGGACTAACCTAGTGCGGCCTTGGGGGCTCATCAATTGATGGCATTTCCTACGTTACACATGCAAAGACCTCGTAGTTTGACTTGAATTCAACTGACAAGACTGACTACAAATAAAAGACATGTGTGATAGTGAATGTGATGAACCTTAATGGACTAACCTAGTGTGGCCTCAGGGGCTCATCAATTAATGGCCTTGATTATGTTATACACGCAGAGACCTCGTAGTTTGACACAACCAAAGACCTTGACATATAGACATATGGATTGAGTCATGATTTTATACAGACAAACCTAAATGGACTAACCTAACGCCTCGGGGGCACATCGGTAGATGGCTTTGCCTACATCCAGTCGCAGAGGCAACGTAGTTCAACAAATGACAAAGACTGACAAGTGCAACTGACTCTGACTCTATTTTTGGATTTTTGACATGTTTTGATTTTTTTGTCCTTTTGAAGTTTTCTGATGTTTTTGTGTTTTCTCAAGTCATTTTGTGATGTTTTTGGATTTTTCCATGGTTTTATGTCTTCAACATAGCCAATGTAAGAACCAATATGACACACTTCAAGTGTTTTCCCCCAATTGAGTATAAGACCAATTGATTATGAATAGGGTAAAATGGGGGATATGAAATGCAGTCGATGTCAATTGTTCCAAGTTATGGGAAAGACTACCACTTATTACGAATGGTATGTACAAGCGATAGATAGGAAAGATACGTGATATGCATAGGGTAGTGGGATATGTACAAGGTAGTGGACTATGTATAGGGATAGATAGTATGTACATGATATGCTTAGATTAGAATAATAGTAGACAAAGGAGCAGAGTCAACTACACATGGCGCCCGTTTGCCAGGTTTTCACCATGGTACCTATCCATAGTGCCACTGAAGTGGTTTTCACTATTGGAAAAAAAAAATTCTTTACTATTTTCTGGATTATCTAATTTTTTTGGTGTTACCAACGCCTGTTTGCCAGGTTTTCACCTTGGTAACGATTTTTTTTTTTTTGATATTTTTGTATTTTTGCTATTAAGACAAGGCTCTCAGAAGTTATGTGTAGAACTTCTTCAGATGAAGAATATTGATTGGTGAGGACAATGGTTCCCCTTCAAGAGTAGAAAGTTGATACGCTCCTAATCCAAAGGCTTCTATAACAATATAAGGTCCTAACTAGTTTGGTTCAAACTTTCCTAGTTTTTCTCTTTATGCTTGATTCTTTGGGTTCTCCATTAAAACCAGGTCACCAATGTCAAAGTTTTTGTTCAATACCTTCCTGTTATAGCTACGACAAAGGAAATTTTGATATGCTTGGATATGGTCTAATTCCTTCTCTCTTCGCTCATCCAGGAATTCTAGCTCATGGAGTCTCGATACTTGGTACTCTTCATCATCAATGTGTCATTTCAAGGATACCCTTAGGGAAGGAATCTCGACCTCAATAGGAAGAATGGCTTCAAAACCAAATACTAGTGAATAGGGAGTGGCGCCAGTGGGAGTACGGATACTTGTGTGATAAGCCCAAAAGGTGGGATTAAGTTGTAAATGCTAATCATGACCAGCATCATTGATAGTTTTCTTGAGGATTCTAATGATGGTTTTGTTAGATGCCTCTACTTGGCTATTACCTTGTGGGTAGTATGGAGTGGAAAAGTGATGTTGAATATGAAATTCATCACAAAGATGGCGAAATTATTGATTCTTAAATGGGCGTCCATTATCTATGATTATGGACTGAGGGACACCATACCGACAGATGATATAGTTCAGGATAAACTTAGAGATTTGTGTGCCGGTAATGTATGTCATAGGTATAGCTTCGATCCACTTCATAAAGTACTCAGTGGTAGTGATAATGAATTTGTGGCCATTAGATGATGTGGGGTGTATCTTACCTATGAGGTCGACTCCCCATTGGATGAAGGTCCATGGTGATGTTATAGGACAAAGCTCTTGTGCTAGTGCATGTATCAAGTCTCCATGAACTTGGCATTGGCGACATTTTGTTACAAAGACATATGAGTCCTTTTCCATAATAGGCCAGTAATAACCCAGTCTCATAATATTTTTGGCTAAGGTAGGACTGCTAGAATGGGAACCACATATACCCTCATGCACCCTACGCAAGGTTGCTTGTGCTTCAGTAGAATCAAGACATCTCAGTAGGGTATTATCTAAGGCGCGCCTATATAGGGTGTCTCTGACGATGGTATATTTGGCTGACTTTCGAAGGAATGTCCTACGTTGGTTGTTTGAGAGGCCAGTTGTTAGGATTTCAGCATGAAGGTAGTCATAAATTTCTTTGTACCATGGGGAATCAGGACCAACAATGTCACATACCATTTCAGAATCTAGGATATCGTAGGCTAGGACCAAAAGTTGTTCTACCAAAAACTCAAACTTAGGCACATTGTTAGGAATGTCTAGAAGTGATGCAATTGTAGCCATAACATCTGTTGCCCTATTTAAAACATGAGGTATCTGATGAAATTTGACTTTTTCAAAGTAATCTTTAAAGCTATCAACCATGTGTTTGTATGGAGAAAGCTTCTCATCCTTAGTCTCATAATCATCATTTACCTGTCTAATTACTAGTTGAGAATCACCATATACCTGTAGATTCTTAATTTTCCACTTGACTGCCATGAATAACCCTGTCACTAGAGCTTCATACTCTGCTATATTTTTAGTACATGGAAATGCAATCCTAAATGACTTAGGGAAGGAATCACCCTATGGTGTGATAAATAGTATACCATCCCTTGAGCCATGATTTGTATGTGAGCCATCAAAGTATAGTTTACATGTTATGTTTGTGTCAATTGTAAATATAAAATCATCAGGAAAATTTGAAACTAAAGGATGATTTGCTTGTAATGGTGCATCAGCTAACTGATTAGCAATGACTTGTCCTTTAATAGCCTTTCTTTTTACATACTGGATATCATACTCACTAAGTATCATAACCCATTTGGGCAGTCACCTTGTTAATGCCGCCTTGCTTAGAAGATATTTTAGAGGATCTA
Organism: Sequoia sempervirens; assembly: GCA_007258455.2. NCBI lineage: Eukaryota > Viridiplantae > Streptophyta > Pinopsida > Cupressales > Cupressaceae > Sequoia > Sequoia sempervirens. The sequence continues at coordinate 294,220,881 of VDFB02000003.1, read as the reverse complement.
TTTTAGCAATCAACATCATTTGATGGTTTAGCATATAGTGCCTTAGTTTTTGGGTAGCCAATACTACTGCAAGACAGGCATGTACAATGGTACTATAGTTGAACTCATAACCTACCAAAGTCTGACTAATATAATAGACTGCCCTTTCATGACCTTCATCGTCATTCTGTGCAAGAAATGCTCCGAGTGATGAATGGGTTGTTGTAATATAAAGAATCAATGGTCATCCTTCATCAGGTGGCATTAAGACTGGTGGTGTGAGTAAATAATCCTTAATCAATTGAAAATCCTCTCCGCACCTAGTTGTCCATGCAAAGGATACCCCTTTCTTATGTAGATATTGAAAAGGATGTGTCTTATATGCTAACTACACTATAAATCTTCTAATGGATTGCAGTTTTCCTTGTAAAGTCCTTAGCTGACTGAGATTAGTTGGCGGAGGCATGTCTATGATTACTTTCACCTTGGTCGAGTCCACTTCAATGCCTCATCTAGAAATGATATAGCCTAAAAGCTTTCCTGACTTAACTCCAAACACACATTTCTTGGGATTGAGTCTCACTTTATACTTCTCCAACCTTTGAAATATCTTGTCTAAAACCTGTAAATGTTTTTCCCTTGTCTTGGATTTAACAATAAGGTCATCGACATAGTCCTCCACAAGAATGTGTACTAGATCATGAAAGATGGTGGTCATGGCACGTTGATAGGTTGCTCCAGCATTTTTGAGTCCAAAGGGCATAACATTCCACCAATAAGTTCCCCAAGGACAAGTGAAATTTGTCTTAGGTTGGTCTTTAGTTGCAATTCTGATCTGATTATATCCTGAAAATCCATCCATAAGGGACAACATCTCATAACCTACTGTCATGTCTACTATCATGTCTATGTTAGGCAAAGGGAAGTCATCCTTAGGACAAGCCTTGTTGATATCTCTAAAATCGGTGTAGATGCAGATTCCCTCAGTTGGTTTAGTGATTGGTACAAGATTGGAAATCCAATCTGCATAGTCGATTGATCTAATGAAACCAACGTCTAACAGTTTCTTGAGTTCTTCCTTGACTAGTAAAGCAATTTGTGGATGCATTTTTCTCAATTTTTGTTTCACTAGTTTGACACCTGGTTGTAAGGGTAAGTGATGTAGAACAAGTTCAGGATCCAACCCAGGCATGTTTGCATATGACCAGGCAAAATTTATCTATCTTTGTACAAAGAAGTGGAATTTTGGTTGCTCTTTTATTGTCAATGACGCTGCAAAATAAACCAATCGAGGATTCTCCTTTGTACCTATGTTGACTTCTACTAATTCTTCAATGATCATGGGTGAGTTTTCCTTTGCAATGGGGAGAATGTTCAAACCTCCATCCTTAGGTGCCTCCGAGAGGTTTTCACCTTCAGATGCATCTTTTCTTTTTACTTTTTCATCGTCTAGAGGCGCCTTTCGATTTTCACCTAGAGACTCATCCTTTTTATCTTGCTTATTCTTTTTCTCATTTTTTAGACTGGAAGGTTGAACAAATTCCCCAAAATATGCTTTGTTGTCCAAGTCAATGGTAAAACCAGCCTTGTGATCACCATTAGGTATGCCTTCTCATAATCCCAGGAACTTAGCAATTGCTTCATCATTCTCAACAATGTCTAAAATAGGTGTGTCTTGTTGGTCCCAATCAATGATTTGGGGATAGAATAGGGGCATGTCATCGTTAGAGTTATCAAAGTTTAATGGGGTCAAAGTAAGGATTGAGTTATTCATATGGTCACAAAAGTCTTGTACTAAATCATGTTTGCTCTTAGGTTTAGATCTAGGTGGATTGAGAGGTGGGCCTAATGCCAAGGTTTGATTATCTGACATAGATGTATCAGGTTGCCAAGAGGTAGGATCAAGTGAATCCCAAGAGTAGTGTTTAAACCATTACTCCTTTGTCATATTCTTTGGTGGACAAGAATTCAATGGATTTGGTGAGGATCTCAACATTAAGTCAAGTTCTCCAAATAGCTTGTCAAGGTCCATGGAAGAGGTAGAGGATAGGGAATCCCACTCATAGTCGTTGGAGTCAGGAGAGTCACAGTGATATTGGTCTGATGGGTCATGAGATTTCTCAATATATTCTGAAGCACTTACTTCCTCAATTAGGGGTGATTTGGTACAAGGAATGCCAATTTGAATTGGTTGAAACCCAAGCCCTATGCCTTTTGGCCACTAAGAAACAAAGATCTGTTCAATCCTTCCATCTTGATTTAAGCCTAAACCACTATGTCCATTATATCCCTTGCTCTGCATGATTATGAAACCCTTTCCATATAGATATGTAGGAATGTGAGCAAGTGAGAGAGGTTCTTCATCATCTTCTCTATATAGCCAGGAGGTGACATCCTCTGTACTTATGGCCTCTTTGCTTAATTCTCCCCATTTAGTGAAAGTTGTTGTGGGAGGAACGTGTATAGTGACCATAGATTGTCTCCTATCTGATGTAGGTAAACCGTATGACTTAGGAGGAATCAAATGGCTAACACAATAAGATGTCTTCATGTAATACTCTCCACAACCCTTGTCTTGGATCTCAACCCTAGGAGTGGTAGGAATTGAGGGTGAAATAGATGTTCGAGTGAGTGTAGATGGATCAACCTAGGAAGATGGATTAGACGATGAAGCCTCTTGGTTTACTAGCAATTGGCATTGGGGTATCTCTTTTAGATTGGTGCAATATTGGAAAGGATCTGGGTCACCATCTATAGTTATTTTAGTGCCATTGTAAGGGAATTTGAGACACTGATGATATGTAGAAGGGACCACCTTCATGACATGAATCCATGGTCTTCCTAGTAGAAGGTTATAAGGAAGGTTGAGATCCAAGACCTGGAACTTTGTCTCCATTATTGCAGGACCAATTCTGATAGGAAGTGTTACCACCCCCTTTGACTTTTGTTCCTCATCATCATAAGCTTTAATAACAATACTTCTAGTTGTGTCTACACATGCTTCTGAGAAACCTAATGCCTTAATCAATTTTAAAGTGCACAGATTTAACCCTGCTCCTCCGTCTACCAAAACTCGTCTAACTTTGGTGTCATCAACAAGGAATTCTAGATGTAAAGGGTTGTTATGGTTCATCTTTTCAGTTCCATAGTCTTGTTCAAAAAATGTGGCATGATGATTATTGGTCAAGTAGCCCACCATTTCCTAGAAACAATTGACATCCAGATCATTAGGGACCGTGGTGTTCTATAAACCCTTATCTAGAATAGATCGATGCTCAGGGGAAATATGCAACAGTTCCAAGATTGAGATTTGGGTTGGGGTCTTCCCCAACTGGTCAAGTAGGTTATATTGTAACTTGGAAGGTTTTGGTGTTTGTTGTGATGGAGGGCCTTGGATAGTGATCTTAGTATGATGAGTATTGACCGTGCACTTGGGATTTGTATTGATAGTAATGGTATTGATATTCTCATCAGCGGTGCGAAGGTGATGAATGGTTTTTCCACCATTATAATCATGCTTGATACTCACATAATTGGCTGACATATTGGTCTTAGTACTCGAACTGGGAACAATTCCTTTCCCATGGTCATGTAGTGGATCAGAAAAGACTTGATGATCAGTGTTTGATGACTTTTGTTTTTGTCCACCAACTTCAATTATTCTCCTTTCGACAAGATCCTGTATGATATTTTTCAGTTGGAAAATTTTTTGTAGGTTATGTCCCTTAGTTCTATGATAATCACAAAAGGAATTGTCATCCCACCAAACTGGTTTAAATTTTCCTAGATCGTATTGTCTTGGTTCCTACAGCTGTATAAGATTATGTTGTAACAGTTGCTTGAATACAGACTCTATGGGTTCACCCAAGGGAGTGAACTCACGTTTTTCAAACCTCCTTTGTTTTTGTGGACGTTGAGTATTTTGGACCATGTTGGGAGGTTGATTGACAGCATTAAGCATGTTGGCAGAAGTGTGATGTCCTTGTAATGTGATTATTGGTCCTGCTTGTATAGTTTTAGCATCAACCACCCCATCATTGGTGACATTTTTGTTGCGAGACCAAAATATGTTTCTGCCATTGGGGGTGTTTTGCACGATCGAATTTCTATTGGATGTTGATGTCTTAAGTTCACCTTTTTCAATGAGATCCTTTTCAATTATAACCCTTTTTTCCACTAGTTTTGAAAAAGATGTACAACAATGTACCCTTAAGTTACTCCTTAGTTTTGCATGAAGGTTTTCCTGGAACATAGTAACTTTTTATTTTTCAAGTATCTCGATAGGACACTGGCTAGCTATAGTCCTCCATCTCTAGAAGAAAGCTATAAATGTTTCACCTTCGTCTTGTGTTGTATGACACAAGGTTGCTATATTTATCTCATGGTCTATGTTGAAGGAAAATTGCTCAACAAACTTCTCAGCTAGTTCACCCCAAGATCTGATGCCATAGTCTAGACCTGAAAACCACTCTAGTGCAATCCCTACAAGACTTCTTGGAAATAGTCTCATAAGATATGTGGGGTCATAAGCGACATTTATGCATATGGTAGAAAATTCCCTTATATGTTCTATTGGATTATGTTTGCCATTGTACTTAGGGAGATTCGGTATGACATACCCATGAGGGAAAGTGGTCATGTACAATGATCTATCAAAGGGAAATGGGCATATGTCCTTTGTCGAAAAGGATTTCTTAGTTGACACCACCATGTTTTCCATTTGTGTTTGTAGTGCATGCATTTGTGTTTGCAAGACGTCAACCTGGGTCAATGATGTATTGGGTGGATTATGCGGATTTGTGTATGTATTCTAAAATCCAAGGTCTCGTGATGGGTTTCGATTAAACGTTGGTATTTGAGGCAGGTTTGGATTCAGAATGTTGGTAAACATGTTCTGGTATGGAATATGCATAAAGTGGTGTTGACTTGGGATATGTGTGAATGGATTCTAAGTACTGCTCTAGGAGAAGGGATTCTGATTCAGAATCTATGTAAATTGTTGTTGACTTGGAATATGGGAGAATAGGTTCTGATTACCCATCTGGGAGAATGGATTCTGACTGCCGATCTAGGAAGATGGATTCTGATTGCCATACTGGAATGAGGGAATGCTTCCTGTTTGTGTAATCTATGGTATAGTACTAGCGGTTTGAACACTAGGTATGGCTATTGAATGAGGTATGGTACCTGTGACGTGAACACTAGGTATGGCTGTTGACTGTGGTATGGTACTCGTGACACTGAAATTTGGTGTATAAGCTAATTTTTTAGATCTTTTACTCCCAACAAGAGGACTAAAGGGAGTGGATGATGATGCCCCTACAGTGAAGTTAAATCATGATGTCATGCCAGACGTACCAAATGGAGATGTATGGACTTTCATACTCTGTGTAGGTAAGCCAGATGGTATGGTTGTATTTACATGAGGTATAGTAGTACCAGAAGTCATTGTATTTGTCCCTTGTGTAGGTTGAGTTTATAAGGTGCTAATATCAAATCCTGTGGGTAAGGTAGCGCCTTCAACTAGAAATTTGGCTAAGTATCATTGACGATCGTTTGCTAGGTACTCATCTACAAAAGAGGAAAATTTAGGGTCTTGTGCGGCAACCTCGATGTCTTCTATCATAATGTGGCCTTGAGTGTTTCTAGTGGTGAATTTGTCTAGTAAAGTCTTGTGAGGTCTTGAGGAAAATGGATTGATGAATTTGTTTGGGTTCGACATATTTTCTCTCTCTTCTCTTAGACCTAGTTTCAACCATGTAAGATTAGCTCAATATGCAAGGAATGCAAAACTACGTCTATGGACAATATGAATCTAGTCTATGTTTTTGGTATTTTCTGAATGCAAAATAAGGAATGATCTAGGATGATGTTAGTCTAAAATGACAATATCCAAAGATGTAAAATCTAAGCAAACTTCTAAGGTAATCAATTCTGTAAACCTGAGATGAGGGTTCCAACTACCTAAAGTCTAAACAAGATGTCAATTTAATTAAGTCAAGGAACCAATGTAGGACGAGAATCAAAGACAAGTTGAGTTTCCTAACTAGACTGATGAGCTAGGAGTACTCTTTGTAGGAAAAAGGATAAGATGATAGGACAAGGTTCAATGACATATTTCATTGATGCTATGATTTTTCTAGAGTGTAGATGGTAAACCTATCCTAAAGTTTGTAAAACTGACCTTCCTAAAAGTTTGATCTAAATGTAGTATATACTCTAAGATGAAACTAAAACTGGAAAGGAGGATGACTATAGTTATGACTAAATGATACCTAATGGATGCAAAGTTGAGAAAATCATTTTAGGTTTCAGTTGAAGGTCTGCTTGTGGACGAACAACTGAAAGACTGGTATAACTATGTTGACTAGACAGTGACCGTGAATTCAGGCTTTCTAATTAGGAAAATGTGTCACAGGATTTCACATATGCGGTTAATTTTACCAATTGCGGTTAAGTTTTACATTTGTGGTTTTTTGATTATCAATTGCGAGTTTCTGGTAAATGTTCAATGTCTGAATCTGGCAAATGTGGTTAAGTTTATTTTAGATGCGACTCGTAATGACAGTTACGACTCATAATATAACATATGCGGTTTTTCGCAAAGCAAATGCGAGCTAATCTAGTAGATGTGACTACGCTAGATAGATGCAACTGAAAATGAAAGATGCAACCCAAAGTTAAACATATGTGACTCTAAAATCAATTGTGACCTTCTGGTGAACAGTTGCGACTCTATTTTTTATTTTTAGTGAATTGAGATATAAAATTGACTATTTTTTGTGATCAAGTTCTCAAAAACAAAGACAATCATAAGACAGTGTTTTCAATTTGATTTTGGACTCAAATAATGTGTAATTTGATAACAGACAAGTACAATCCTAATAGGTTGATAGGCCAAGGGTTTGTATACTTGGTATAGCCCATCGATATACCCTGGATTGGTGATAAACACCTTTCCTTCTCGAGAGTGGATAGCTTAGAAGTTTGGTGGCATTGGATCCCCTCCACAGCTCATTAAAATCATTCGAGCACACCAACTTTAGATTCTTTGGGTAATGACTTCACAAGAAATTCTATCTCTACTCAAGGGGATCACTAGTGAGTGTCTTCGGGCATGATACTGTACCCTACACTATACCAAGCAACGGCCAAAAAATGGTTGGTCTCTAAAATAAAAAGTGTTTAATACGAGCATTTTGTTCGTAGGGCATGATCCATGCGGTGAGTCCCCTTTCAGATCCATCTCGTCGGAACCATATGCGTGATTCCTAGGTTTTCCCCAAGAATCCACTTTTATATACCGGCTGGAACTCCCTCGGGTTCAGGGTGCTACCGGTCTGAGTCATCCTGGGGTGAGTACTTTTTCCCACCAAAACAGACCCAAGTTCTAGAGTTGGTAATTATTTCTCTTACACCCAGGATTGTACAGATGTGCAAGGGGAGAGGATACTTTGATGTACCAAGTCGTGAGGGTAATTACATAGTTGTGCTTTCGCACCAAACATAGTAGACACTTGTTAATTTTAAACCAAACAAAAAAATTTGCTACACTACCAAACAATCTATTTCAAAGAATTAACAAGGGTCTTTGACATGCATTCTACAGAAAGATTCATTAGTAATTATTGACGCCAAAATTTGATGGGATAACAGTGCCTTATGGGAAACTCAGTTCAAGGGGGACCCTTTGCGCCAAACTGAGTGACCTCCAGGTTTTAAAGAAGTCGGCTTCTTCTATAATGGGTTTTTGGAAAGGGAAAAGTAAGTGGATATAATGAAACAAATATTAATCTAAGGCGATGTGCCAAAACTTATTGATAGGCACGATAAATCATAGACTTAAGGGCCTGAATATTATTGTTATGTCCCAAAACATCAAAAACTTAAAGCTATAGCATAAACAATTCATTTAATTGACATAAAATAGTATCGCATACATTATTACTGCTAAGAAGAGTCATTAAGACATGATTTAGATAAGCAGGCTTGTATTCAATATATAGAAGTCTCCTCAAATGAAATGCTTAAGAAAATAAAAGCACAGTTTACAGTTTAATCAAAACATGAAAAATAGAAAGGCTGAACAATAGGCACAGTCTGAAAGTTTCTTGCAACATAAACATGCAAAAAAGGCCTGGTGTCTCTTGCTAGAACTAGTATTCTTTCTAAAATCTCGGACCCTTCTCTCCATGATAGAGAGAGTATATATAGCCGGTAAGTAAAATCCCACCGCTTTGGAGAGCAGTAACAGAAAAGATCCCCATAATCTTCCGCAATGATGCCTGAATCAGAATATTCCTAATGTCGTTACAACAGCAACCAGTTAGAACACAGCATCTGGTCGATCGGTTGCAGGCGTGCCCTTTGAAATGATGGCAGTGATTTATGTAGCATCCATTGCGATGAGTGTCATCCACTACTTCAGAAAAACAAGACGAGCAGTACTTGATAACAATATATTGTTCAGCTAGCCGATCGCCTACTTCAATGATCAGTATAAGGCATGTGGCAGCCCGCCGTGACCCAAATGAGAATTCCTCCTACTGCTGCTGAGAGACTACAAAGAAGCAACACGTGTCCCAGGGGAGGTCTTTCCTAAAGTGGGGAGAGAGCCGCCTGAACCAAGTCCGAAAGATGCTTGGCAGCGTTTCGCAGCCCACTGTGTTTAGCTCCCTGCTGTGTTGGAAAGGCTGTGAAAGGTCGCCACCTGGCAGAAGGTAGGGCCCGCCAAAAATAAAGAAGGTTGTGGAAGCATTTCGTAGCTCACAGCGTTTATTTTATCTCTATAAGAAAAGTCTGTGATATGCCGCCACGTACCAAGATGTGGGCCCCTCTAAAAATCTTAGGAATGCTGGCTTTTGTGGAAAGCTTTCGCAACTCGAACAGAATACAAAGCAACAGAAAACAAAAATCTCTGTAGGCGAAACACGTGGACACCCAGTGCAACATTTTGGGGCCCGAAAGGGAGTCAATATCTGAAGTTGCGAAGTGAGAAACGTGCAAAGGAAAAGATCAAAACCTATCGGAGAACCAAAAAATCCTGGCGATGCATAGGTCAGCACACAAACATTTGCAAAAGGGACCCGAAGGGAGCTGTTTGAATCTTTATTTTAATAGCTTTTGGTGACTTATCAGGGGCATTTCAGATAAGGAATGGAGAACCCAAAAACTCTCTGGTTCTACAGACCAGAGCCTTGTCCATTGGGCGAATGGTATCAGAGTTTGGAAAGTGTAGCCTGCAAAGGCGACCATTCACTTTTGGATGGCTTTGCCATGCTGCGCAAATTCTCTTGTGCCCCACGAAGATCAATAGCTTCCTTGTGAGGCAGTACATCAGGTAGGTCGGCACCTGCTTGGATATGGAAAAGTAGCTAAGATAGTGGATGAATGATTGCCTCGATATCTGCTGATGTTGGGGGGCTACCGAATTCCTTGAATGCCTCCGGGTCGTTCTCTTTTTGTTCAATAGCCTTCACAATCTAAGTAGTTGTGGCAATGGAGCCATCCTTAAGAAAGGGGGATGGCAATCCTAGCTTGGCTAACTCAAAGAAACTTATCCGTATGCCGTCAAGAGCCTTGCTTAGGAAAGCCGTCACTGCCTTAGTGCGCTGGAAAGCAGAATAACAATGGATGAATCTATTTGCAACTTGAGTAGCAATGTCCCGATCCTCAATGCCCGCCTCAACAAGAATTTCATCCGTGACAGAGTATAGCTTATTTAGCAAGTCCCTTGCCTCAGGAACTTTTTTCCAGAATGAAACACGGGAACTGCTCCATTGTGTCATGGGCCTCCTGATTAAGTCTTGATGCCTTGTCTATGAATCGGAGAGTAGGCTGCAGAGTTAAGCAGAAGGTCTTGACTTTCTCCTAGTGAGAAATGTACAACTACCTAACCAGCGGAATGACTTCAGGTTGGTCAGGGGCTAGTAACCCAGAGGCTTTAAGTGAATAAATTTCTATTTCCCTTGAAATAAGGGCCTCGACCAATTCAACCTTCTTCTTTTTCTCGGACGCCAACTACTCCGCATAGCTGTTCATTTCTTTATTCCAAGTTTTTTCAGCTCGCGAGTGGTTAGCCGATTGCTCTTCCAGAGAAGCCTTTGTCTCTTGGAGCTCTTCTTCCAGTTTAGTCTTCAGACCTTTGAATTCGGCCTCTTTCTCTTGTACCCTTTGCTGATACTGCTCTTGTAGGTGTTCCATCTCCTCACCCTTCTCTGCCATCTTCTGATTGTATTCAAGGAAAAAGCATTCAAGCTCCTCCTCCATCGACCGCAGGCTCTATTGCACTACTTGGTTTTGACTCTGCAATTCTTTTACTAGGCCGGGGTCAAGAACCTGGGTCTTTGCAATTTCGTCCTGAAGCCTATTTCTCTCATTTTCTGCTATTAGTGCCCTCTCAGTCATTCAGGTGATGTCTGCTTCTAAGGATTTTTCTTTTGCCTCTAGAAAGCTCACCCTTTCCTTGGTTTCCCTGAGCTGCTCATCCTTCTTCTTTAGCTAGCGACCAGTCTTGAAGAAGTCGGATGTAACTACCCGTTGTGTCTCCTCCATGATTTCAACCTTATCCTGCGGCCTAGCTACCTTCATGTCAAGCCCGACAGCATAGATTTCATAGTCTTCAGGTTGCATTTCTCCCTGAGGCTTGTTTATCCTTGGGTACATAGTTGTAAATTTTAATTCCTGCTGGGCCTCGTCATACGAAGCCTGTACTCTCGGTTCGGCGGGGGAATTGTCATCCTTCGCCTTGTGTCACTTCATTCTATTTGCACGCGCTTCCTTTTCACAATCTATCTGTGCTATGAACTCAGCTGGTGAGGAAACCAGCCCACCTGTGAAAGGGACACCCGAGGGCAGAACATAGGGGTAGGTAATTTTCATAGGCGCACACATTTGCTTCTTCTAGAGAGTAACTATTTGCAGAGAAAAGTGTGGCACATTCCATAGCTTGGCCTGAGAGCTATCAGCGAGGCTAGACATTTATAGTGGCTAAATTGGAGGGTCAGTCGTAAGGCTCATTGGCCTAGGGAGGATAGTTGCTGACTGGGTATCGGTGTGTTGCAATGGAAACGGATCAGTGAGCATGGCGGAAAAAGAGTGAGGGCCAACAAGGGAACATTTTCTGAAAGTGAGGTGAGGAAAGTCTGAGCGGCAGCAAAAGGCGTAAGCATGTTCGGGGGAGTAATTATAAACGATTGGACTTGTGAATACTAGGCAAATCCAGCCGAATAAGCTAGGCCAGAAGTAGAGGGTGGAAGCCTCGAACCAACGAGAAGAGTGGCTGATGGAGGGGCGGATACAAAAGAATGAGATGTAAGAGAGGAAGGAGCAAAATGTACCTATTGACTAGTCGGCGGTGGCTCCAGGATTGTTCATGACTCGCCCGCAAACTCTGGCATTTGACTAGCAGCGAGCACATCTTCTCCGGCGGGTTCATGTGAAACTATCCCGATAACATTTTTCGTGCACTGCCTTTTCGCAAGTGGACATTCACTAACCTCAGCCATCGGATCCCCTTGCTGAGACATTAGCCTGACCGGTTTAGCAGCCCATGTGCGTGTAAGCGAGCCTCTTGATATATTAAAGCGCACATTAGTGCCCACATAGGCGGCATGCTAGGAGACATTGCCTCTTTGCGCAGAAGAGGATGATACCGCCGTTTCTTCTTCCTGCTCCTCGGATCCCTCGCTTCCTCACTCTGGTCAGCACTAGAGATCAGGCTGGTATGGCCCTCATCCCACCATCTTTCAAATTCTTGGTCGTCCTTTACCTAATTATAAGGAGCCTTCAACTGCGCTATTTCTTGGCGATATCTCCAGAAAGCCTTTATTTTTTCATCACTTCATTCCTTGCCCACTTTCAACTTGTTATAAATGTCGCACTCTATCGGAAGGTTGTCCCTGGCCATGGCCACTGGAAAGTAGAACTTGTGCCATAGGCCCCTAGTGTCTGGCGTAGGGATTTGTGCTAATTCAACAAAATCTTCATCTTTATTAGTCCACTTATTACGCTGCTTCTCCCAGTATGGTCGGGGAACATGGGTAACCTTCATATGTGGCTCTGGCAGGTCATTGAAAGGGTTGTAATCCCATTTATCATTTACCAGTACCAACCCTAGCTGTGCCAGCTTCTCCCCTAGCAACTTGTGTGCTTGTTTTTAACCAGCGTTACCGACTTGAAACTCTTTGGGCAAGTGAAGAATCCCTTCCTCTTGACACTTTCATAGCTACAGAACATGAAATCGATGGTACACACCTATCAAAAAACCTCCAGCGCGAGCACTCTATCGGTGACGCAAGCTAGGAGCAGGAAAGGCTTACTAATAAAACCCCGCATTTGAAGGATTGTGAAATCCTTGCCTAAGAACCAGTCACAGGCAGGGGTGTAGCTTTGTAGAAATCCAGTCTGCTCAGTGTTAAGCCAGACAATATCACCTTTTCTAATCAAATCATTCAAAACCGGAGCTATGAAATAGTCTGCGAAGGCATAATAATCATATGTTGCGGAAAGGAAAGGTGTCCATGTAGACACTGGCTTTCTTTTGTTTTGCTCATAAAAAATTGATAGCGGAAGGAATCGGGCGAAGAAATCCAGATTCTGGTGCAGGAACATGTGGACCAGGTAGGAAAGAAATCTAAATTTTTTTTCTGTCTAATAATTCTCTATTTGCTGTATCATTTCTTCAACCATAAACTGAGCAAAATCATACCAGAAATGCTCATGCTGCTTGTGAAACTGCATTGTGGGGCCCAGCTGAAAAGCCTAGATCTTCTCATCAGAATCTCGGCCATAGAAAAATACCAGCATGGATATGGGGTCCTGGAGATCATCGCGGAATGAACCATGTGATAGTGGAATACTCGGTGCCTTAGCGGATGCAACACCTTTCTTATTAGTCTCTTTTAACAAGAAATCGGAGCCGATTTTCATCCTTTTCCATATTTTTTCCCCCTTGCTTGGGCGGAAATGCTTGATATTCTCTTTTCTTATTCTTGGGTCAGGGATACATAACATATGCCAGATGGCTTCTGGGCTGATCTGAACCCTTAAATTGTGACCCTTAATGCAATGGGTATGTCGATTATAGCACTGAAAAGCTGCGTCGACCACCTCCGGGCAATAGTGTACCAACGGGACCATATATTGTGGGAGGCCGCTAAGCCAGACTTTATTTGCCATGGCTTGGTCTACCTTTGATGCCGATAACCTTGCACAAGCCACCTCCTTGAGATATTTAGGGTTCTTGGCAAGCTTCAGGTCATAGATATTAGCCCACTTTTCTCTAACCTTTTTTAGGCTACTCCATTCCTTGGGTTTTTTCAGCTCCTCTGTGTTGGCCCTTCTCGTCTTCGCGGGTATACTAGGAGTGGCATATGCTACATCATCGTACACATATACCTCATCTAAAGAATGAATGGATGTATACAGTTCCTGGCTAATCTCCTCCTGCGCTAGTTGAGCTGAAGATTCTGACATTTTTCTTCCGCTGCAGAACTTGTAAGCCTTCTGGCCCGCGAATCGCTTGCACTAGATATACAGACAGAAAACAATTTGCACCTTCCCCACGTTGCAAAAAGACTTTGAAATACTAAGCTGTTTCATGCAACAATAGCAACTTTCTAAGGTGGTAGGTGAAAGCAAGCCTTTTGCATTTAATTCGGCATGTACCGGTAATCTGGCAACTCGTGCTAGATGAATTGATTGCTATTCTGAGGCGGCTGGATTTCATCATCATATTGGGGTGATCGTGTGATACGCCCTGATCTCCTTGGAAATTGAGCTTGCAACTGGCCCTCTCCCCTTGTGTTAGCATGTACCGGTAATTAATATCCTGGCTGGAATGATTACGCCAAACAAACGATCACGGCCTGAAGAGATACGAGTATCGTTTTGGGCTCTAGGATGCATTTGAGATTTGACACCATAGCATACGGCCATACGTCTCTTCACCAACAAGTGCCACCTTTTTAAAGCTTACTTAATTAGCTTCATTTAATTAAGCACGCCTTGAGCCGTGCTATCATGCATGTATCGGCCAAAAATGTGAGCAAACGTAGACTCATCCTTCGAGATTGCAGCCCGTATACATCACGTTTCTTACAGGCGGATTGGCATATGTTCTGTCAAGTTTTCTATAAATAGCCCAGTAGATAACAAGCAAACAGACTTAGCATTTTAAGAAGTGATAGGCCAGTAGAAGATTGATAAGCAAGTCTTTTCATAGGTTAGGGGGTGAGCAGATTTCGACATTATTTAGCAGACTTAGGAATAGTGTTAGGAGAGATGGATACCCCTATTCGCCTAACCTCGTTCAAATCATAGACGACGTTTGTAGGTGAGATCTCCACTAGAAGGCTCAAAAGAATGACGAAGAACAAGCACTCGCTGGTTCTAGTAGCCATTAAGTGGGTTCTAGGCAAGGACTATGTTGAATATGAAGATAAGTATCGGGTAAACACCGACGTGTGTTCGCACTTTGTAGCATCCATACTGGACATTTGTGTTCCCCGACTGCTTATCTTGAAGCTAGTCAAAGAAATCTTCCCGAAGAAGTACCTGAATGGGCTCGGCGAGGTTGTTACACATGCTGCATACAGGATAGGCCTGCCAACAGCCAGCGACCTGCGTTGCTTCATTGAAGAAGAAGCCGTTGTTGTTTGGCTGCCGTTCCTGAGCAGATTTCGCCTGCAGACCCATGGCTAGCACTAGCAAAGGGTTACCCAAGCCCTACACTTCCTGTTCAGGAGCTACAACATGATACCCTTCTATGATGTAGAATGGTACACTGACTTCAGGGACCTGGTGTATCCACCACCGATGTGTACTACGTTGAATGATGTTGTCAGTGTCGCTGAGGAGCCCGTGGACGAGGAAGAAGCGGACGCTGCGGTAAATGCGTCGGTTGTTGCCAGCCATTCCTACGGATAGATGACCCCCTTGCCTTGCTGCCTGTTGATGTAACTCACATGCTCCATATAAGTCTGATAAAAGGCCATCATATATATATATATACTCTAATACTTGTACATTTTGAAAATTGGCATCCATGCCATTTTGTAACCGAGGAACATATATATAAATATATACGTCTCTTTTTTAAGTGAAATCTATGCTCCTGTTTGCTTCTATGCTTAATTTTATGGGTTTGCCGATCTTGCATGTTTTTTCTCCATGTACGAGTGCATTTTGTGTAAAGCATCTCTGGTGTTTTACCCACTAATGATGATGAGCGAATGCATAGCAAGTTGGTTGTTTTAGCAAAAGGATAGGCCAAAAACACGAAAGGGAAAAAAAATATTATTTACAACTATACAAGGTAGGGCCTAATGCTTAATGGAACAATTTAAGGTGAATCCCATTAACCGGGATTCCTAGAGGCTCTTGTTCCATATTTTCCAGCTCGAAAGCATTGTGTTGCATGCACCGAATGATTTTGAAGAGTCCCTCCCACAGGCTGTCAAACTTATCGTGCTGACCTAGCTTTGCAGCCCTGCTGTCATATTTTAGCACTAAGTCTCCATTTTTTAGGCCTTGGTCGGAAGCCTTTTTTTCAAACCACCGTTTGACCACCTGTTGATGGCCTGTCATTGCTTTTAGGGAGTTCTCCCTTTTTTCTTGTACTTCTAGTAGTTCGGCAAGCCGAACCTCCATGGCATCATTTTGTTCTATCTCAAGAGATTTCAATAATTGTATCGCCAGGATCTCCATAGAGATAGGTAACAGCGCCTCTTTCCCATATACTAGATCATAGGGTGAAGTCTTGAGGACTTGTTTAGGAGTTATGTGGTTGGCCCAGAGCGCTTTTCGAAGATTTTTATGCCATTCCCTCTGGTGTTCTGAGCCAACCTTTTTGAGGAGTCAGACTAAACTTTTGTTTGTCAACTCGGCTAGGCCATTTCCCTGTGGATAATAGTTTGATGATGTTTTAAGGAATATGTCATTTTTTAATGCAAAGTGACATACCTTTGTGCCTACAAATGCTCTGGCATTATCCGAAATGATCATCTTTAGAGGGCTGAACCTTGTCACTAGTGTTTCGAGAAAATCTACAATCTCTATTTCTGTTGCCTCCTTAAGGGGAATAGCTTCCACCCACCTTGTAAAGTAGTCAGTAGCTGTTAATATCCATTTATGTCTGGAGCTAGAAACTAGGTTGATCATTCCGATGAAGTCCAGACCCCATTGCGCAAATGGTTCATCCGCCACGATAGGTTTGAGGGGCATCACTGAGTTATTCCTTCTGTCAGAGAAGAACTGACATTTTTTACAAGCCCTTACCAGAGAGTAAGAATCATTGAAGAGTGTAGGCCAGTAATATCCAGCTCGCAGGACCTTGATTACAGTAGTTTTAGTGGAGAAATTCCCACCTTCGTCGCTATTGTGAAAAGCGTCGAGAATCCTCTGCGCCTCCCCTGAAGTAACACATCGCAGGAGCACACCATTGAAATTTCTTTTGAAAAGAATTCCTTCTATCATTATACATCCGCAATTCTGTAGCCGGTAATACCTTCTTTTTTGGGAAGAGAGACCTGGCGGATACCTTCCAGTTTGCATGAAGTTTATTCTATCTGTCAGCCAATCATCTTCCAATCCAGATTCATTTATCAGGATGAACTCTGGCTGTTCCTCTTTGGCAGGCGACTCCTCATCTTGTGCCATATACTCACACAGTCCTCTGCCTTTAATAGTCTTGGTAGGCCTAACTTCGATGTAATACTCCAGGATCTTGGTGATCCAATTAGCCCTTTTTTCTGTGATTTCTCCCTCCATGATGTATTCCCGCACACTAGAATGTGCGACATATACCAGAACTTTGTTACAAGAAATTAGATGGCAGAACTTTTTAAGTCCCTTTACTATTGCGAAAGCCTGTCTTTCAACGAAGTTATAATTCACTTCATATTCCTTTAAAGTTCGGGAATAGAATGCAACTGGATGCTCTCCCCTTCCTTCTCTATCTGTTTAAATCAAAATAGTAGTGATACTGGACTTGCTACCAAAGGCATACATTATAAAATCTTTGTACTGATCGGGATTAATTAACACCGGGGCTGTGGAGATCACTTCCTTGACCTTTTCAAATGCCTCCCGAGCCTCCATTGTCCACTTGAAAATTTGATCCTTTTTCAGCATTAGGGTGATCGGCCTAATCATTCCCGCAAAATCAGAAATAAATTTACTGACGAAATTTACCTTGCCAAGGAAAGACTGGACACCTTTCTTATTTACTGGAAGGGGAAGCTCCTTTATAGCCCTTACTCATTTGGGGTCAATCGAAATACCTTCCTTAGACACAACATGTCCTAACAGCTTACCCTGAGGTACTCCGAACACACATTTCTATGGATTTAAGGAAATCCCGAACTCCTGGCACTTTTGAAAAACCAACTCCAAATGATTGAAATGATCATCTTTAGATTTAGAGAACACAGTAAGGTCATCCAAATAGATTAGGATAAACTTATTGATCAGTTCGCTAAATGCGACGTCCATAGCTCTCTAGAAAGTTGCCCCTGCATTAGATAAACCAAAAGGAATTTTAGCATATGCAAATGTTCCCCACTTGGTGGTGAACATAGTCTTGTGCTGATCTTCTTCTTTAACTCGAATCTGGTTATAGCCAGAGAAGCCATCCAGCAGAGAGAACATTTCTGATCCTGCGACAGTTTGGAGGATCGACTCCATAGAAGGCAATGGATAGTGATATTTCAGAGATGCTCTGTTCAAGTCTCAGAAGTCCACGCATAAGTGGATATCACCATTCTTCTTTCGGACTGGTACCAGATTCGATACCTAAGTACTATGTTTGATTGGGAAGACAATACGTGACTCAATGAGTTTGGTTAGCTCTTGTGCCATTAAGGCTTCAATTTTAGGGTTGACCGGCCATTATTTTTGTCAGACTGGTTTCGCACCTTCTATTAGCTCAATAGTATGTTGAATGATACCAGGATCATAACCTTCCAGATCATCGTAGGACTAGGCCACTACTCTATATTTCCCACAGAAACTGATAAGCCTTTCTCTATCTTGCTGTGAGACATCTTTTCCAACCCAAAGGTTTTCATAATCACTTTTGTCTGCCACGAATTTTCGCTTATCATTTCGGGCATCACTACAATTGAAATTTTTTTTGAGAGTAGCCAATCCTTTTGGAAGCTTATTTAACTTTAGCTGCATAATTTGTCCTTCGTAGGCCTCGGTGATCTTTGGTTGAAGTTGATCAGCAAATTCCCCTGAGTGCTAAATAAACGAGGCGATGTGTTCATTGCTCTCAAAGACTTTCCAACTCTGGTCATTGTCGGGGATTGCTGGTTGAACAAGCACTCACACTGAATATTTGTTTTGAAGCAGGTCAGAAACAGGATCAAACTAGGCACCGATTACCGCCATGTGATCTGCATCACCATTATGTGTTCAGGGAATGGTCAGGATGTTGAAAGCTTCAAAACTTTCTACAAGGTCCCAGATTCAGTGCCGATAGGATCTCATGCAGATATTCTTTGCTACTGAGATTCCTCAGACCTGATTAACTACTAGTTCTGAATCTCCGAACATAATCAATTACTTGATACCCATTCGTTCCGCTAGGCTTAGGCCTTGGACTAACCCTTCATATTCAGCCTCGTTATTTGAACAAGTGAATTGGAATCGAAAAGACCTCAACAACTTTTCATTCTGTGGGGATATTAGACATATCCCTGCTCTAGCTCCAACTTTGCTCCTTGCTCCGTCAAAATATAATGTCCACAGCTCATTCGCTTGGTCATCATCGGATTCTTTGACGACCTTCAGAAGAACTTGGTCTTCATCGTAAATCACATATGTGCCCAATCCGGTAGCATGATAATTCCCGAAAGGATCATTGTTTATATGTTCGCTCAACAAAGCGTCTTCTTCATCACTTCGGTCTCCGCTCACCTTCTCCTCTTCTAGCAGTTCGACATTGTATATGTCTTGTTTAGTGATGGAGGTATGTGCAGCTTCAAAATTGATCAGGGCCTCATCTGCCACATGTTCGGAATGTAGATCCTCCGATTCAATCTTCATTTTCGCACCATGTTTGGTCCTAAGTATTAGATGTGACCAATCTAAAGACAAATATCCGCCAACCTTTGAAGTAAATTCTCAAGAAAGACAAAGATCAAACATTGGTGGAACATCTATGATCACTGTATCTTGCGGGACCGTGATACTTGGGCAGGCAAATAGAGTTAACGGAAGTGCTTTGATGGCACCCACAGTATCAACTTTATTTCCATCTAGCTGCATCACCCCCTTCCTCATAGGTTCATAGCTGAGTCCCAGGGCTTTGGCTATCAGTTTTGGCATAACCGTTGTACTAGCGCCAGAATCAATCATAGCATTGTGCAATAGCTTTTTGCCTACAATGAGAGTTAAGAAGAAGGGTTGAGGTTTTTGCCTACCTCCACCTTGAGTATGGGATTCCCTCACTTTTTCTGTAAGAACCTTAGTTGGTGGCATTTGATAAACCACCTCCGCATCGGCAGACGACTCTTTTGGTGTTGAGTTGATCTCTTGTTGGAGCGCCTTTTGTAGCATAGTTTTATGTTCTGGGATAGCTAGAATGTCCCATAAAGACACATTAGCAGATGATTTCTTCAATTGTTCCACCACATTAAAAGGCGAGGAGCCCAAATATTTCTGCTCCTTTCCTTTTGTTATAATAATTTCCTTCTGCGGTTGAGAAGACAAAGAGACGGTCGAAGCACCAGGAATTTGATCGGACACTCCTTTGCGTTGCGGGCTGTCTGAAAGTGAAACAACAGGTTTGCCAGTGAATCTCCTATTTGATCGTGTGTTATATTCGGATTGTACCTACGGTGTTTCGGCTGTGGACATGTCATTTGTAAACACCATTTCCTCATCTTCCATCCATGAGAAGAGCGCATGATCAGGAACAATATCGGACTCTTGCTCTAGAGACATTCCTTGCATTTGTGCGGTAAGGACCACATTTTCCATTGCCGAGGCATATATGTATTCTCCATTTTCTGCTGCGGTACCTTGATTGCGTTGTTCCACTACCTTTTGTTGTAAGTTGCCACGCAGACAATTTCGGGGCATATGTGCATCATTGCAAGGGAAGCACCATGGATTGATCTCATTAATGAGATTATTTTGTCCCGCGGTTAGTTCTCTACTTGAGCTTGGCGACGCACCTGTCAGCGGCATAGGCACCGGAACCATTTGGTTTGTAGCCGCCGATGGTGAATTAGTGCGAAGCACATTCTGATATTGATTTTGCTGATAGGTAGGCCGCCCACCTTAATAGTTTTGATATGCAGGCCGTGGAGGAATTGCTTGGTTCCGTTTGAGAGTTGTTATGTCATTTGCCATAGTCCGCAACATCTCCTTGAGATCGCCCATTTCATTCATGGGAGAACCCAATGTGGAAGCCAAGTTTTCGAGAGCGGCTACATATGAGTACACTAACTGGGGAGTCACTGGTGCACTGGTCGACGCAACCTCTTGTGCTGCATTTGATATCTCAGGAAATATCAGCACAACAGGTCGAGGAGGCAATTTCCCGCAGTCTATCAAGTGATTCTCCGCTTTGATAGCGGTGGCATAAGCATCTGGTAAAGTGGCTTCTCCCAAAGACTTGATCATCATAGAAATGTCAGGATTGATGGACTTTGGATAAAACATGAACGCCAATTCTGGAGTCGGGCAGATAGTTACAGGAATCCTCTGCCAACTTGAGTGAAATCGGGCATTGAAGTCCGTCAGAGCCTCCTAGGGTCATCGTTTGATGATGGATAACTGATAATATAGCGAAGAACGATCTCCGTCATTTGAGAACCTTTCATAGAATGGATCTCTGAGATCATCCCAAGTGCAAATGGTATTAGGAGTCAGTGTTCGGTACCAATCCAGAGCTTTTCCTTTGAAGGACGCAGCAAGGAGTCTCAGGGCTACATTCTGCGCGGTGATACCGTGTACCATACATACATCAGCTACATCCTGTAAATGTTCTGCCAGTGTTTTTGTGTTGTCCCCGGAAAATTTAGGAAGAGCTTTCAAGGCTGAAACCAGAATAGCGCCCCAAACAGCAGGCGCTACCGGAGCTACCAGGGGACTTCCAGCATCCCATGCTACATAGTTTCTGTTCGCGGCTGACAACATGGTGAGAGGAAAGGGTGGTGGGAATGGAACGGTTACTAACTAATTTGCGGCCTGAACTGTCCCTAATGGAGGTATTAGTAAACTTGGGTTATTTGCAGTCTGGGATCTAGTTATAGGCCGATGGCTCATACACCCCTTTATAAGACAATTTCATTAGTTTGAGTCCCACTGGGTGTGCCAGAAAAAGGGACAAACTGTTGACACCAAAATTTGACGAGATAACAGTGCCTTATGGGAAACTCAGTTCAAGGGGGACCCTTTGCGCCAAACTGAGTGACCTCCGGGTTTTAAAGAAGCCGGCTTCTTCTATAATGGGTTTTTGGAAAGGGAAAAGGAAGCGGATATAATGAAACAAATATTAATCTAAGGCGATGCACCAAAGCTTACTGATAGGCATGATAAATCATAGACTTAAGGGCCTGAATGTTATTGTTATGTCCCAAAACATCAGAAACTTAAAGCTATAGCATAAACAATTCATTTAATTGACATAAAATAGTATCGCATACATTCTTACTACTAAGAAGAGTCATTAAGACATGATTTAGATAAGCAAGCTTGTATTCAATATATAGAAGTCTCCTCAAATGAAATGCTTAAGACAATAAAAGCACAGTTTACAGTTTAATCAAAACATGAAAAATAGAAAGGCCGAACAATAGGCATAGTCTGAAAGTTTCTTGCAACATAAACATGCAAAAAAGGCCTGGTGTCTCTTGCTAGAACCAGTATTCTTTCTAAAATCTCAGACCCTTCTCTCCATGATAGAGAGAGTATATATAGCCGGTGAGCAAAATCCCACTGCTTTGGAGAGCAGTAACAGAAAAGATCCCCACAATCTCTCGCAATGATGCCTGAATCAGAATATTCCTAATGCCGTTACAACAACAACCAGTTAGAACACAACATCTGGTCGATCGGTTGCAGGCATGCCCTTTGAAATGATAGCAATGATTTGTGCAGCATCCATTGCGACGAGTGTCGTCCACTGCTTCAGAAAAACAAGACGAGCAGTACTTGATAACAATATATTGTTCAGCTAGCTGATCGCCTGCTTCAATGATCAGTATAAGGCACGTGGCAGCCCGCCGCGGCCCAAATGAGAATTCCTCCTACTACTACTGAGAGACTACGAAGAAGCGACATGTGTCCCAGGGGAGGTCTTTCCTAAAGTGGGGAGAGAGCCACCTGAATAGGGTCCGAAAGACGCTTGGTAGCGTTTCGCAGACCGCTGTGTTTAGCTCCCTGCTGTGTTGGAAAGGCTGCGAAAGGTTGCCACCTAGCAGAAGGTAGGGCCCACCAAAAATAAAGAAGGCCGCGGAAGCATTTCACAGCCCGCAGCATTTATTTTATCTCTATAAGAAAAGTCTGCGATATATCGCCACGTACCAAGATGTGGGCCCCTCTTACAATCTTAGGAATGCTGGCTTTTGTGGAAAGCTTTCGCAACCCGAATAGAATACAAAGCAATAGAAAACAAAGATCTCCGTAGGCAAGACACGTGGACACCCAGCGCAGCATTTCGAGGCCCGAAAGGGGAGCCGATATCCGAAGTTGCGAAGTGAGAAACGTGCAAAGGGAAAGATCAAAACCCGTCAGAGAACCAAAAAATCCTGGCGATGCATAGGCCAGCACACGAACATTTGCAAAAGGGATCCAAAGGGAGCTGTTTGAATCTTTATTTTAACAGTAATATTCAATATTGTCTTTGTCAATCATCCTACAAAAACTCGTTAACTCCTCAATACACATGCTGAAAACAAAAAGATTAGCGAAAATAAAACCATGAAAAGGAAATTGTAAATTGAAAATCTATTCCTAAAATATACCAGTCGGATGCGTTGTTTTCTCTGTCAAATGTGTCTCAGTATTTCACTTGTCAGTTGTAGCTCAAAAAATGATAGATGCGTTAGAATTTGTCAGATGCATCATTTCTTATGTCAGATTTGGTTCAGAAAGTCAATTGTGTCACTTCATCACACTGATGAGTCTTTGAATTTCAATTGTGGCGTTTCGTCAACAAGATGCATCATTCCGTACAAAAACCTACAAAATAAAATGAAAGTCTATTGATTCGCGAAGATGGTTTCTTCACGTTGGGGTCACCAAATGTAACATCTAGAAAATGCAGAAGAAATTGATCAGAGCAAACGTGCAATGCAATCCAAAAACTCTAAATACAATCTAAGTCATATCAATAAAGTACAAATGAATTCAAAACGTAAATAAAGAAACAATATCACCCAATCTACATTCTTCCATGATTTATCTCCGTTGTCCTTCTCAATTTTGCTTGTAGTAGCTTTCTTGCCCTCATATTTTCAGTAATTTGTGCAAGGATAGCCTAAGTATTGTGATAAAGATGAAACATCGAAGATTCAAGATAGTTTCTCTAAAAGTCTTATGATTTCGAGAGAGATTGGAATGAAGAATGATAGATCAATTTATAGAAAATTGATTATTCGAACAACAGTTCAAGATCAAAAGATCAACGAACAGTTGAGATCGACAGATTAGACATGCATTATGATAACTGTCAGTATTGACATGAGTGATACAAACTACAAATAGAATTAAAGATTAAATAATTGATTTAATCTTCAAGTTTGGTATTCGAAAATAGAAGAATTATCTTTGCATGACAGAGATAAAAATTGATTAAAGAAACTCTTGTTCGAATGCACGCATAAGGTTTAATTAATTAAATAAGATATTTAATTAATCCGCATGTACACACAATTGAGTTAGCACTGGATGATTGAATGATTTGACGAAGAGATTACTTGAGAAAGCCACTTAGACATTAAATAAAGAGTCAAATGAGCGATTAAAATAGATGTTGAGTCAAGACAAAGTGAATACTTAGATAACTCACACAATTTATCTAAATATAGAGGAATGCGTTAAAATAGAATTTATGAATTAAATAATTGATTTAATTCAAGATTTGATAGTTGAAGAATAATTAAATAAATAAGATTTATTTAATTAAATGACATAAGGATTAAATGAATGACTAAATAAATAAAGAATATATTTAATTATAGTTGAAGTATGATAAAGAGTAAATTAAATAAGATTTTATTTAATTTGAGAAGAAGGATAAGGTTAATTAGTAACATAATTAAATAAAAAGCATTTATTTAATTAATCAGATGGAATAAAGAAAATGTGAATCAATTAAATAATTAAGATTATTTAATTAATAGAAGAATTAAAGTTAAATTGAATAACTAAATAATTGAAATTATTTAATCATGACCATGGAAAAAATATGAATTATTAAACATATCGAAGTCGCAGGCTTAAACCAGATTTTGGTGTCTACATTTCCAAATTTCCAAATTTTTCTGAGATGTCTCAATATCTTCTGAAGCACTTACTTCCTCAATTAAGGGTGATGTGGTACTAGGAACACCAATCTAAATCAGTTGAAACCCAAGCCCTACACCTTTTGGCCACTAAGAAACAAAGATTGGTTCAATCCTCCCGTCTTGATTTAAGCCTAAACCACTTTGTCCATTATATCCCTTGCTCTACATGATTGTGAAACCCTTTCCATATAGATTTGTAGGAATGTCAGCAAGCGAGAGAGGTTCTTCATCATTTTCTCTATACGGCCAGGAGGTGACATCTTCTGTACTTACGTCCTCTTTGCTTAATTCTCACCATTTAGTGAAAGTTGTTGTGGGAGGAACGTGTATAGTGACCATAGATTGTATTCTATTTGATGTAGGTAAACTGTATGACTTAGGAGGAATCAAATGGCTAACACAATAAGATGTCGTCATGTAATACTCTCCACAACCCTTGTCTTGGATCTCAACCCTAGGAGTGGTAGGAATTGAGGGTAAAATAGATGTTCGAGTGAGTGTAGATGGATCAACATAGGAAGATGGATTAGACGATGAAGCCTCCTGGTTTACTGGCACTTGGTGTTGGGGTATCTCTTTTAGATTGGTACAATATTGGAATGGATCTGGGTCACCATCTATAGTTATTTAAGTGCCATTATAAGGGAATTTGAGACATTGATGATATGTAGAAGGGACCAGCTTCATGGCATGAATCCATGGTCTGCCTAGCAAAAGGTTATAAGGAAGGGTAAGATCCAAGACCTGGAACTTTGTCTCCATTACTGCGGGATGAATTCTAATCGGAAGTGTTACCACCCCCTTTGTCTTTCATTCCTCATCATCATAAGCTTTAATAACAATACTTTTAGTTGTGTCTACGCATGCTTCTGAGAAACCTAATGCCTTAATCAATTTTAAAGTGCACAGATTTAACCCTGCTCCTCCGTCTACCAAAACTCGTCTAACTTTGGTGTCATCAACAAGGACTTCTAGATGTAAAGGGTCATTATGGTTCATATTTTTAGTTGCATAGTCTTGTTCAGAAAATGTGGCATGATGATTCTTGGTGAAGTAGCCTACCATTTCCTGGAAACGATTGACATCCAGATCATTAGGGACCGTGGTGTTCTATAAACCCTTATCTAGAATAGATCGATGCTCAGGGGAAATACGCAATAGTTCCAAGATTGAGATTTGGGCTGGGGTCTTTCCCAACTATTCAAGTAGGTTATATTGTAACTTGGAAGGTTGTGGTGTTTGTTGCAATGGAGGGCCTTGGATAGTGATCTTAGTACGATGAGTATTGACCGCACACTCGGGATTTGTATTGATAGTAATGGTATTGATATTCTCATCAGTGGCATGAAGGCGATGAATGGTTTTGCCACCAATATAATCATGCTTGATACTCACATAATTGGCTGACATATTGGTCTTAGTACTCGAACTGGGAACAATTCCTTTCCCATGGTCATGTAGCGGATCAAAAAAGACTTGATGATCAGTGTTTGATGACTTTTGTTTTTGTCCACCAACTTCAATTATTCTCCTTTCGACAAGATCCTGTATGATATTTTTCAGTTGTCAAAAATTTTGTAGGTTATGTCCCTTACTTCTATGATAATCACAAAAGGCATTGTCATCCCACCAACCTGGTTTAAATTTTGTTTGGATCATATTGTCTTGGTTCTTGCATCTGTATAAGATTATGTTGTAATAGTTGCTTGAATACGGACTCTATGGGTTCCCCTAAGGGAGTGAACTCACATTTTTGAAACCTCCTTTGTTGTTGCGGACGTTGAGTATTTTGGACCATGTTGGGAGGTTGATTGACAGCATTAAGCATGTTGGCAGAAGTGTGAGGTCCTTGTAATGTGATTATTGGTCTTGCTTGTATAGTTTTAGCATCGACCACCCCATCATTGGTGACGTTTTTGTTGTGAGACCAAAATCTATTTCTACCATTGGGGGTGTTTTGCACGATCGGATTTCTGTTGGATATTGATGTCTTAAGATCACCTTTTTCAATGAGATCCTTTTATATTATAACCCCTTTTTCCACTAGTTCCGAAAAAGATGTATAACAATGTACCCTTAAGTTACTCCTTAGTTTTGCATGAAGGTTTTCCTGGAACATAGTAACTTTTTATTTTCCAGTTATCTCGACAGGACACCAGCTAGCTATAGTCCTCCATCTTTGGAAGAAAGCGATAAATGTTTCACCTTCGTCTTGTGTTGTATGACACAAGGTTGCTATATTTATCTCATGGTCTATGTTGAAGGAAAATTGCTCAACAAACTTCTTAGCTAGTTCACCCCAAGATCTGATGCCATAGTCTAGACCTGAAAACAACTCTAGTGCAATCCCTACAAGACTTCTTGGAAATAGTCTCATAAGATACGTGGGGTCATAAGAGACATCTATGCATATGGTAGAAAATTCCCTTATATGTTCTATTGGATTCCATTTGCCATTGTACTTAGGGATATTCAGTATGACATACCTATGAGGGAAATGGGCATATGTCCTTTTTCAAAAAGGATTTCTTAGTTGACACTGCCATGTTGTCCATTTGTGTTTTTATTGCATGCATTTGTGTTTGCAAGACGTCAACCTGGGTCAATGATGTGTTGGGTGGATTATGCGAATTTGTGTATGTATTATGAAATACAAGGTCTCATGATGGGTTTTGATTGAACATTGGTATTTGAGGCAGGTTTGGATTCGAAATGTTGGTGAACGTGTTCTAGTCCAGAATCCACATAAAGTTGTGTTGACTTGGGATCTATGAGAATGGGTTCTGATTATCCATCTGGGAGAACGGATTCTGATTTGGAATCTGTGTGAATATATTCTGACTGTCGATCTGGGAAGATGGATTCTGATTGCCATACTAGAATGAGGGAATGCCTCCTATTTGTGTAATCTACGGTATAGTACTAGTGGTTTGAACACTAGGTATGGTCGTTGATTGAGGTATGGTACCTATGAGTGAACACTAGGTATGGTTCTTGAATGTGGTATGGTACTCGTGACACTGACATTTGGTGGATAAGCTAATGTTTTAGATCTTTTACTCCCAATAAGAGGACCGAAGGGAGTGGACGATGATGCCCCTATAGTGAAGTTAAATCCTAATGTCATACCAGATGTACCAAATGGAGATGTATGGACTGTTGTACTCTTTATAGGTATGCCAGATGGTATGGTTGTATTTACCTGAGGTATAGTAGTACTGGAAGTCATTGTATTTGTCCCTTGCATAGGTTATGTTTGTAAGGTGCTAATATCAAATCATGTGGGTAAGGTAGCGCCTTCAGCTAGCAATTTGGCTAAGTATCATTGATGATCGTTCGCTAGGTACTCATCTACAAAAGAGGCAAATTCAGGGTCTTGTGCAGCAGCCTCGATGTCTTATATCATAATGTTCCCTTGATTGTTTCTAGTGGTGAATTTGTCTAGTAAAGTCTTATGAGGTCTTGAGGAAAATGGATTGATGAATTTGTTTGGGTTCGACATCTTTTCTCTCTCTCTTCTCTTAGACCTAGTTTCAACCATGTAAGATTAGCTCAATATGCAAGGAATGCAAAACTATGTCTATGGATAGTATGACTCTAGTCTATATTTTTGGGATTTTCTGAATGCAAAATAAGGAATGATCTAGGATGAGGCTAGTCTAAAATGACAATATCCAAAGATGTAAAATCTAAGAAAAATTCTAAGGTAATCAATTCTGTAAACCTGAGACGAGGGTTCCAACTACCTAAAGTATAACCAAGGCGTCAATTTAATTAAGTCAAGGAACCAATGTAGGATGGGGATCAAAGAAAAGGTGAGTTTCCTAACTAGACTGATGAGCTAGGAGGACTCTCTGTAGGACAAATGATAAGATGATAGGACAAGGTTTAATGACAGATTTTGTTGACGCTATGATTTTTCTAGAGTGTGGATGGTAAAACCTATCCTAAAGTTTGTAAAACTGACCTTCCTAAAAGTTTGATCTAAAGGTAGTATATACTCTAAGATGAAACTAAAACTAGAAAGGAGGACGACTATAGTTATGACTAAATGATACCTAAAGGATGCAAAGTTGATCAAATCATTTCAAGTTTCAATTCAAGGTCTTCTTGTGGATGAACAACTGAAAGATTGGTATAACTATGTTGACTGGACATTGACCGTGAATTTAGGTTTTCTAATCAGGCAAATGTGTCACAGGATTTCACATATGTGGTTAAGTTTCACAGTTGCAATTTTTTGATAATCAATTGTGAGTTTCTGGTAAATGTTTAGTGTCTGAATCTAGCAGATGCAGTTAATTTTATTTTAGATGCGACTCGTAATGATAGTTGAGACTTAGAATATAACATATGCGATTTTTTGCAAAGCAAATGTGAGCTAATCTAGAAGATACGACTATACGCTAAACAAATGCAACTAAAAATGACAGATGCGACCCAAAGTTAAACAAATGCGACTCTAAAATCAATTGTGACCTTCTGGTGAATAGTTGTGACTTTGTTTGTATTTTCAGTGAATGGAGATATAAAACTAATGTTATTTTATGTGATCAAGTTCTAGAAAACAAAGACAATCATAAGATAAAGTGTTTTTAGTTTGATTTTGGACTCAAAGAACGTGTAATTTGACAATAGACAAGTATAATCCTAATAGGCCAATAGGCCAAGGGTTTTTATACTTGGTATAGCCCACTGATATACCCGAATTGGTGATAAACACCTTTCCTTCTCGAGAGCAAATAGCATAGAAGTTTGGTGGCATTGGCTCCCCTCCACAGCTCATTAACGTCATTCAAGCATACCAAATTCAGATTCTTTGGGTAATGACTTCCCAAGAATTGCTATCTCTACTCAAGGGGATTAGTAGTGAGTGTCTTCGGGCATGATACTATACCCTGCACTATACCAAGCAATGACCGAAAAATGGTTGGTCTCTAAAACAAAAAGTGTTTAATATGGGAATTCCATTTGTACAGCATGATCCATGTAGTGAGAGTCCCCTTTCAGATCCATCTCGTTGGAACCATACGCGTGATTCTTGGGTTTTCCCCAAGAATCCACTTTTATATACCGGTTGGAACTCCCTTGGGTTTAGGGTGCTACTGGTTTGAGTCGTCCTAGGGTGAGTACTTTTTCCCACCAGAACAGGCCCAAGTTCTAGAGTTGGTAACCTTTTCACTTACACCCAGGATCGCACAGATGCACAAGGGGAGAGGATACTTTGATGTACCAAGTCGTGAGGGTAATTACATAGTTGTGTTTTCACACCAAACACAGTAGACACTTGTTAGTTTTAAACCAAACAAAAAATTTGCTACACTATCAAACAATCTGTTTCAAAGAATTAACTAGGGTCTTCGACATGCATTCTATGGAAAGATTCATTAGTAATTTTCAATATTTTCTTCGTCAATCATCATACAAAAACTTGTTAACTCCTCAATACACACATTGAAAACAAAAAGATTAGCAAAAATAAAACCATGAAAAGGAAATCATAAATTGAAAATCTATTCCTAAAATGTACCAGTTGGATGCGTCGTTTTCTCTGTCAAATGCATCTCAGTATTTCACCAGTCAATTGTGGCTCAGAAAATGATAGATGTGTCAGAATATGTCAGATATGGTTCAGAAAGTCAATTGCATTGCTTCATCACACTGATGCATCTTTGAATGTCAATTGTGGCATTTTGTCAAGTAGATGCGTCGTTCCGTACAAAAACCTACAAAATGAAATAAAATTCTACGGATTCGTGAAGATGGTGTCTTCACATCGGGGTCACCAACTGTAACGTCTAGAAAATGTAGAAGAAATTGATCAGAGCAAATGTGCAATGCAATCCAAAAACTCTAAATGCAATCTAAGTCATATCAACAAAGTACAAAGGAATTCAAAACGTAAATAAAGAAACAATCTCACCCAATTTACATTCTTCCATGATTTATCTTCGTTGTCCTTCTCCGTTTTTCTTGTAGTAGCTTTCTTGCCCTCATATTTTTAGTAATTCATGCAAGGATAGCCTAAGTATTGTGATAAAGATGAAACATCGAAGATTCAAGATAGTTTCTCTAAAAGTCATGTGACTTCGAAAGAGATTGGAATGAAGAATGATAGATCTATTTATATAAAATTGATTATTTGAATGATAGATCAGGATTAAAAGATCAACGGACGGTTGAGATCGACATATTAGACATGCATTATGATAACTGTCAGTATCGACATGAGTGATACAAATTAGAAATAGAATTAAAGATTAAATAAATGATTTAATCTTCAAGTTTGGTATTCGAAAATAGAAGAATTATCTTTGCATGACAAAGATAAATATTGATTAAAGCAACTGTTGTTCGAATGCATGCACAAGGTTTAATTAATTAAATAAGAATATTTAATTAATCCGCATGTACACGCAATTGAGTTAGCACTAGATGATTGAATGATTTAATGAAGAGATTACTCGAGAAAGCCACCCAGACATTAAATCAAGAGTCAACTGAGCAATTAAAATAGATGTTGAGTCGAGTCAAAGTGAATACTTAGATAACTTACACAATTTATCTAAATATAGAGGAATGCGTTAAAATAGAATTTATGAATTAAATAACTAATTTAATTCAAGATTTGATAGTTGAAGAATAATTAAATAAATAAGATTTATTTAATTAAATGATGAAAGGATTAAATGAATGACTAAATAAATAAAGAATTTATTTAATTATAGTTGAAGTATGATAAAGAGTAAATTAAATAAGATTTTATTTAATTTGACAAGAAGGATAAGGTTAATTAGTAACATAATTAAATAAAAAGCGCTTATTTAATTAATCAGATGGAATAAAGAAAATGTGAATCAATTAAATAATTAAGATTATTTAATTAATAGAAGAATTAAAGTTAAAGTGAATAACTAAATAATTGACATTATTTAATCATGACCATGGAAGAAATACGAATTATTAAACATATCGAAGTTGCAGGCTTAAACCAGATTTCAGTGTCTACATTTCCAAATTTCCAAATTTTTCTGAGATGTCTCAATATCTTCTGAAGCACTTACTTCCTCAATTAAGGGTGATGTGGTACTAGGAACGCCAATCTGAATCGGTTGAAACCCAAGCCCTACGCCTTTTGGCCACTAAGAAACAAAAATTGGTTCAATCCTCCCATCTTGATTTAAGCCTAAACCACTATGTCCATTATATCCCTTGCTTCGCATGATTGTGAAACCCTTTCCATATAGATCTGTAGGAATGTGAGCAATCGAGAGAGGTTCTTCATCATCTTCTCTATACAGCCAGGAGGTGACATCCTCTGTACTTACGGCCTCTTTGCTTAATTCTCCCCATTTAGTGAAAGTTGTTGTGGGAGGAACATGTATAATGATCATAGATTGTCTCCTATCTGATGTAGGTAAACCGTATGACTTAGGAGGAATCAAATGGCTAACACAATAAGATGTCTTCATGTAATACTCTCCACAACCCTTTTCTTGGATCTCAACCCTAGGAGTGGTAGGAATTGAGGGTGAAATAGATGGATCTTGTTTAATTAATTAAACCTTGTGCGTGCATTCGAACAAGAGTTGCTTTAATCAATCTTTATCTTTTTCATGCAAAGATAATTCTTTTGTTTTCGAATACCAAACTTGAAGATTAGATCATTTATTTAATCTTTAATTCTATTTCTAATTTTTATCACTCATGTCGGTACTGGTAGTTATCATAATGCATGTCTATTCTGTCGATCTCAACCATCCGTTCATCTTTTGATCCTAACCTATCATTCAAATAATCAATTTTCTATAAATTGATCTGCCATTCTTCATTCCAATCTCTCTCGAAATCATATGAATTTTAGAGAAACTATCTTGAATCTTCGATGTTTCATCTTTATCACAATACTTTGGCTATCCTTGCATGAATTACTGAAAATTTGAGGCCAAGAAAGCTACTACAAATGAAACGGAGAAGGACAATGGAGATAAATCATGGAAGAATGTAGATTGGGTGAGATTGTTTCTTTATTTACGTTTTGAATTCCTTTGTACTTTGTTGATATGACTTAGATTGCATTTAGAGTTTTTGGATTGCATTGTATGTTTGCTCTAATCAGTTTCTTTTGCATTTTCTAGACATTATAATTTCTTTTGTGTTCTTCAAATGGTTGTACTGATTGTGAGTACATTGGTTCTCTGAATTGCTTGTATCCTAATTTTAAAGATGATGAGATACATCCAATTAATGCATGGCAAAATATTTTATTTGATGAAGATGTTTCAGATGATGAAGTTACAAATGGCAGTCCTTATTGGGGTAGGATTAATCCTCTTTTTGAGGATATTACTAACAAAGATCAGGCTAGTTTTATGAATGATGATCAAAATAATGCTGAGGTGGGTAGTCTTATCCATAAAGATGCTACTTTTGATGTGCCAAGTGCTTAACTGTATGAGAGGTGTGGAGATATAGATACCAATGAGGAAACCCTTAAGTATGATATCAGTTTTGGATGTGATGAGGGAACTCATAGAGATGAATATGCTCACATTAGCTTCCCTATGGAGAAGAATTACATATTTGAAGGAACAGTTGGAAAGTCAGATATTCATGATCTACAGGATGGTTGCAGAAATAATCTCATAAAATTTCCCTATGTTAAGAAGATGGAATTACACTGTGACTCTATTGAGCATGCTGATATTTCAGTACCCTCTCATTTAAGTGAAAATAAATTAAGAGACATTGGTGATTGTGAGGATCATATGGGACAATATGAAGCTACAGTGATTTTTTTTGCAGATACTCCATATCTAATGGATTTAATTATGGAACTTCTATCACCTCAAGGGGTTAAAATTTATGGGGGAAAGTTGATAATAGACCTGGTTATGCTTTATTTCCTGAATGCAGTGAGGAATGGCTTAGTCAAAGTCAGAGTACCTATGAGGCCTTCAAATTTGATGAACAAATTCCTGATGATCATGTACTTCATGGTGATGTGGAATATGAAAGTTTCACTTTCTTGATTCAATTTGAGGAACCTTTCATAGAAAGGGACAAAGTTAGCAATGTTGCCCTGGATGATATAAACGGTATTGTTCAATGTAATACTAATGATCTGATATCACATACTACTCATATGCATTCATTGCAGGGAAAATAGGCTAAAGTTTTTGATAGAGGGAAATTTGTTCTTGAAATCCTGGAGCCTGAAGGCTCTGCTTTGTAAAATTATTTTTTGTACATTTTGTGAGTATTGTAAATATGTTGGTCTGGTGTGTTTTATTTTTGTTGGGTATGCTTTCCTAGTCTGGGTAAGTCCTTTGGTTTTTGATCCTGCACCCTGGTCTACTTCAACCAAAGATTATTTTATGGCCATACCCACCAGGGGTATGCATCCCTAAGCATGAGCCACTGATGAAGCTTGTGAAATTTTAAAGAATATTAGCTCAATTTTCATGAGCCTGGCTTCCTTTCTAAACCCTTGTCCCCAAGTGAGTAGGGTTTTTAATCAAGAAAGTGTGCCAATGTTGTATTTTCATGTTGACCTATTCAGTCGGTCATCAGTTTCTTAAGTGATCCTTTGAACCATCTAGCACATTTCATTACTAGCCCCATTTTCCTGAGCAACCAGTCATCTTTTTCCCACCCTGCCAAATCTTTCCTAGAGTTGGGTTTCAAATTTTAACCCGATGACTTAATGATTAAGTCACTAACCCTATGGTCATGTCACCATCGGTTGGGCCAATTCTTGTCCATTTAATGCTAATGTCACTTATTGTGCAGTTTTCAAGATTCAAAGATCAAGGATAAGATCTGAACCGTAACCCGCCAGCCCATGGGAGTTAAGTGCATGCCAGATAAATGTAGTGAGGTTAGCAAGAAGCTAACACATGTCCTAGGTACAACATGAGACCCACTCCCCACTATCGATTCCATGTCCCAACATCTTCAACAACCGGTTGAGATCAACTAGGCGAAATGATCCTCATCGTTCCCTACTAGCTCGCTAAATGAAAGTGATCGATGGTTAAAACTAGTGAGATTAGAAAAATCTCAACACCTTTCCCTCACTCGCTCGGGTTGTGGATCCCACATACAATGAAGATTTCATCTGACATGGATAGGAAGAATTGGTTGGAAATATTTCAATGAAGAACCACTAGAAATAAAAGGAGGTCAAACACAAGATGGTCGTCTGATCATCCATCAAGACAGGAGATCGACGGATCATATTCAAAGCTGGAAAGTGACACTTGATGGTCATTTCTACTCTACACAATTATCTTGCATTAATGTCTAGCACTCTGCAGAGTGATCGAGTTGATCTCAACTCATGTGAAGATGCAAATGCAAATAATCATGAAGAATAATCAACATATTTCCATGCAAATGGGAATTAAATGACACCAATACATCTGCCAACGAGATGCTAGGGGTACACATGTGATGAACACTAAGTGTGGTTACCATTGTTTCACTCAATAAATACAATGGAGGTGGTTATTATTTGCATCATTATCACTCAACAGTTAGACGTTTTCTAGTGTAAGCAATTATCAATTGAGAAAATGAGTGAACCAGTAAGAAAGTCACTCTGTTTGAGTTCACAAAAGTTCAGCCTGGACTCACAGGAAGTTGCTCCTACTATGGAAGTGGGTACTTCTTCTAAGCCCATATTGGTTCCAAGTAGATGCAGTCGCTGACTACAATTCCAGGGTGGTGTTGTTGAAGAAGAGGGCGACAAAGGAAAATTTCCAGTGTAATCTCTGACTGAGTCAAAGAAGAAAGTGAGGTATGGACGTAGCTCCTACAAATGCCAGCACTCTCCCATCAACCTTATGAGCACCTCCTTTGGCAATGGTGATTCAGAGAGTGATTCTTCTTATGCTCAATACTTGGAACTGCTAAATGAGGGATTACCCTCAGATGAGGAGGTGATCTATGTGTTTCCACTGGCAGTCAAAACCCCAACTGAGCATATTGGGAGTGCATCTGGAAAAGGAAAGAAGGAGGAGGAAGCTAAGGTCTCTTCTCTCCCTCCTGCAATGACGAGAAGTGGTCAGGTATACAATGGACGTGACTTTGGTCATAGTAGTGTGAGTGGAAAATGAATTTGTTGTGTTTTAAATCTTCTTTTTGCTGGTGTTTGTGAATTTCACTATTGTGGCCTTCTATTTTTCATTCATGGCAAAAATTTTGATGATTCAACATCGGTCATGCGCCTTCGTGGAATTTTGGTTGCCTGGTTCATGATGCTAGAGTGGCAACAAGGGAAGTTTTGGTAGTACTTTGCATTCTCTTCCTCGGCGGTGGTTATATTTTAGGCTTTCTCTTGTTATACTAGCTTTTGCAATTTCAGCATATGTTTTGTTGAAATTCAAATCAAATTCATCTAAAACTTTGGTGAAATGATGATTTTACATTGTAACTGCATTTGATTCTGAAGCTTGTTGCTCCCTATTGATATAAAGGAAATTCAAGACTCAAATGCAAGGGGAGAAAAAAGGAGAGAGAAAAGAGAAGAGAAGAAAGGGATAGATAATAAAGAAGTATTGGGTTAAGTTTAGGCCAGTCCTTATACGATTATAGTGATAGGAATGGAGGAGCATGCCTGTTTTGAGTTATTTTGAACAAATACATACATATTATCTTAAATTGTTGTGCAGACTTGATCCATGAATATAAATGAAAGTTTATCTATGATGCATTTTCTCTCCTTGTATGGGTTTGAGTAAATATGGGATGGAATTGTCAATAACATTTTCATTCTTCTTTTGAACTTCAATTCAAATGTATATCTTTATTTTTTTCCTTGATTCAAGTAATCAATTAAATGCTCAAATAGAGTTATAGATTTATAATTATCTGCTTGGGATATGATAAGAAGTTGTGCATCATGAATCTTGAGTCTCATAATGCAAAATTTTTATGCAGGTAGTCTTTTCCATTAGGATTTGAGATCATTTTTGTATTACTAGTATTGTGTGTATGACTCCATAGCCCAATGGATAAGGCACTAATATGTTTCCTTGAGAGATTCTCCTAATGGGTTAATCAAATTATTCTAGGGTGGCCGACCTAGAGTCAGAATTTGAATTTATTTTAAAATTTCCAAAATCTTTATACAAATCTTACATGTAGTTGTCATACATGAGGGAATTTACTGAAATGGTAGCAAGTTACTTAGAAACTAGCCAATTTCATAGTAAGCTTTGCATATTTTCCTTTCAGTTAAAATGATCTATGAAAATGATGTGTTCTGTCAAGTACAATATCAAATGAACACAAATAGGAACACCCTCCTAGGTCCCACAGAGCCTAAAGTGCAGAAGATCTCAGTCTATGACTAGATCTTGTCAATTGACTAGTCATTTTTAGGAGCCTTGAATATAGGAATTGGATATTTCTTAGAATTTCCTTGAAGTGCACTAGAAAAACCACCAACAAATTCCAAGTTCATTAGGTAATTTTGGAGGACATTGTGGAAGAAGACAAAGATAGACCTGAAGTCCAATTTAGCATATCAAACACAAACAGATGGAAAAATAGAGGTTGTAAATAGGATTTTAGGTAACTTATTAAGATTTTTAGTTGGAGATAAGGTAGGAAATTGGGATATAGTTCTACCACAAGAAGACTTTGCATACAATAATTGAGTAAATCAGAGCATAGGGAAGACACCATTTGAGATTATGATAGTACATCCCAAAGGAGTTTTAAAGCTCAAAGAAATTAGTATGGATAATAAGAGTGTAGAAGTAGAAGAATTTATAGAATTCATGGAGACAATGCATAGTCAGATCTAGAAACACTTGGAGGACATGAATAACAAGTACAAGGAGAAGGAAAATGAGAAAATAAGGCATAAAGAATTTTTTATTGGGGATGAAGTTATGGTATATCTCAAGAAGGAAAGGTTTCTAGTAGGAACATACAATAAGTTGAAGATGAGGAATATTGGACAATGTACGATTCTCAGTAAGTTTGATTTAGGAAATACATGTGAAGTGGAGTTACTAGAGACACTTGATATTTCACCTATTTTAAATGTTGTAGACATCTATGAGTATCATGAAGGACAGTCAAGTGGTAGTAACAAAGAATTTGGTTTGGAGTAGTTACCACATCAACCACTAGAGCAGATTGAGTAGATATTGGACATCAAAAATGGAAGGAGCACTAGGAACAAGTAGTACAAGGAGTACCTAGTAAAGTGGAATGATAGACCAATGGAGGATTCATCATGGATTTCTCAGGTTGAGGTGGACCACTTTGGTTTTCCTCTAGCCCCTGGAAAGTGAAGGACTCACTTTTCTTCCAACCTTCAGTGTTTGATGTAGGAGCATCCCTAGTTGTAAAGCAATCCTATATCAACCAAAAGCATTTCTTTTCTTTACAGTTCAATCTATAGCTATCTGAATAGTTTCTTCCATGTTTTACTGCATTATCATTTCTTAGCTCACAAAGAAAGATATATCCTCTACATGAGGTTGTTGGCAAGAGACATTGTGAATGCCTTTTGTTTTTTCCATTGATGTCAAAGGGGGAGAAGTGTATAGTGAAAAATGTATAGTCAATGTAGGGGGAGTTTTTTCCAAAGATTGAAGTTTATTTTTGGAGTTTTGTAATGGTAGTGTAACTCATGTTGGTTTTGATTCGACACTTAGTCATTTTTCACTAAGTGTTTCCATCAATGCCAAAGGGGGAGATTGTTGGCAAGAGACACTAAAAATGATTTTTGGTGTTGTCATTGATGGCAACCCTAGTTGGTGACAAATCCGCATGACATCATTTACTTATACTGGCAGTCAAATTGAGGACATTTAGGAAGAACATAGCATCCAGAAATTTGGTGTTTATTGATTCACTTACAGATATCCAATTGTTATTTTGAGTTGTGGACCCCATAGGAGGTTTATCAGTACATCTAATGTGTTTTCTCAAAATCGTAGTGCATTGTATTAAGACTTGTATGAGTTTGGAGATCCGGTTGATACTTCTCTGTTTATCAGTATTTTGGAGCCGACTTAATCGATAAAATGTGTTGTGGATATTTAGGAAATGTTTATTTGAATATTTTTGTGTTTTCTCATCTTGATTTGGGTCTGAGCTAAGTTGTGGCCGATCGTTGTGGATGCGCATTGCATAACTCTTATGATTTAAGCTGACAATTGATAATATTTTTTAAGTCTTATTGAAGCCAACTTATTGCGATTAAATTGCTAGTCACGGATATATATGTATGATCTCTTATATCATTTTGATATATGTGTGTGGTGTGTCAATGTGTATTGCGAATATTAGAAGAGTGTTAGAGAAATTTTATTCATAGTTTCACTTGCGCATAAATATTTTGTGAAGCGAGTCAAAGCAGAGCAGAGCAGAAGTTCAGTATCAGTCAGAAGGACAAAAGATGGAAATCTGAGCCTAACTAGAACTATAATCAATCATTTGTAGATGCCATTCTTTTAGTTCATTCTCTTGGATCTAATCCAAATCTTTGTAAGGTAGTGTGCCTTCCTATTTTGAGCAATACTCAGATTATAAATTTTTCCCATATTGTAAATTTTTTGAGTATACTCAGATTATATTGTGGATTGGCCATCCACCATAGTTTTTCCCCTAACAGGGTTTCCACGTAAAAATCCTTGTGTTATGGTGTTGTGGTTATTTTCTTTTTATGTCTGCATATTTCTCTTGGTTGAATATTTTAAGTGGGTTAATAATCAGAATAATAAAGTCAATTTTTACAGAACACTGATTCACCCCCCTCTCAGTGTAGCTTGTTTCCAACATAGGTCATCTACAACATCTAAATTTCAAGTGATTTTCACTCATTTGTAGAAATTTATCACTCTCAAAAATTCACTATCATTTCTCAGTTAGAGCATTCAAGGCCAACCTGGCTCATTTTTGTTGTGTGGACCATTTTCAAAACATGCAAAACTTAATGGAATATCATTCAAGGAATTTTAGGTTGAAGAGGAACTTTCTTGGATATCCACAATCATTTCCATCTCCTGATGGGTTATCTTTTCATGTTCTTGGTTGACCTACATGTTTGATCTTGTATTGGTGTTTGTAAACCCTTGACATTGACACAGATCATAATTGGAGCTATAGATTCATATTTAAGATAATTTGTAATCCATTGGAAAGCAATTAGTTTAGTAGTCTAATCATTTGTTTGTACTTAGTAATTAGATCCATGATTCAAGGTTTTAGATTGTAATAAAGCCTTGTGTCAATTGTAATATCCTATGATTCCCTTGTGGTAGGCTTCTGAGCCCTAGTCATTCTGCATACGAGGCATATGATACATGTAAGACATCAATTCATTGAATCAATGATAATTCATGTTTGTTGAGCATTTATTTTGTTATTTCCATTGTGTTGAACTCAAAGTTGCATGGTTGGACAACCCTTTTTGGACCTTCCATTCGTGACTACACCACCTTTATTGAAAAAAGTTGAATGGTATCTTTGTGTGAAGTGATTTTGTTTCATTTGACACCATGGATTTTATCCATGCATACTGCCATAAGGTCTTTACACCTTGCATTTATTGTAAGTATAAGGATTTTTCTTTATCATTTCACTTGATCACTGTCATCATTCAACACTTTGTTTGCACAATCCTTAGGCTATATGAATTTCCATGTTGATTTCATGCCTATTGACGATAGTCATTAAAACTCATAAAAAATGACTATAAACCTTTGTCATCTCACTTCACACTCTTTATGTGTGACTTCCAAACTTTTCTCCCTAAACTGTTGTACATAAGCTATTCGTGACTGTCCTTTCATATGACTTTAATGTGTTTTGAGACTTTCATTAAACCATGCATTCTTACCTTGTTATTTCCTTGACCATCCTTCCAATTGACAATAATACACTACCCCTCTGTGTCTTTGAATCCTCCTACACATTTTCATCCCCTATAAGTATTGTCCTCTTAGATCTCATGATGACTGTCTTTTTTTGTTGATGCATCTAATTGTTCCATAGGAATATAACTCTTGCATAGAATTTACTACTTTACTAACCACCAATCTATCCTTGGTCTTTTGAGACTGAGTTTCATTCATTGTCACATGCTTGAATCCCTTATCCTTGAAGTTATTGTGGATTTTTATCTCATGTATCCCCTTTTTAATGAACCCTATAATTGTATTTATTTCCTTGACTTTCATTAAACATTTGGAGGTGATTTTCCTTAACTTGACTATAGATGAAAATTCATGCTTCTTTACCACTATCACATCAAATCCAATTAGACCTTCATAGTAAGACATAGTGAATATCCCTATAGTTATAGAGATTTTCTTACTACTAGGATCCTTTTTCCTTTGAATCGCATCCAAAAACATCAAAATTTCATTACCATAGGTTTTTTTTCCTTTTATCATTTGACTTGATGTCATGCATTGAAATAGGTTTGTTCTTTGCATCTTTGTAATTTTAATATTATCATGATATATGCCTAATGTCATCCAAGTTGTTAGTTTTTGTTGTTGTTAGATCAATACCCTACTAGCAGCATTGAATCACATCAATATCCTTGTGTATCATCTCTCAAAGTTCTTGAATGAACTATGTAAGAAACCTGCAAGGCACTTCAACCTTGTCTCTTTCTAGAGAAAGACTACCTCAATAAAAACTACTTCAATGACATCATTCATGCATTAATTGATAAGGATTGTCATCTAAGTGTTTGTATCCTTGTAACCCTCTATGAAAACCTAAATATTGTTCTTATTGTATATGATCTTTCACTACTTGTAACCTCATAGTCTATCAATCTACCCCTGCCCTTTATTTAACCTATCCTCTTAAGGGAGTTAAAACTCTTAGAATCCCACCATGTTTGTAATGAGGAAAAACTACCATACAAAAATTAAAATATTTGATTACAATCACAAGACCGTAGTATGCTATCAACTATAATGACTGACCTCTACATGATAAGGACTAGCCTTAATGTCCATCATGTTGACTATACTTTAAGGTGATCATTTATTGATAATAAATGTGGTATAAATACATTTAAAGCTAATTAAAACAAAAAATTTCTCTTATATAGGATCTTCATCAAGCAATCTTGATAAGATATTCATTTTATTACCCAATCTTACTTTTGTCCTTTGACACTGTTATCTTCATTCAGACTATAATCATCCATTTATGCAATAAATATCTTGAAATTGATCTTGATAGTCTCCTCTAATGGTGACTACCCCTTGTTGATGATTTTTTTTTTCATCATTCCTACTATCTTCAAACCCTTGCAATATACTTTGTTGGATCTTAGGAAAATCATATTGTTAAGGATTGTCCTCTTCAATTTTAAGGTAACAATGCTTCTTACCCTTATGTATTATTATATTTGCAACTCTCATTATATCTTGAATTCACAAAGTCATACATGTGATTGTATTCTCACTTATATTGTAAATGGTGACTATCATGGTTTATCTATCCTTGTCATAATTTCAAATTCCATCTCCTATGGACTATCATCTATTCAATTTTGTCCTTTACTCATGAATAATATTGTAGCCCTCAAATTTCACAATCATACAATTTGTGCATCATGTAGTGTCTTTCCTTGAATGTTGATTTGACTCTCTATCCTTTGAAAATTGTTCTTCTAAACTATCAAAGACTGCCCTTTCTTTTAAATTATTATCCTTTTGGAATGATTCTTTCATAAAATACTTTAACTTGAAACTACTCTCCTATGGCTGCAAAAACCTAGTCGAATTCTTTACAGTCCTTTATGACTATCAATCAAGTTTAGATCTTCAACTTCATAGTCTATTAATTATCTATTGTTTCCCTTCCAAACCTCTATCTACATAGATTCTTGTGGTGACTATCTGTTGAATTAACAAGAAAACTAAGAGAAGGGGTGAATCAAATGTATCTTATAAAAACATCAAAACCCTCATTAAGATTCAAATCCACATGCATTCATAAAACCCTTAATCTACTATGAAGTTTTAACATGAAAATCAGATAACATAAACTTAAACAACTCAATACCAAACACAATAGAACACCATATTTACATGGAAAATCAAAGAAAGGAAAAACCATGGTGAGGATTAGCTCACAATATAAGTAATAGAAAAACTGGTACAAGGGGCCACTACTGGAATAGGACACACTATCTAGAAAGGCTCACAACAAAGGTCCACTGTCAAAGTAAAAAAGAAGATAGAGAAGAAATATTACACAGAGACCATGATCTCAATACAACAAAGATTCCACCACAATAGCTCCAACACCTTTACAGTCTATTTGAATGATTGTAGACACCTTCTACTCACTACATCTAGTAATCCAGCAATTGAAATTTCACATTGATCTACTCAATTTTGCATCACTCACATCATACACTTCACACATTCATATATCTTGCATCTATCTTCACCTCCTACAATAATTCAACTACTACTTATATCGTCCTCAACCTTGAAACCCTCTCCAAGTTTGGAAATGCACCTTAAATGTGGAAATCCAAATTAGGTTGGTGCCAAAACACTTTCATGGTAGATAGAAGTGAATGCAGACCACATCAAAACTTAATTGGGACCCAAATCAACAACACTTAGCCACATAATACCTTAAACAATATTTATCCTTCACATGTAGTTTAAACACTAGGTCAACCATTACCCATGTAAACACCATTAATCAATTAAGTACATTCTTCATCAAAATCAAAGACAAATTTTGAACCACACTCTAGGCTTGAACACAATATATAATATTCCTCCAACACTATGAATTCCATCAAAATCCTTTACAACAACTTCCACCTAGAAGAAATTTGGAGAAAAACTAGAACACACCTTTGCAACACAAAATAATACTGCAACACACTGTTTCCTCTTTTTATCAAATTTCTCAATATCCACAACATCTTTAGCACATACAACAATAATCTATCTCAACCACTACATATTTGACACCAATGGCAACACAAGATTGTTGACATCAATGAAAACACCTTCATACTTGCAATAATCTCCCCCTTTTCATTGATGGCAACACAAGATGTGAAAAACCATCCAAGACAACTCTCCATTTTTTTCAATGATTAGAAAACCTACACAACATTTGTCTCTCCCCCTTTCAACTTTTTCTTTTACATGATTCTCTCTCTCCCCCTTTGACATCAATGGTAAAGGACAAAATATTTTACATTGTTCTCCCGTTTGACATTGCACAACCTACTTTCAACTACTCTAAATACTCTTTTCAATTATTGCTCTGAATACTCCCACTTAGGAGCACACACCAATACACAACAATCTTCAATATCACTACCTACTCCCCTTGAAAGGTAGCCACCAACATCAATCTAGAATAAAGCATAGATCATGAGATCCACTAGATTGATGCATATTCTTATGCATCTAGTTCAAAGGAGGGGTAATGACCCCCAACTTCTCCTGGATATATTCAAAAGTATCCTTAGAGAGAGCCTTAGTGAATATGTCATCAAATTGATCCTTTGTATGCACATATTCAATATTTACTTCATTCTCCATAGCCTTCTGTCTTAGAAAGTGATATCTAATTGAAATATTTTTTTGTCCTTGAATGCATCACTAGATTTTTTGAAATTTTTATTTTACTTTTAATGTTACAAAAGATAGAATTAGGATCATCATACACAAATTTGATATCCTTCAATGTTTTCCTCATCCACAACACTTGTGTGCAACAAAATGTTGCTACAATATATTCATCCTCAGCAGTAGATAAAGAAACTGAATCTTTTTTCTTACTTAGCCATGACACCAATCTACATCCAAGAAAGAATGCACCACCACTTGTACTTTTTATTTCATCCACACAACTAACCCAATCTACATCTATGTAAGCACTCAATGTGAAATTAATATCTTTTGGATACCATAAGCCATGATTTGGAGTGTCCTTTAGGTATTTGAATATCCTATTC
The DNA here is from genome assembly GCA_007258455.2 of Sequoia sempervirens. NCBI lineage: Eukaryota > Viridiplantae > Streptophyta > Pinopsida > Cupressales > Cupressaceae > Sequoia > Sequoia sempervirens. The sequence goes on along the minus strand of VDFB02000003.1, from coordinate 294,176,391 downwards.
ACTGTTGTAATATGTGACTCTCTAGGATCTTCTTGAAATCTAGCCACAAGACAAATTGCATGCATGATATCTAATCTAGTAGTCCACCAATCATAGATCTATATTTTCTCTAATCAGCCTTAGGGGATCCATCATTCTTGTTCAATTTGCAACTACTAACCATAGGCGTGTTGCAAGTATGAGAAAGTTTGGTGTTGTTGTCATTAATGTTGTCATTGATGTCAACACAGTACATGATGTTGTAGATTATGCATGTATAGTTGAGATGTTGTTGAGATGTTGTGAGTACATAGAGCTATCTTTATGATGTTGTAGATATGCTGATATGATGGGTTACCAAGTGATTTTGAGAAAATTAATAAAGAGTGAAGTCAAAGTTATGTATGTGTTCAGAATGTGCTTTAGTATGTGCTCCACATTTATTCTATGTTGATCCTATGCTTGTGCAGATCTAAAGGGTTTTTTTTTGGGCATTTGTTGGTGACATCTCCTAGTTTGTAGCTTTTGGTTTGATAGAATGTGAAGGTTGTGTTCACTGGTATGTGAACTGGTTTGACAGAGTTTTTTGTCCATGGACTGGGAGAAATTTCTTTGCTCCACAGTCCTCCACTATTTTGTTTCAGGTCTTGCAAATCTGGAATATGTCTTGTAATGGTTCTCTTTGTGTTTTGGAAAAGATGTGTGTTGTCTGGTGCTCTGGAAGATGAGTTTCAGTATTACTGTGTGTATTTGTACTTTCTGGATGGACTGGTGAGAAGTGTTCAAGATTTAAAGGTTGTTGCAGATGATGTGGATGTATCTGAAGGTATCTGAGATGTGTTCTCATGCATGACGGAGTGTGTTACGTCGTTCATGTATTATCTTCTTGTTGGGAAGTATGCACTTCAATGTTCATTTATGTTTTCATTAGGCTTGGTCGACCTAGTGTTTACACTTCATACAAAGGATAAGTTTTAATTAAGGAAGCATGTAATCGATTCAAGACATTGTTTTGGGTCGTAGTTAAGTATTGGTGTGGTCCACTCTCATTCCTTTCCATTGTGGGAATGTTGAGTTTCTGACCTAATTTAAATTTATGAAATGAAGCGTATGTAGCCGACCTTGGAGAAAGTTTCTAAGGTTGAAGATGGTATAAATGCAAGTCAAGATGTTGTGAATAAGGGAATATCGAATCAAGAAGAAGAGTAGAGTTATGTGAAAGTGAATTGAGGCAGCAATACTTTAATGTGTTAGATTCTTGAAAGTAGTGAGCTGACGATGTCTACAATTCTTTTGATCAAGGCTGTGAGTGTGTGTAACCTATTGTGGTGGATCTTTTCTGTAATACTTTGTATTTGTAGGAAATGAGCCTCCCTATTGGATAGTCCTTTCTATAGGTAGTGAGCCTTTGTATCTAGGTAGTGAGCCCTTGGCAGTGAGCCTCTTGTATTTGGTTTTTCTATTACTTTATATTGTGAGTTAATCCTCACTGTGGTTTTTCCCTCATTGGGTCTGGTGTTTCTTGTGTTAATATTGCTTTTTGTTATCTACATTTTATGTTCATACTTAATAACATAATTAAGTGGATAATAAATTGATAAGTGGTTGTGATTTTAATTTGAGTTTGGTGAAAATTGATTCACCCCCCCTCTTAGTTGTCTTGCACCTTTCAACAATTGGTATCATAGCTTTGGTTCCTTAGTGAAGATCTTAACCGCTTGAGGTAGATCTGATGGCACAAATCAGCAATCCCTATGTTTGATGGATCTAACTACAGTGACTGGAAACTGTAGATGAGAGGTTACATAATATTTTTTGGTTACAAGACTTGGAAGGCTATTGAGACAAAGTGTGTTGCACTGACAAGTGGTCCTACTACTGCAAATGAAGTTTCTGCTTATGAGGAGAATGAAAAAGTGAGGTATGCGATCTATAGTGCTTTATCTAAGATAGAGCAAACTAAAGCTATTTCTTTGGGCATTGCTTATGAAGTTTGGAAGAAATTGGAAGATCTTTATGAAGGAAATGATAGAGTGAAATTGATAAAGAAGTTGATGGCAAAGTGTAGATATGAGAATCTGAAAATGGATGAAGGTGAAGATATTGCAAACTATTTCCAGAGGGTTGATCTTGTAGAAAATGAAGTTCGAATAAAGATATCTGCATTTTGTTTCTTAGTGGGAACATACTCCAATCTAACTTCATTCTCACTCACCTTCTCTCTCAAAAAGTGAAGCTTGATAGATATATGCTTTTTTTTAATGCAGCACCCGATACTTAGAAATGTTAATTACACTTGAATTATCACAGAATATAGCAATAGGTTCATTATACACAACTCTGATATATTTCAACATCTTCTTCATCCATGATACTTGAGTACAGTTGTTAGCAGCAGCAATGTATTCTACCTCTGTAGTAGATAAAGAAATGGAATTTTGCTTCTTACTTGACCATCAAATCGGCTTCTTTCCTAAGAAAAATGCACCACCACTGGTACTTTTTTTGTCATCCACATATCCTTCCCAATCAACATCAATATAAGCACTCAAAGTAAGGTCATCTTCTTTAGGATACCATAGGAAAAAATCAACTATCCCCTTCAAGTATCTAAAAATCCTCTTCATAGCTGTCACATGAGATAGGATCATCTTGAAATCTTGCAACAATGCATAACATTCATGATATCAGGTCTAGTTTGCATCAAATACAACAATCCACCAATCATGGATCTATATCTAGTCTGATTTGCTTTAGGAGAATCATCATCTTGTGTCAACTTACATCCTATCATCATAGGTGTACCAACTGGCTTTGAATCTTCCATACCAAACTTCTTTAGAAATTCTTTCACATACTTGGACTAAGATATAAAGATCCCTTTATCTAGCTGAGTAATTTGTAATCCCAAAAATAATTTCATTTCTCCAATCATATACATCTCAAACTCACTATGCATCTCATCAAAAAACTTCATGCACAAACTATAATCTCCTCCAAAAATGATATCATCAACAAAGACTTCAACAATCAAATATTTACCATGATCAATCTTGAAATACAGATTACTATCAGTAGTACCTTTATTAAATCCAAGCTTCAACAAATACTTGTCCAATTTGGCATACCATGCTCTTGGGGCTTACTTAAGTCCATACAATACTTTCTTCAACTGACAAACCATGTCTCCCTAATCAGTCAATTGAAATCCATCAGGTTGCTCAATATACACTTCTTCTTCCAATTCACCATTTAAAAATGTTGACTTGACATCCATATGATAAACCTTGAAGTTTTTGTAAGAAACATAAGCAAGAAATAGTCTCACAGCTTCAATCCTAGCAACAGGGGAAAAATTTTCTTCAAAGTCAATTCCTTCCATCTGAGAATATCCTTTACACACAAGTCTTGCTTTGTTTCTAACAACTTCACCTTGCTCATTCAGTTTGTTCCGAAAGACCCATTTAGTTCCAATTACATTTTTGTCCTTAGGTCTAGGAACAACAATCCATGTATCATTCTTCTCAATTTTTTGTAGTTCTTCTTTCATTTCTTCCAGCCAATGTTCATCTTTGCATGCTTTTATTGACATTATTACGCTCAGTCTTTGAAATCAAAGAATATTCTTCTACAATTCTTCTCCTAGTTTGAACACCTTTGTTCTTATCACCTATAATATGATCTTCTAAATTATTTAGTCTTACATACCTTGGAGTCTTAGGATGTTCTTGAACTTCAGGCTCTTGTGATCTCACTTATGTACTTTCACTAGTTTCTTCCTCTGGAATGATGTGCACTTGATTTTGAGTTTGAACTGAACTGTCATTCTGATCATCTGAATCATATCCATAGGTTCTAGATGGTCTAACTATGTCTTCATCAACCTTTACATTAGCACTTTCAACAAATTTCCTCAATCTCTTATTGAAGCACCGGTAGGCTTTACTTTTAGTAGAATAACCAAGAAAGATTCCTTCATCACTTCTAGCATCAAAATTTTCTATATCTTCATCTCTTTTGATATAGCATTTACTCCCAAATATTTTGAAATATCTAACAATAGGCTTATGACCAAACCATATCTCATGAGGGGTCTTACCGGTATCACCTTTCATATGTACCTGATTGAGAGTGTAAACGATAGTACTCACAACTTCTCTCTAGTAGATATGAGGAACATTTCCTTCCAACATCATAGTTCTAGCAGCTTCTTGAATTTTCCTGTTCTTCCTTTCCACAACCCCATTTTGTCAAGGGGTCCGTGGGGTAGATAATTATCTCTTTATCCCATGCTCTTCACAAAAAAGAATTAAACTCATGGGAGGTGAATTCACCACCTCTATCTGATCTCAGACATTTAATCTTTAGACCTATCTCTATCTCAACCATAGCCTTAAAGATCTTGAATTTCTCTAGAGCTTCAGATTTTTCCCTTAACAAAGCAACCCACATCAATCTAGAATAATCATCAATAAGTAACATGAAATACCTATCTCCTTGTAAACTTATGACTCTAGAAGAACCACACAGATCAGTATGCACAAGCTCCAACACTTCATTCAAACAATGTTGTTTTCTCCAAAATGAAACTCTAGTTTTCTTCCCTAATTGACATTCCTTACATATAGTATTAGTAGGCTTTACCAACTTAGGAAGATCTCTCACTACCTGAGTAGAACTTATCTTGATAATATTGTAAAATTCTACATGACACAATCTCCTATGCCACAACCAACTTTCATCAACTTGAGCAATCAGACAACTTTCACTAGCAGCATTCAGGTGAAAGATGTTACCTTTTTTTTTTGTACCAGATGCAATCACATTTCCTGAACTCCCTAATATTCTACACTTTCCATCCTTGAATTGAAGATTGTATCCCTTGTCAACCATTTTCCCAACACTTAAGAGATTATGCTTCAAACCTTCCACATATAGAACATCATCAGTATTATTCTTACCATCAAGAGAAATGGATCCTCTACCATGGATTACACCAGCTTTGTCATCACCAAATCTTACAACACCACAATCATACTTTTCAAAACTCACAAATTTACTTTTATCACTTGTCATGCGATGAGATCATCCACTGTCAATCACCCATTCATCTTTTTCTTCAACTCTAGCAGCTAGAGCTTTCTCCACATTAATGCAACTACCAGATTCAGTAGGTATTGGATCATTTTATTTGATAGCAATAAATACCCATTCATCCTCACTTACATTCCCTTTATCAAATTCATCATCTGTCACACCTTCATTTGCAACATAATAATGCTTTCTTTGGAATATAGGCTTGTTAGGTTTTGACTTAGGAACTCTTTCTGGACACCTTGAGGCAAAATGACCTATCTTATTGCAAGAAAAACATTTAAGAGGAATTTTCCCTTTATACTTACCTTATCCTCCGGGTACTCTCTTGACAATAAGTGCTTCAAGTTCATCTAGTTTTCTCTTTTCTTCTTCAGTCTCTCTCATTTCCTCCTCATACTTGAACACCTTTCTAGAAGAACTTTCTCCCAGATCATATCTCTGCTTATCTTTTCTGGAGATAGTAGCTTTGAATGTAGATTCTATCTTAGGAAGAGCATCACCAAACTCACTTAACTTAGATGTAGAAATCTTACCAATAAACATGTCTCTAGTTACATTTGTCATAGTTCGAATATCCTCAATAGCAGCAACTTTGTGTTTGTATGCAGTAGGCAGTGATCTAAGCACTTTAGCAACAATCTCTAATTCATCCAATGTTCCACCAGCACATCTGATATTACACAAAATTTCATTCACTCTTTGCATAAAAGAAGTGATGTTCTCATCTTCACCCATTCTCAATGTTTCATATTTCCCTTTCAAGATTTATAGCTTAGCAATCTTCACATGGGTATCACCTTCATACAAAGTTTCCAAATTTTTCCAGATCTCATAAGGAGTCTTCAAATCCATCACATTTGTTATCTCAGAATCGGTCAGAGCACTCAACAATGCTTCCTTAGCCCTCATATTGTACTCATAATCTTTAATCTCTCCTACAATAGAAGGACCATTTTGTGGGATGATATACCTATTCTTTTTAATGTTCCAAAAAGGTACACCAATGCATCTCAGATGACACTCCATTCGAGTCTTCCACATAGAATAATTTGTTCCATCAAATCTCGGACTATCTTTCTTATATGTCACCATTCTGGATCACCTCAAGCTATTAAAATTCTTCCAAGGAACCTGCTCTGATACCAATTATTGGAAACACAAGGATAGGAAACTAAGAGGGGGGATGAATCAATTGTCACAAAAATTATACTTATTAAACTTATTCTCAGATATGATAAATAAACATGAAAGCATAAATCATCAAAACATCAGAAACACACATAACAACAAGATTTTTTACGTGGAAACCCTATTAGGGGAAAAACCATGGTGGAGGTTAGTCCACAAGATTATACCCTATTAAAAGTATAAATAATAAATGGGGAATGCACATGCATTCAGGCACACTGCCTAGAGCACACTGCTCAAATACAAAGAGGATTACTACCCAGGGAAGACTCACTGTCTTACAGAAACATTCGGATTAGATCCGCAAGATTTTGAGCTAAGAAAATAGCATATGCTAATGCCTAATTATAGTTCTGATTAAGCACATAAACATTTGCTCACTCTTCTCCACACTTCACTTCTGCTCTCAAAATATTAGAACATTATTCACACATAGAACATAGCACACTTCGCTTCTCATGCTGCCAAATGGTATAAACAATCGATCATATATATCTGCAACCAAGGATAGCATCATCTACATGTCAGCCCAAATCATAAGCAATTTTAAATGTGAATCAAAAAACGTCAGCCACAACATAGTAAGGACTCAAAATAACATCCTTGAACATGAAACACCTTCAAAAATTATTCCTCAAAGATCCACAACATGCTACAATCACCCTGTCGGCCATGAACATGAAAAACATGAACACACAAAAGAAAATCATGAATTGCGAGCACAACAATCAATGTGGATCAACAACACAAATAGAGCATGATCTAGAAACATCCAAAAGCATCATGAAACACTACAAAAGTATCTACAACACTTCACGTTACTATAATCACATCATCTTCTTTTAGGAACACCAACTAGAACAGCTGAACAACTATCAAAACATAGATACTCATAACTTGATCAAATCTTCATGTGAACCTCTAAACTTCATGTGGATGAACTAGATATACTTGACAACAAACCCTTTGATCCACAACCTCTTATCATCAATATACTGAGCTAGCCACCATACTAAACTTCATTGGACCACTAACAACCTGCAACTTATTTTATTACAATTTTCTCAATATCCTTGACATATACATCCTCTAATGTATTTAAGCCCAATAGTGTTGACATCAATGACAACCATATATCAGCAACATCCAACAATAGGAACTGTTGAAGAAAGGATTGATTAGAGAAAGTATGCACCCATGTGCAGTACCGGGTGTACTTGCACCTAAGAAATACAGAGAATGGAGGATGTGTATAGATTCAAGGACTATCAATAAGATCACAATGAACTATAGATTCTCATTGCCTAGGATGGATGACATCATGGACAGTCTGAGTGGAGCAAAGCATTTCACCAAGATAGACCTAAAGAGTGGATACCATCAGATCAGGATTAGAGAGGGAGATGAATGGAAGACTGATTTCAAGAAAAATGAGGGATTATATGAGTGGTTGCTCATGCCATTTGGAATAACTAATGCACCTAGTACATTTATGAGGCTGATGAATGAAGTCTTGAAGAAATTCTTGGGAAAAAAATTCATTGTTTATTTGGATGATATTATGTTTTCTTAGTAAGACTAAGGAAGAACATTTGGAGCACATCAGACAAGTATTTCAGAGGCTAAGGGAAGAGAAGTTGTTGATAAACATCAAGAAGTGTAGTTTCATGAAGGAAGAACTAGTATATTTTGGGTTTGTGATATATGCAAAAGGATTGAAGATGGACCCTGAGAAGGTTAGAGCAATAGTTGAATGGCCTACACCTATAAACATTGGAGAGGTAAGATCATTTCATGGACTAGCAAGCTTTTACCAGAAGTTCATCAGAAATTTTAGCAATATTTTCACACCTATGATAGAGACAATGAGGGGTGATCGAAAGGAATTCAAATGGACATCAGGAGCACAAAAGGGTTTTGAGTTGTTGAATCAAAAGGTGATAGAACAACCTATGTTAGCACTACCTGACTTTGATAAGGTATTCCAAGTAGATTTTGATGCTAGTGGAAGTGCAATAGGACCTGTGTTAAGTCAGGAAGGGAGACCAGTAGCCTACTTCAGTGAAGAATTGAATGATTATAGGAGAAGATATTCATTTTATGATCAGGAATTCTATGCAATAATATAGGCCCTGAAGAAGTGGAGACATTACTTGTTACCTAAGGAATTTGTGTTGTATATGGATCATCAAGCTTTACAACATTTGAATAGTCAAGGGAAGTTGAACCAGAGACATATGAAATGGGTAGAGTTCTTGTAGAGCTACACATTTGTGTTGAAGCACTGGAGTGGAAAGTCAAACAACGTTGCAATGCATTGAGCAGGCGAAGAATTTTGTTGATAGAGATGAGAATTGAAGTATTAGGTTTTGAAGAATGGAAGCATATGTATGAGGATGACATTGATTTTGTTGAGGTGTGGAAGGCTTGCAAGGAACCTATAGAGACAGATAGAAGCAAATGGTTGGATTATTTCATTCAGGAAGGTATGCTATTCAAGAACAACTAGTTATGTATCCCTAGAAGTTCAATGAGAGAGAATTTGATCGAGTAAAAGCATTGTGGAGGATTAGCAGAACATTTTGGGATTGATAAGACCATAGCATTGGTGAGTGAGAACTATTTTTGGCCATAGTTGTATAAGGATGTCAAGAAATTTGTTCAAAGTTGTAGGATTTGTCAAGTTGCAAAAGGAAACAATCAAAACACTAGAATGTATACACCATTGATAGTACTGGAGAGACCATGGGAATACATTAGCATGGGAAGACACTAAGAGGATTTGACTATGTATTTGTGGTTGTGTATAGATTTTCTAAGATGGTGCATTTCATACCTTGTAAGAAAACCAATGATGTAGTACATGTTGAAAACCTATTTTTCAAAGAGATTGTGAGGTTACATGGACTACCAAAGAGCATAGTATCAGACAGAGACATTAGATTCATTGGATATTTCTAGAAAACATTGTGGAAGAAGATTAGGATAGATTTGAAGTATAGTTCAGCATTTCACCCACAGACAGATGGAAAAATAGAAGTGGTAAATAGGAGTTTGGGAAACTTGTTGAGGTGTTTGACTAAAGGTAAAGTAGGAAATTGGGACTTAATACTACCACAAGTAGAATTTGTATACAAAAATTTAGTAAACTGGAGCATAGGGAAGACACCATTTGAAATTGTGACGGGACAACAACCCAAGGGAGTAGCAGAATTAAGAGATATCAATATGGAGAATAAAAGGAGTGTGGACGCAGAAGAATTTATAGGATTCATGGAAATAATGCATACTCAAGTTAAGGAGCAACTGTAGAAGATGAACAATACCTACAAGGAGAAATTAGATAAGAAAAGAAGACATAAGGAGTTTGTAGTCGAAGAGAAAGTAATGGTATATCTAAGAAAATAGATATTTATAGTTGGAGCATACAATAAATAATGCATACTCAAGTTAAGGAGAATCTAGAGAAGATGAACAATACCTACAAGGAGAAAGTAGATAAGAAGAGAAGACATAAGGAGTTTGCAGTCGAAGAGAAAGTAATGGTATATCTGAGAAAATAGATATTTATAGTTGGGACATACAATAAGTTGAAGATGAAGAAGTTTGTACCTTGTAAGATCATCAGGAAGTTTGATTCTGGAAATGCATATGAAGTGGAACTACTAGAGGAATTTGGCATATTGCCTATATTCAACATTGCAGACCTATACCAATATCATTAAGGAGAGTCATTGGAGGACAAAGAAGTTGGTTTGCCAGACCAGATAGCACATCATTCAGAGGAAATTGAGGAAATTTTAGATAGCAGATTTGGACATAGTACCAGAGGAAGGCAATACAAGGAATATCTAGTCAAATGGAAAGGAAGACCAGAGGAAGATTCATCATGGATTTCAGGTGGACTGCATTAGTTTTCCTCTAGCCCTAGGAAAGTGTGAGGCTCACTTTTCTTCAACCTCAGGTGTCTGATGCAGGAGCATCCCAGGTTTCAAGCAATCTTGCATCAACTAAAAATATTTGCATTCATGTTTTCATGCATTTCAGTAGTTAACTGTCAGGACCCTGTCTCAGTATTACATACCGCATTATACCGCATTGTAACATCAGATCTCACGAAGCAGGATATATGATCTTCATTGCAACATCTACATCATATCCAAAATTCAAGTGTCTTGGAGATCCCAGTATGAAGATATCACTAATAGAATATCAGTTGTAATTGGACAAAGAGCATTCACTAACCAATCTTGACTTTTCAAGTGTGCGGACCTATCCCAAGACTTGCAAAGCTCAAGAAACCATTTCATAAGGATGCACATTCATCAAGGATCCTTTGTTCTGATCCACATCATTTTTATCCAAGGATCAAATGAGAATCATATGTTTTGGCCGACCTTCACACGTTTCATCAACTTTGGAGTTTGAGACCTCTTGAGGCCAACACAGACCTTTTCTAGAGCTGGGAATTGATATATATAGGAATTGTGTAGTTGCATTAGATAGTAGTGATAGTAGTGATAGTAGTGATAGAGTTATAGAGAAGTAGGAAGATATTGGAGATAAGGGCTTCGAACCGCATTGTAATTCCGGGCTTAGCTCCATATCATTTTGTAATCTGTAAGCCTGAAGGCAGGGCATGTTTCCTATGAATAATTGATCATTATCTATATATCCATGTGGGATTGTTATTCCAATTCTTTGAGTTTTTGTTGTGTTTACTCTTGTTGCAAGGTCAGATAGTCCTATTCCTGGACCCTCCATCCTTGACTACACCAGATAGGTGGGTCCTTAAATAATCTAAGTTATTGTAAGATTTGCTACTTAAGATAGGTAAAGTTATTAAGTTAGCTAAGGTTAATTATGACAGTTGGGTTTGGATTAAGGTCTTGATGTTAATTTTGGTTTTAATTTTGGGTGGATGTGGTTGGTTTGAAATTTTGATTAAGGTGATGATTGGATTTGGTTTAAGGTTGGGATTCAAATATTGAATTATGGTTTATGATATGGAGGTGTGTTAGGATTTAGACTTGGAGTTTGATTTTGGATTATGGTTTACGATTAGGATGATCGATTTTGGATTTGGGTGTTGGATTACAACCTTTACAAGAGGATTTTGTTGTCATCTATTCAAAGTTCAATTTTGGATTTGGGGTCGATGTTGCAAATATTTTAGATTTAAAGAGATGATTAATGTTTCACACAAGAAGAAACACTATGCACACAAACAACCTATTCTATTCAAGTAGGTGTGTATGTATGTGATTGTGAGACCACTAACACATCTTTTCTAAGCCTAGAATGTAGGTCCCATAATGAGGCACTAACTATTTTTCATCACCCAAGATCACTCAAAGGTGCAAGGGGAGAGCATACAGGACCTACAAACCCATTTCTAGGGGCATAAGATGAATAACTTCTTGGGTCTAACTATTTTCAAATGAATCACAACCACACATGATTGATAAGTCCTATCTAGGATTTACAAGAAACTAGAGGATTTCCTTTATGTACCCAAAGGTATGTGAGGCTAGATTTGGAGAATGGGATATCTATCTACAAGCATGTGGTTATATTCAATCCCTTCTAATTCATATTATCCCCTCAATTGGACAACTAATATATGTCAAACATGATATCCCTCTTTTGGGGTAAGTTTTTATTCTACCCTCAATTTATATACCATGCCAAAACATGTGGGTTCAAGTTTTCCTATAATGAAATTTAAGAGAAGTCCCTTTAAAAAAAAGATGATCAAGCACTTTTGATTTCCAAGAAAACCTTGTGGCATGAGGGAAAAGAATACATGACTTAATCACTTGGAATTTAAACTAAACAAAAGAGAATGAGATGGTTATTTTGGTCTTCAAGATAACCTTTTGGTGTAAGAAGAGAGGATACACACCAAAATGTCCTCACAAGAAATTAAAATACATTTTCATTTCCTTGGCATATAAATATGCAAATAAACTAGTGAAAAAAGATGGTTCCTTCAACAAGTGAATCTATAACAAAGAATTAGTAGTTTCTCAAATGTCTTGGACAACCAATAAGCTACAAATTAAGGTTAGCACCACCAAGTTTCACACAAGGATTAGCACAACACTCAAAAATGATATTACTAACAAGATGAAACATTGAAAAAATATAGAAACACCAATCCCATAACATATATGTTAAAGAAACTATAGAAATATCAAAACACAAATTGTATGTTTTCTAGTCATTACCTATAGATGAAATAATTAGTGTGGGAAAGAATTTTGATCTATAAATGCAAACAATGAAACTTAATGATTAAAAGTAATAAAATTCATAAGAAAACAATAAATATCTATAAATAGAGAGTTAGAAATCATGAAAATAGTAGTGCAGTGAGTTAGGAAACTAATAAAAAGTATAAAAAATAGAAAGATAAATGCCTAAAATAATAGAAAATTCAAGTTTAGGGTTGAGTTAAAAATTCCAAATAACGGGACACAAACTCCATGGGAGTGCAAAAACATTGATATATGAATAAATGCACCAATTCGTTGCAAGGGACGACACAATACCAATGGAATTGCAAAAATCAAGGGTTAAATTGCACTAAAATGATCAAATGGACATAAAATTATGTTAGGATTTTTAGGTACTACAAAGAAATAAAAATGTAGGAGAATGTTAGTCCCAAAATAACAGCAAACAATAAATTTGGTGTAAGTATGGAGGCAGCAATTTGTGGAATGGATACGCCATGAGAGGATAGAAATGCTAAATTGGGAAATGGGTGCACTAAACCATGATAGAAGTTGAAAGAAACAATAAAATTTGCACAATAATGGGTCAATTATGTAGAAAAATCTTAGGAAAAGGATAAAAACATATAGTGAACTATAAATCTTGAACACATAAGTCAAAAGGAGTCAAAATCCTACAAGAAAATTGAGAAATGTATCAAGGCCATCAAGTCATTATGTTCCTAGTGTTAGATTTATGAAAAAAACACACAAAGAAAGATCAAATAGCAAACGAGGATGTCTTCCATGCATGAGAATTGCAAATCATGATTTGTTATTTTCTCAAAAAAAAATGAACTTATATAATGAAAAGATTGCTAAGAATTACAATGAAGGAGAGTGCTTATTAGAGAAAACCCTAAATGATAAATGGACTAGATCATGAAAAGTGTCAACATCACATGTGATGAGATAAAATGATCTAATTATATTTCAAACTAATAAAAGAAAAAAACACTCCTAAATTTAGCTTAAGTGCATAAAGTGAAATTATACTAATAATTAATTACAGATTAATCAATTATTAGCTAATAAATGATTACGCTAACACCCCCGCTTAAGTGAAAACTTAATGAGTAATTAAAAACCCTAAAAAGTGGATGCATAAAAAATAAATAATGCATGAATGAGTCCCAAAAAATAAGGGTTGATGAGGTACCCTTGTACAAACAATCTAATCTCTCAAAACTAGTAAAAAGGAGAAAAACACATAGGAAAAATCCTCTCCAAAAGAGAAAGGAAAATGGACTAAGAAGCCTCCAAAATAGTGTCCCAAAAAATAGGAACATGAAGAACATCATTGAAACACAAAGAATCTATATAAATCTATCAAATGATGATTGATATAGTGTTAAAATGAAGAACCTCCTCTAAAATAGATGATGATCATGATCAAGAAGACAAGAATATTCATGAGTGCCCCCAATGACATTACTCAAATAATATGGCATACAAAGGAAAACATTTGGTAGTCAAGGATACAAATGGCACATGAATCTACACGAGTGAACCCCAACAACACTACTCAACCATGCAAGATGCAAGTAAAAAATATAGGTACTAATAGTCTCAAGAACATTGATGAAGTGAAAATAGTTCACCTCTAGAAATAGTAATGCAAGAGCAATCATATGGTAAGTTCTCCATCTCACTAAAATACATTGCATTCTCCTAGTACATAGGAACAAGAACTAGATACATAGATCACCCCAAAATGAAACCAAGGAAGCATTAGCAAAAACATTAGAAAACCCCCATAATGTGTACAAGGGAGAGCCTTGACAAGTGCATTGAAACTGTGTGTCACCAAGAAGTGCATGTAGGAGAACAAAGAAAATCTAAAGGTGCACATAAAAGTACTTACAACTAGAAAAGGGTGTGCAAACAAGGCACACATGTATTAGACAAGAATCACTAGGATTCAATGTTGTTGTGGAAGGGACACTCACTTGAAAAAGGTGTGATGGAAAAAAAAGGCACTAAACAACCCCTCATAACACTTTATAACATAGTGTGAGTACAAAATTCACAACAAGATGTGTGAAATCTCCAAAAAAGATACACTAAAGTGGCACTTTATCTTGGTGCATCTACAAAAAAATAAAGTGCATACAAAATATGTCTACAATGTCCAAATTGGAAAAAATACTAGAAACGCAAGTAAAATAGCTAAAAAAAAGTCATCCCATGTAAACAAAAAGTTTCTAGAAGCCAAAACATCCAAGTAATTCACCAGAATGTAATAACACAAAAAATTGAATAAAATGTACTTAGAGAAAAAATTGGAAAAATTGCATGGATAGCTATTAAAGAGCTTTGAAACACCATTCCAATGCCACAGGAATAAAAAAAAAAGAGATAAAATGGTCAAAATTTGTGAGCTTGGAAGTGAAAGCAACATATCTAACTTTGATAGGTTCTAGAATGTACCACTAGCAAACAATGGTGATGAGACCCACACCACTAGAAAGTACACGGAACTAGCTTTTTGGCAATATCATGTTCATGGAAGTTATGGCCAAAAGAAAATAACTACTCTCTTAAGTCAAATGGGGGCTTAGAGGGGGCCTATTGAGCATCCATACCATTGACATAATGTTGACATCAATGAAATATTTTGAGAATATTCCCCTTAGTTGGAAAAAAAATTTGGCCCCAAAAAAATGAAGATTTGTTGGCATATTTGGCCTAAAAATGGAATATTTGATGAGATTCTTGTTGTCAAAAAATTAGATCCACCAACCTAAAACTAACCTAAAAACTTTGACTGCCTAATAAAAACAAAAATCATCATTGGAATAACAAAATGATTGTCAATCGGAGAAGGAAAAGTTATCGTCGATAGGTGTCTTTGTCGAGCAACAATCTACATGCACTGTCGATGCCATTGGAGGACACCATGAGGCATTAAAACTTGTTGAAAACTTCTGGAGAATGAGAGGGGGGTTGAATCAGTCTACACAAAACTTAACCCCTTCTGAAACTTGAAACTTTCAACACAACTCAAACACCTTTATCAGATAAAGATAGAACTTTAAGTAGAGTAGTAACAGAGAATAATATATCAATTTGAATCGTTAACACCTTCAAGAAACTTTACCAATGAAACATATGGTAGTAATCAGATCAAAAACAAAGAAAAAGAGATAGAAAGCACACACATACACAAAGAGACACTAGATTTATGTGGAAAAACCGATGAGGGAAAAACCATAGTGAGATTTAACTCACAATATAATGCTCACTACCAAAAGACTTGCAAGAAGGCTCCCTATCTTAGAAAAAGATACAAAAAGGACTTGCATCACTAAAGTACCAACCAACTCCAAGAGAATCTTTCCTTTCAAGTACAATTTATCTTTCCTTTCACAATCTTTAGCACTATCTCTACTAGATATTCAATGCATCTCATTCACACACTTTTTCACAGTTGTACACTACATCATTTAGTTGCATGCAAAATTATCTTGCATTTATATCCATTGCAACACTTTGATTCTAAACAATTAGGTTGGACAAGAAGAGAATAAACAATAAATTCAACTAGTTGACCACCAAAGCATGATGTGATTGTATCTTAAGGAAATAGAGGACCAAAAACAATCTTAACTCTTGACCTTCCTTGAAATTTTGATCAAGGAATCCCATGATACTGCTGCTCTTAACCCAAAATTTTTGGCTCCCCTACCTCTGCATCGGGGCCTCATCATTAGGCTCTATCACTTCCATTTGGCCATGTACCCCCTAAACCCATCTCGATTGTGCATGTGGAAGAATCGGAACCTTGTTACCTTGCCTCTGATAAACTATCCCATGTTGCTTCGGTGGGTCCTAAGAGAAAAACCCCCCCGACTGAAAATGAACCCTCTACTGAACCTAAGCCTAAAACCCCATCAAAAAAGAAGAAAGGGGAGGTTGGGTTGGCCCAGTCCAAGGCTACATCTGGATTATTCAAACTAAAGAACAAACCCACCAAGATGGACAACAGACCTACAACTAAGAAAAAGGGGAAAAAAGACACTGCATGCTAGGTGGAGTTGTTGGCCATTGATAGTGAGGGAAAAAGTGTTGAGGAAAAAGACTCCAAAGGTGACACAATTTTTGGCTGCTACTATGGATATGGGGACTGAACAAACTAGTGTTTGAAGTTCCCACAGACTGGCTAAGAACAAAAAAGGGGTCCCGGTGGATGATATTTCAAGTGACTTGGAGTGGACTAGTGGAGGAGATGAAGGCAAGAAAGACACTATTGAGGAGATAGAAGAGGAATTTGTGGAGGGTCCTAGCCATTTCTCAAATATGAACAAAATGCTCAAAGATGACTCTACCCACTCTTCGGATCCTAGAGTTATTAAGGAGGAGAAGACCCAATGGAAAAATGATATGGACGAGGACATCAATAATCTATGTGAGCGGGTGGTGAAGCTTGAAAGTAAATTCAATAGGATGGTTGGTTTCACCATTAAAATTATTCACAAATCTGTGGTCACTCTTTTTGAAGTCATCAAGGAGGAGGCTGATAGGACTACCAAGGGTGAAGGCCCTAACGATATTGGGGATGATGTTTTAAATCTCCTCATTATAAATGGGAAGGTGTGGCCAATTAGTGGTTTTGGCTGGTTGTTTTTGTTGGGTCTCTGCTATTAGTGTGCAGTTTATGTCCTTTTCTGTTGTTTTTAGTTTGGTTTCTTAATATTTTGCTAAACTTGGTTCCTTTTTGGCCCTATGAACTCCTTGTGTAAAGGGTACATCACCCTATAAATGCTACTTAACTTATCAAAAACACTTCTTTCAATGTGATACAAAATGATTTACACACAAGTACATATCAACCTAAACCAACATCAAGGAAACATGTGGATGAGACATTGAAGCACATAACTAGTCGACCCATAGATAGTCTTTCAATTGAATTTACTTGATGTGGCCCTAAAAAAAGATAGGTCAAGACCCAAATCTATCATGACACATATTCTATTGTTGGTGCAGCCTCCCAAGCACACGGTCGAAACAAAGGAACATGCTTTGCTAGCCAAATATCTACAAATAACCCAAAAATCCAACTCAAGACATAATGTGGAACCAAAGCAGACAATTAGAAACATGCAGATCACATAGGGACATTCCTTAAACATCCAACATCACTTCCACATACTTCTTCCATACTATCATGCCATCAACATCCACCACAAACCAAAAAGGTGCAAAAAACTCTATTCAAGAAACACATAATACATAACTAGATGATGTAACATTTGTAGAAAAACTTTTGGAACACGTCATCATATGAGATTGGAACTAAGAAATTGCATAGATGTTGTGAACACATTCACCAAGCCACATGAGTAGATACGTCAATGTGGAGCATTTCTCGGATCAGTCCAGACAACTCGCACACTGCCAACCTTCTACAACTCACAGGAACCTTCTCAAAAATAGAAGTGACTTGAAAAGATAGGAGTGCAATGTACATAGAGCACTAACATTGAATACCAAACCATAAGACTAAAAATGCAATAGTGAAGGAATGCAAAGTATTCTCCCAGACAGATGTAGCTTCTTGAACCATAAATATTTATGCTACTTGTCAAGACTAGAACTTCCTTTTAGCAACACATATATTATCAGGAACATCAAGAGAGAAAGAGATTGAATTTAGATCATATCACCAACATTATTCATGCTTCTAATCTTCATCTTAATATATTATCATGAAATATTCTACTAACAGTAATAATGCATTAAATGAATATCAGCAATACTTCCTTGACACTTGTCATGACATCCAACCATGAATTTCTTCAACACTTCTCTTCTTTGATAAGACATGACATCCCAATAAGAATTTATTCAACTCTTCTCTTCATCCAACCATGAAGTTATTACACACTTCTCTTCTTTGATAATACATGACATCCAACCATGATCTCTTTCAACTCTTCTCTTCTTTGATAAGGCATGACATCCAACCAATGTAAGCCCAAACTAAATATGCCAAGGACTAAAAACATATTACTTAGGTGCCAACAATCTCCATCAATGAGAACCACCAGTGTTGAAATCAATGACAACAACATAACTATTAGTGTTGACATCAATGACAAAAACTACCAACAATCTCCCCCTTTGGCATTAATAGCAACACACTGCTCACTCTCCCTCTTTGACATCAAGGACAAAGGGCCAAACACTTCTACATAGGCCAACAAGACTTTTTCTACCTTTAGGAAACAAGGGAAAAAATATTTTCTATTGAAGCAACAACACATGCTCCCCCTTTGACCAGAAACACCTTTTTTTTACACATATACGATAACTACATAATTGTTTCAAGACTTCCCCCTTACTACTAGCTCCCCCTGAAGGGTAGCACCCATCAATCCAAGAGAAAGGATATGACATGAATTTCTCCCCCTAGATAGATGCATCATTTTTACATATAATTAGAACAAGGAGGGGAAATGACCCTTATATTTTTCCTAGATAGTCAAAGGTATCCTTTGAAAGAACCTTTGTAAAGATATTTGCAATCTGATCCTTTGTAGGCACATACTCCATTCTGACTTCATGTTTTGCAACTTTCTCTCTCAAAAAATGGTAGTGGATTGAGATGTGTTTAGTCCTTGAATGCATTACCAAATTCTTAGAAATGTTAATAGCACTTGTATTATCACACAATATTGGAATAGTTTCATCATACACCACCTTTACATGCTTTAAGGTTTGCTTCATCCAAAGCACTTGAGTGCAACAAGATGTTGCAACAATATATTATGCTTTGTTGTGGACAAATACATTAAATCCTTCTTTTTACTAAACCATGAGACCAATTTATCTCCCAAAAAGAAAGAGCTTCCACTTGTTCTCCTTTGGTCATCAACACAACCTGCCTAATCAACATCAGTATAGGCACTCATAGAGAAATTTTGATTCTTTTTATACCATAGGCTATAATCTAGAGTTCCCTTCCCTTATCTAAAAATTATTTTCACAACTTTCTCATGAGATTGCTTAGGATTGGCTTGAAATATAACAACTAAACATACCACATGCATGATATCAGGTCTAGAAGTAGTTAAGTATATTAATCCTCCAATCATAGGCTTGTAGAGAGTCTAATCAACCTTTAGAGACCCATTTGATTTACTTAGGTGACATCCAATCACCATAGGAGTACCCACAAGTTTAGAATCTTCCATTCCAAACTTCTCTAGCATTTCCTTTACATATTTGGCTTGAGAAATGAAAATACCACCATCTGAAGACCAAGAAAGTAGGATAGCTCGTTGATCATTAACATTTCAAATCCTTTTTGTATCTCCTTTGCAAACTTTTTGCACATATTATCGTCTCCACCAAAGATGATATCATCAACATACAAAATTGTAATCAACAACTTGTCTTCCTAAAATTTAATATATAGATTAATGTCTGCATTACCCTTCTTGAATCCTTGTTGAAGTATATACTTATCTAGTCGTGCATACCAAGCTCTGGGAGCTTGCTTGAGACCATATAGAGATTTATTGAGTCTACAAACCATGTTTGGATCTTTTGATAACTGGAAGCCAACAAGTTGCTTAATGTATACCTCTTCTTCTAGATCACCATTTAGGAAAGTTGACTTGACATACATTTGATATACCTTGAAGTTCTTATGAGCAGCTATAGATACCTAAAATTGTCCTAGCCTGTGAACTAGCATTTTAACACTAATTATCATTTTCCCCTAATGGTTAAACAATACTTCATTATTTAATTATTACCAAATGTCATATTCTACTATTAATTAATTAACACTATGTTATTTAATTAATTCATTTTAATTTACCCTTCGTCACTAATTAAATAAATCATATTTATTTAATTATGCCATTATTTCTATTTATCAATTTAATTAAACAATATTTTATTATTTAATTAAATGTGAGTTGATTCCCATTTTCAAATAATTTCCAATCTTATTTCTTCAGTCAACCCTTTCTTCCATCATCAGTCAACTAATTCTTCAAATTGGAAACATCTAATATTCTTCATAATTAAATAAATCATTTATTTATTTAACTAAGTAATTCCTAAATTCTTCTATAGTTAAATAAATATTTTTATTTAATTAATTAATCATGTGGCTGCAAATAAATAAATTTTATTTATTTATTACACTTACTTTCCATTTTTGAATTATCAGTTAATTCTTTCTTCAATTTTAGAGTCTAAATCTTTCATAAATCATTAACTTTCCTTCATTTTGGTAACATCTTCTTCATCCACCAGTCAACTCAATCTTCAAAATGGAAACTTCATGTGCACCATTATCTACCATTTTAATTAGATAATTCAATATTATCCTTTCTTCAATTAAAATTGTAACTTTCCCATTCCTTCTCATAATCTCATCCATTCATTTTTCTTTTCAATCTTGATCGTCACTTTTCTACCAAATCTTCTATAAATTCAACATTCTTTCTCCATTTTTGGACTAACCATGAAAATTCAAATTTTGCTATCATTACAATCATATCATATTCTTGAGCTTGAAGCAAAGAAGTGCACACTTAAACTTATATCAAAGAAAATGAAGAAGAATAATGGAGGCAATTCAAGACGACATGACGAAGGTAAAAATATCATTTATTCAAATATATTTCTTGTATGTTGCTTGTTCATATTGAATAATTTGGAAATATAGTTTAGCATTGGATCATAAATTTGTGGTTGCTACATTAATTCATTTCTTATTTGATGTTAATTCTAATTTTTCCATGTTACAAATGGTGGACCTGAAATGAACTAATCTTCTAAGTGTTTGTAAGGAATTTTTTTGCAAATTAGAGTGTAAAAACTTGATTAAAATATGTGATATTCTCTCAACTATAAAATAATTTGTGTTGAATTTTGTACAAAGGTTTCTAGGTTTTGTAGACCTAGATCTTAGCTTTCCATAGCATTTTACAGTTTTAAATTTCGTTCAAATTTGAGAAATATATTTCTATTTTAATTCCACTACTCTTTTTTCTAATTCAGTTGTTGACCTCTTAAAATCCATGTTTTCTTTCATCTATAACATTTTTTTTCGTGCACAATTTTGTAGAATAGTTTTTGGGTTTTATAGAACTCAACTTTATCTTTCCAAAACATTTTACAGATTTAAATTTCATTAATATTTGGAAAATGTATCGCTATTTTTAATTTTTTGTTATCATTAAAGGGTTTTTAGGTTACTAATATCTTGTTTGCATCATGTGGCATGCATTGGAAGAAAACTTTATCTTTCAAAACTACTAAATTTTTTTCTTGCAGGGTTTTTTTGCTTTCATTTTTGGTTAAAATAGGAACACTTTGTTGGAGCTATCAAAATTTGATGATTTTTGCATACCTTTCATACCCCCTGAGTCTCCATATGAGTCCCTCTATAGGCAATTTTTCTCATCTCGTGGTGTTTTTACTTGTATTTTTCCCATATTTCCCTATGGAACCCATCAGGTTGTGCATTTTCCATCTTGCTAAATCTATCAGCATAGGTCCTTTACTGTCCCCCCAACCCATGTTGCTTGTGAGTTAACATTCATTTGTTGTAGGTGTTTCGGAAAGACATGTTCCTTGTTACTGCGATGGGAATTCATCCATGGTTGGCTATCGGCATAGCATCCATGTTGTTTTGGTGACAACGAAGACATCTATCGGCATAGGTTGTGGTTGTTGGGGTGGTATCTCACTGAATTCAATATGTCTCCCCGACTATGCTTGTGGTGATTCATCGGCAAAGGCTATGGGTTATCGGCAATGAGTCTTAGTGAGTATCATTTGTCTCACCGACAGAGCACATAAGATTTTTCCAAATGACTTTCGGTGGAAGATATTGCTATCGTTGTAAGGTCTTGGCGAGTGACCTTCGGTCTTGCCAACCTTACACATGGTTTTCCTCTCATAGACCTTTCGATAAGAGTTGAAGTTTGCGGCAGGAGGTCATAGCGAAGTATATGTGTCTAGCTGACAGGTTACTAAAGGGTTTCTATTTAATGGCTTTCGGTGAGATATTGGCTATGTCTCGGCGACCAATATGTTTGGTTGAGAGCTCTCGGTATAACTTGGGAAATCTCTATAAGGTCTCCCCAAGTGTGATATGTCTCAGCAACAGTGAACCGACGAAAGATGCTTCTTGGCAAGAGTTTTCTTTTGTCACAGTGACTCAGGGATGGTTGAAGACTTTCAGTGAAACATAGTAATCTACAAGAGGTCTTGCTGATGTCGGAATGTTACGGCGACTACAAGCAAAACCAAAGGAGATCATCAGTGAGAGATATCTTGTGTCTTAGTGAATGAAAGCATGTGAAGAAATACATTTTGATGTAGCATTCCGCTATCTACATGATGTTTCCCCGACTCCTCGAGGTCACAGCGAAACATAAAGGAATAAAAGAATACTCTTTGACTTCAGGGTAACATACGAAGTGTCACGGCGACATACATAATAGATGAAGATTCTCAGTGAAACTCAAAGTGATCTACATAAGGTTTCCTCGATATCTGAAAGCTATAGCAAAGCGAGTGAAATGAATTATGCATCTCGGTGTGAATCTTATTTTGTCTTGATGACTGTGAATGAAACGATATGGGCATGTCGGTATGGGACATTCTTGTGTCACAATGATAGGTCTGATGGCTATCGATAACACTTTGGGGTCCTTTGTGAGATGTCTCATCGACATCACAGAGTCATGGCGAAACAGAAAGGGCAGGGGAAGCGATTAACAAGTGAATTTCCTTTGGCATAGCTGCCATCTTGTCTCACCAACTTTTCACTAATGAATAACAGAATTTCAAACACTAAGGCCGACATGTATTTGCTTGGATGACCGTTGCAGGCCGACTTGATTGGAGCCCGAATTCTATGGAGGGCCAACATGTTATTTCAATATGATTCATTTTCTCATGCTGGTGTATAAATAGGCATTTTTGTAATTGTAAAAGGGCATGAGCTATTAGATTTTGATACACAGCAAGTAGGAACAGTTGAATAAAATTATCATATCAAAGACTATTGTTGCATGATTTTAGAATGGAGGTATTTATGAAATTCAGTTGATGTTGCTACATTATTCTGGTGTTAATTGTCTGTCAAATTTAATGAAAATACTGCTAAGTTTTCTCCATGATTGAGGATTTCTAGTTGTTTAAGCTGACATAACAAGTTTATGTTCAGTTTATCAATGCACATTTTTTGTATCTGTGTGATTAATCAATTGGTTCTTTCAAGCAAAGATTAGATCCTTTTAACTAATCACAGTAATCAGAGAGATTCATCTAGATTGTTAAAGTAGAGCTTAGTAGTTACAGAATTGCATGTTTATATAAGTTGTAAAAAAAATATATGCCAGATAATTTGAGTTTCTCCATAGAGGTGTTTTTCATCTTGATTTCATTTGACTCCGCATACCCAATAAGGCACTGGTCTCTGTACTTCATCATTTTGAACTCATTCTGTTTCTTTATATCTATTAAATTGAGCATTTTAGGATTTAGATCAGAAGATTGCTATTGCTATCAAGTTTGATTTCATTTGTTCACTTCCATCTACCATGGTGGACAAATCATTGTGCAAGAAAGAATAATCATAAGTTAAGTTTGTTTCATTCATAAAGGTACACCCACCTAGGTTTAGTAGCACCTAAAGAGTAGAAGGTTGAGTTCTCTTGACCTTGTCTGTTACCCTAAAGCATATCAAGAGATTGGCAGCCTCTTGAGGCATTCAGCCTACGTTTTTGAGAGCTAACACACTTCAATTTTAAGACTTAAAAGAAATATTTTTCTTTCATGCTAATTGGGAATAATTCATTTTGGGCTTTAAAAAAAACAATAGCAAATTTAATTTTGGGATTTGAAAAAACAACTTACTCATTTTGTTTTGGGCTTTAAAAAGAACAACTTGAACATTTCATTTTTAGCTTTAAAAAGAATAACTTGAACATTTCATTTTGGGCTTTAAAAAAAATAAACTTGCACATTTCATTTTGGTTTTTAAAAATAAGAACTTGAACATTCCATTTTGGGCTCTAAAAAGAACAACTTGCACATTTTTTTTGGTGTTGTTAAAAAGAATCTTTGTCTTCCATGCTAATTAGGCATATTTCAATTTGGGCTTAAAATGAACTAGTTTCTTTTGTATTTGGTGCGCTTGCACAATATGTTATTGTAGAAACCATAGGGTGTAGTGAAAGTATCCTCTCCCCTTGCACTTCGTGTGATCTTGGGTGTAAGAGAAATCACTGCACCTTATTTTTCTTTTGTAGAAGGGCATGTCTTTGAGACACATCCTAATAGAGAACTCATTGGTGGCCCAAAGCGGTTTTTCCCTCGAGCCACTATCTAAATGGTTAATGTGAAACCCAAGACCTAACTGACGTTAGCCTTTGCTAGATAGTACTAATCCAAAGGCGGAAGTACTCACATTTATGTGTGGTATTCTAATGTACCCAAGTAGGGTTGGTTAAATCCTTAAATGGCTTGTTGTACACTCACAAGGCATTAGTCCCCTGAGTTGTGACTAGACACCTTCTCTAGTGACCATCCTTTTAATTGAGATTATTTGGTTTCACTTTTAGTGTAGGGGATGTGCACCACACCCCGAAGTTACTCACCATATAGATCCCTTAAGATAAGATAGAAATCCCCAACTTAGCATAAGTTACTTGTTTACTTGTATCTTTCTGGGGAGAGAGTGATTGGGTCATCCTTCCAGTCCTAGAGGCCCCTAGCTACCCTCTCTCGCAAAGATAAGAGTGAGTACACCCCCTAAAAGTGATCTAGGAGGATCCCGAAGACCTCAAAAAATTCAGTCTCAGAATCTATACAAATCAGTATCATTGGAAATATCTCACTAACACAATCCTAACGCAACTTGAATGGCCTCAAAAGGAGTCTGTATGCAGAAGTTATGCTTAGTCAAAGGTTTGGTCAAATAGGTGAATCAGGGCCGATGCAAGGCTAAAAAATTGATTGTCTCCAAATAAGGCAAAGACAACGTCAAGTTGTAGTGCTCGTCAATACAGTTCTGACGCCTTTTGAATAGCATCAAACAGAGTCCATATGAGCAAAAATAGAGTCGGTCAAAGTTTGCAAACAAAAGGAGATTGTACATGTGAGTTATGCTCAGTCAAAGGTTTAGTCAAACTGGGTACTAGAGACCAGTCAAAGGTCAAAAATTGGTCATCTCCAAGTTGGTCAAATTCAACGTCAAATCAAATTGTTCATTGAGACAATTCTGACACCACTTGAATTGCGCAAAATAGAGTCTGTATGAGTGATTTATGGCTAGTCAAAGTTGCCAAAAAGAATGGGTTGACCAAGTCAAATGATGACATCAGCATGCTGATGTGGCATGGTGACATGGATGTACAGTCAACAAATGGTGATATGGAAATCACAAATGCCAACACGTGGCAGTTGCTGACGTGGCACGAACTGATGAAATGGCAAGCTGATGATGTGGCAAGCTGCTGACGTGGACCAAATATAGCTCAACACATGGCATATCTCCAAGCGCTCACACTATTTGGTATTTTCACCAAAATATTGGTGGTGGGTGTCAAACTTTACACCTCCACCTTACAAGCCAAATACCTTACCAATACACCATCGCATTTTTCACAATCATAAGTGGGTGCTAGTTACTTTTGATAAGTAACAATTTTAATTTGATTTTAAAAATAGAAGGGCGGGGGGTTGAACCCCCGACCTCCCCACTCCCAAAACAATTTGCAACCACCACACCATTGTGTGGTTCTAAGTATATTTTAGGGCCCGCTTTGTTTTAACAAATATTTTAAGTCAAATATCCCTAAAATTAAAGATTTAACCCCAAAATTAAAAGATAAATCTCCCAAAACTTGGAAGAGATTAAAAGTAAATCTTCTAAAGCCTGAAATATGAAATTTAAAGGGCTTAGAAGAATTTGAAAAAAAATATAAAAGATATTTAGGTGATTTTTAAATGATTTTATTATGTAAAAAGGGAGATTTGAATATTTACATATGTAATTATGGGGGATATTGTATGATTTTGCAAAATCATATGGTTTTAGGCTAAAATTGGGAAACTTTATGTATAAAAGAGGGGGAAGATGGTGAGTTGGGTATTGGAAATTATTGGAATTGTGAGAGTTTTGGCTTGAGAATAATTAATCAAGTTTACTTGGAGGAATAATTCCAGTGTGAGAATTTTTGGAGGAGAAGAATTACAAGGTGTTATTATACACCAAAATTATAAAAGTGAGAGGATTGTGAGGAATTTTGTGTAGGTTTTGAAGCTTGAATATTGTAAGAAGGCATCTTCAGGTGCTTGGCGATATTAATGAAAGCGGTCCAACATTGAGAAGCGGACCTGGGGACGTAGGCCTTTGAAGGACAAACTCCATTATCAACATGTGTCTGATCTTTTTATCTTCTATATCATTCTTCTTCTATCTCTTGTCTTACATTCTCTCTAGTTTCATTTCAGTTTATTTTTCAATTCAATATTTGATTTATAATTACAACATTTTAGTAATTAGTAATTTCATTAATTTATGTAAAAGTGAACCTAGTCTGTAATTTCAACGGTTAAATAACATAGTCACGCAATTCTGTCTGGATCGGGAATAATTGTTATTAAGGTTAAATACATTTGAATTGTAAACCTCTAATTACAGATTAAATTGGTATCAGAGCTTCTTAACAGGAAATTGCAAAAGTGAATGTTAACCAGGTTGAAATTGAAGCAAGGAGAAGGTGCACTTATAGAGTTTAATCCTGAGATTGGAAAATGAAGGTCTTTTCCATGATCAGAAATGGCAGTTGAAAAAAGTCCTACGGAGCTTGATGAGAAAACTTTCCAGAAAGATTTTCTCGAGATGAAGTCAATGGTGGAGGTTCTTTTCCAAGAGAGGCAAGAATGAAAGAAGAGAAATGAAGCCAAGGATAGAAAGAAGGAGGAATTTGAATCCTCGTTGAAAGAAGAAAAAGGTAAAGGAGTAGGAGGTGGTCGTGACCCTCTTGAACCTCCATTCCCGTCCTCTTCATCTTCTTCATCCTCTTCTTCTTCTTCTTCTAACTCTTCTAAAAAGAAACAACATGTGCAAACTAATTCACCTTTGTTAAAACTGGATGTTAAATTTGATTTTCCAATCTATAATGGAGAACTAGATGCAGATAAACTAGATAATTGGATTAAGCAAATTGAAGTTTATTGTAGAATTCAGAAGTTTAGTGATGATACTTCAAAAATTCAATTAGCTACTCTTCGCCTAGGAGGCATAGCTTTAATTTGGTGGGAGAGTAGAACACAGGAGGATCTAAGTCGTTATGGAAAAATTATTTCTTCTTGGTTTGAGTTTATAGCTGCACTTAAGAAAAAATTCTATCCATTAGGGCATATGCAAAAAGTAGTAATGAACTGGAAATCATTAAAGAAAGAGAAAGGACAAATTGTACATGATTATACATAGGAGTTTAGGAAAAGAGCTTTAATTTTGGGTATTACATTATATACACAAGAAACTTTGTTAAAGTATATAGGTGGATTACATGAAAAGTTGAGGCATACAATACTTATGTTTAATCCAACTAAGATTGATGAAGTTAGTGTGAAATCCATTCATCTAGAAAAAAGCTCAAGGAATAGCCATGATGATCTCTTAATGGACTCCAATAAACACAAAGGGAGCAAGAAAGGAAAGGAGAAAATGCAATGGACAACTACTGTAAAGAAAGAGGAGGATAAGCCTTATTGCTCACACTACAAGAAGAAAGGGCACGAAGATGCAAAGTGTTGGAAATTGCATCCTAATCAGAAACCAAAATGGCTCAAGGATCGAAAGGGTAAGAAAAAGACCGCAACTATCGTGCATGATCTTGGATTAGATTTTGATGATGAAACCAAAATCACAGTTGTGGGTATAAAAGGTAACATTCCTATTGTCAATACTAGTCCCCATGCTTCTTTTGTAAAGTGTAATGAAGTACCTATTGAAAGTAAGAGGAATGAATTGTTTCATGTTTTGGGATATTTATCTTTTAATTTTTGGGTTAAATCTTTAATTTTAGGGATATTTGGCTTAAAATCTTTGTTAAAACAAAGTGGGGCCCAAAATATACTCAGAACCACACGATGGTGTGGTGGTTGCAAACTATTTTGTGAGCAAGGAGGTCAAGGGTTCAACCCCCCGCCCCTCTATTTTTAAAATCAAATTAAAATTGTTACTTATCAAAAGTAAATAGCACCCACTTATTATTGTGAAGAATGCGACAATGTATTGGTAAGGTATTTGGCTTGTAAGGTGGAGGTACAAGGTTCGACCCCCACCACCAATATTTTTGGTGAATATACCAAACAGTGTGAGTGCTTGGAGATATGCCACATGTTGAGTTGTATTTGGTCCACGTTAGCAGCCTACCATGTCATCACTCTGTGCCACATCATCAGCCTGCCATGTCATCAGTCTGTGCCATGTCAGCAACTGCCACGTTTCAGAATTTGTGATTTCCATGTCACCATTTTCTGATTGTACATCCATGTCACCATACCACATCAACATGTTGATGTCATCATTTGACCTAGTCAACCCATCAAAATTTGACTGGCCATAACTCACTTATACAAACTTTTTTTTGTGTGATTTAAGCGGCATCAAAATCATCTCGATGAGCAATTTGATTTGATGTTGAATTTGACCAACTTGGAGATGACCAATTTGTTACCTTTGATTGGCCTCTAGTACCCGGTTTGACTGAACCTTTGATTAAGCATAACTCACATGTACGATCTCCTTTTGTCTACAAACTTTGACCAGCTCTATTTGCTCATATGGACTCCATTTGACGTTATTCAAAAGGCATCAGAACCGTATTGACAAGCACTACAACTTGACATTGTCTTCACCCAGTTTGGAGATGATCAATTTTTCAACCTTGCATTGGCCTTGATTCACCTATTTGACCGAACCTTTGACTGAGCATAACTTCTACATACGAACTCCTTTTGAGCCCATTCAAGTTGTGTTAGGATTGTGTTAGTGAGATCTTTCCAATGATATTGATTTGTATGGATTTTAAGACTGTGAAATCTTTGAGGTCTTCTAGATCCTCCTGGATCAAAAGGTGTCCCTACACTTGCATCGGAGATTCCAAGTTGTGAGTCTGAAAGTGCTACCATTGGCCTTGACCTTAGGAATAAGAAGTGCTTGATGTGTTTTTGATATTGTGTTATACCAATGGAAATTGGGGTGAATAACCCTCAAACATACACTATTCACATAAAGATTTGACTAGTCAACAACAAAAAATGTGTTTTTAGATTGTTTACTATGTCTGCAATCACATTCCAGAATCTTCTCAAAAGGAAAATCATTCAAAAACATCAAATCACTATTTACTGCATTTTTTCAGCAACTTTAAATTTCTTAGGTTGAACTTAGCAATCATTCTAGTGTCATTCTAGTGTCATCATCATAAGTCCAAATATTTTATCTTGAAATTTTGAAAGCTTGGAAACCAAAAACAAATTCATAAGGTTAAAGTCTAGAGTTATCACTTAGGGAAATCATCAAAACCTCTTCCTTTTAAAAATTCACTCTCGCCAACAAAATTTGAAACCCAACTCATAAGTCTAGTTGTGGAATCATTTTTTCTATCAAACTGTTGGTGTAATTAATATTTAATTACACATTTAGCATAAGTTTACTTAGGCATATTTAATTCCTAAGTTTTAGGCTTTATCTTTATCTTATCAAGCTATCTTGTTGCTCAAGATAAGATTAGGGTTTGCATCTTTGCTTTTATAAAGCAAATCATATCTTGTAATTTATGGAATTCTCGAATAATAATGTTGCACATCTTTTTGCAATATCTCTACCTTTTCTAATTTTTCTCTTCTGTGGAATGTTATTCTGGTTTGCAAATCTGATCATGGGTTTCTAACATGGTATCAGAGCCTTGATTTGCAGCCCCTTCTCAGATTTTTGAGAGATTCATTGCAGAGTTGGTTCGGGATTCCTTGAGGTTTTTTCATACCTCAAGTTTGTCTCTCTATTTGGGTGCTCTTGCATGGTTACTTTCGGTGCATGTTGGAGGAAATATGAGCTCATATTCAAGTTCAAGGCTGTCGAAAAAGTCAAGATTGACTTTTGTTTTGCCTAAATTCGATATTTTATGCTAGAGTTATGAGGGTTTGAAGATTTGTCAGATCTGGGAGTTGTGACACTTCTGGTGCATTTTCAGGCAGATCGGACCTCGCCATCAGATCCAGAGCATCCGAGAGGCAAAAATCAACATATAACACACCTATGTTCGACATCAATTGTTCGTGAGGCAAAAAAATTTACCCAGCAGGCCGTACGGCCCGCCAGGTACAGGGTACGATTTATTTTGCAGAATAAAAAAAAAATCTCAAAAAATTCTGCATGCATATAGTTTGTTCATTGGCTTTCAAATTTGAATCGGGCTTTAAAATTTATGTGGGCCATATTATTAAATTTTATATGGCAGATATATATTGTTTTGGGGGCATTTGTTTTGCCAGGGGCCGTACCCGGCCGAGCTCAGCCCACCTCCCTGTCCTTTCTACGGCCCTTGTGTCTCCCACCCGCTGCCTTGCCATTGCCGGCCGAGCTCAGTCCACCAGTGGTTGCTTTTCCGGCCCCGGTCTGCATTTTCCTACCGGTCGGCACCCTCACTTCTCACCACCGGCACTGCCTCCGGCGGCTGGCGGCCCCTTTTTTCATTGGCCCTGGTCCCATTGTAAGCCTCAGGGGATCTCTCCCGCCATCGGTGATGCCAGGCGCGGTGCCACCATCGCTCAGCCCGCCCGCCACCCTCCTGGTGGTGGGTTTATTTTTTGCAATATTTTTTCCCGTGGTCATATGGCAGACCAAGGGCTAAAGGAAAAAGAGCTAAAGTTTTGTGCCCATTTAGCCTGCATGTACCCTGACTTGCCTCCAAATAGCCCTTTTTTCATTTTGTCATAACTTTTGATCCCGGAGGCATTTTTTTTGAAACAAGATATCGCCGGAAAGCTGGCAAGCCCAATTTTCTGATGGTGTAGTCTGTTTCTAGAAATTTTGTTGTTTGACTAGATTTTTTTCCAGTTGAAGTCAGATGTTCATATTTCACTTCGGAGGGCATATCTTTTGACTCGGTGATCCCTTTTTCGTCATTCTCATGGCATCAGAAAGTTGATTCTGTCCTCTACACAGATCTGACATCAATTTCTATATACTAATTATGCATGTTTGTATGCTCTCCTTTTACAATCGGTGGGTTATTGTAATAAATGAACTATGATAAAGTTCCATTCGAGGGGGGGTGGGGTTTTTCATATCCATATTCATATTGTTTTGATGGAAACTCGCATGAGTTTATCTGGTCTCTTAGTTTCTTTTGGCCATATCTTTGCTTAGCTAGACACATTGTTGATTCACATCGGTTCACACTTTAGATTGAGAGCCTATGGTTAATGATCCACATTGGATCCATCTCAATTTGAGGGGCATGTTTTTATGGTTAATGTTCCAGAGTCTATATGGTACTCCTTCCCATGGAAGAGTTTCAGTCTCAGTTTGGCATCGACATCGAGTTACATGGTTTCCAGATTATGTCATCATCTCATCTCCTATTGCTTCACAGATTCTAGGGTTGTTCCAATTTGTGAGTTTTCGAGTGTTCCATGGCATCGAGTCTACTATCACATTATTTTGATTCCGATTTTGGTTTCAGTTGTAGATAGAAGTATCTTTCCCTACTTGTCAGATTATGGTTCCAGTGTTACTCCACAGTGATCTTCTAGTGCTTCTTTGCAGCAGTCATCTCATTGTAGGGGGTTTTGTCCCACTGGGTTTTCCTTCTCTACTTCATATTGCATTTGTACTTGGGTACCTGATCAAGCCTTGTTGTCGGGACCCATTCATGCTTTCTTGCATTCATTAGTTTTAGGTGCATGCTTTATTTGTTTCTCCCTAAGTTGCACTTATGGGGGGGTGTTGGTGTAATTAATATTTAATTACACATTTAGCATAAGTTTACTTAGGCATATTTAATTCCTAAGTTTTAGGCTTTATCTTTATCTTATCGAGCTATCTTGTTGC
Organism: Sequoia sempervirens; assembly: GCA_007258455.2. Taxonomy (NCBI): domain Eukaryota; kingdom Viridiplantae; phylum Streptophyta; class Pinopsida; order Cupressales; family Cupressaceae; genus Sequoia; species Sequoia sempervirens. Next base: position 294,143,736 of record VDFB02000003.1, on the reverse strand, counting down.
TCAAGATAAGATTAGGGTTTGCATCTTTACTTTTATAAAGAAAATCATATCTTGTAATTTATGGAATTCTCGAATAATAATGTTGCACATCTTTTTGCAATATCTTTGCCTTTTCTGATTTTTTTCTTCTGTGGAAGGTTATTCTAGTTTGCAAATCTGATCATGGGTTTCTAACACAAACCATCATCATCATCATTCTAAGGTTTTAGGATTTCTAACTTGATTGCATTAGTCTAAAAATTGGAAAATTTGTCTAGGTAGTTACACTCTAGGATCCAAAGTCAAAATTTCAAAAGGTCTTTGCATTCATCCCAAAATTTCATCAAAAACCCCAAAAACATAGGTTAAAATTTCTTTTCAAAATTTTTGCATCACACATCTTTCCCAAAATTGAAAATCTCAAAAAAACATAGAATAGAATCATTCTAGTTTGCATTCATCCCTAAACATCAAAATACCAAAAAAATCATCATCTAGAAAAAACCAAAAAAATACAATCCATTATCCACCCACTTATCCATTCAAAGCATCTCATTGCCAATCCAAATCTAAACCCACAACCATGTCTTCAATTTACCTTGATATTTGTCTTAGTCAAGCTAAATACAATATACTTCATCAATACCAATCACACATGATCTCTAATCAGCCATCCCTCTACCCCTCATATCAACAAACCCCAACATTCCAACCTACTTACCAACAAACCATAAGCCCTAGTCAACCACCCATCTACCCTCAATATCAAGCACCATTTAACACCATCCAAATCATTCCTCAACACTAAACCATATCACAAATCCCTATCTCCCATGCATATCCTACATTTTCATCCTCATCACCAAACCAAGGGAGTCTTATAGCCTCCACATCCTACTCTAATTCATCATCCACTAATCCATTGGAATTCACTCCATCCTAATCCATAAGTCCATCCAAGGAGAGTGCATTTATTGATGATCTCCTAAGATACGTAAAAAAATAATTCTCAACTCTGAAGGAAAACAAAGTTAGGAGATCATATCAAATTCCTAATCCTATGCCATCCAACCCTATACCATCATCATGTCCTCAATCACCTACCAATATCTATGGCTCGTGTGATGAGAAATCAGACATATATCAAGATAATTTTCCCGAGCAAGATCCAAGCCAATTACCTATTTCTAATGATAGACATAACATATCTACCTTATTTGACTCCATGATAGGATGTCTTGAAGAAGCATGCCCACAAGGAACCTCCATCTCTCCTACCATTCCATCATCCCCATCAACTGAATCATCCACTAATGACACCTTCCAATATTTTCCCCAAGGGCTATCCATGATAGATAATCTAATCTATAACCATGAAATCTTAGACCAAGCACCATCATCCATGCCACCACCCATCATACCCTCTCCAGATATTCCTATTCAAAATCCATTTTCACCATATCCACATATTGATACTATTCAAGAGCCCTTTCCAAGTACTTCATTCTTTCAAATTGATCCATGTCAAGAATATAGTCTAAAGTATACTGAAGATAACTCCAAAATAAGTCAATATCAAGGATCCATATCACCAAAATAATACAATGATTTAATGGGTACCTTCCAATCCATACAAAGTATTCCAAAAGAAGACCATATCCATACACAGAGCACTCCTACATCTAATCATGAGACAAATGATTCCATGGGACACATAGATGATTTTATTTCAAAACAAGAGTCTCCTACTCCTTATATCATTACCAATGAACAAGGGTCTCCAACTCTAGACATATTTGCAAATGATCAATGTATAGTTGAATTCACAAGACTTTATGGTGTCATTTCAGAAGATGACCATGAAGAAGGTTTTTACATCAATTTTGAAGTTGCAATATCTATTGAAGAACCATTAGAATCCAAAATTTTAAAAAATAAAGCTGAAGATATCAATTAGGAATTTATCCCACATATTGAGGAACCTAGATCACTTATAAACTTGGATCATGTGCCTTTTTTAGAGCAAGCTATCTTTTTTTTTTATCGGTGAAGGCAGGGAAACCCTACAAATTTTATTGAATTTGTAAAAAGCATTATAATCATCTTTCACACCTCTGAAAGATAGCTATCTCAATTTGCATATGCCACTTAAAACCCATCATACCCTTCAACCCACCCCCTACATATCAGCCCCCCTAACTACTATTTACACCCAACATAGACCTCCCACACCCGAAACATAACATTTAAAATTTTCAATCATTACAAAAATCTGCAACAAAGCTTATCTATTTTTTTCCTATCGTGGGATTGAAGCAACATGTTGAAAGCTACTCCCTTCTTCTTCTTATTTATTTCAACCTTATGCGAAATCACCTCTTGTTCATCTGCCCATGTGTGCCCACCCAAATCCTCATCAGGCATACTGGAATCTTCAGGGGATTCCATGCTTAGACACTCAGATCGTCCACCCACTACTTCTTTTGGAACATTTTCTTGCTTAGGAAATGATGAAGAGCCCACTACATGTTCTTGTTCCTTTTGTGGTACTTCCATTTTAGTGGTAGTAACCTTTGGATCCTCAGTTAGGACCTTACCATCCAGGCTTTCTTTTTCTATTGAATAATGGTGGGGGGAAACCTCTTTCCACCAAGTTGCTTAAGCAGCCCTCTTATGCTTGGAACATTGATCAACCATGTGACCAATGTTGAAGCACCTACGACAATGGAATGGTAATCCTTCATAATCAAGCAACTAAACCCAATCCCCTCCTAAGTATTTCAAGTGTTCCTCTGTAGGAAGATATTTTGTAATGTCTGTTTCTACCAATATACATGCATAAGTAGTGTGCAAAAAAATTAGAGAACCCTCATCTACCCCCAAAAGTTTCCTCAAAGTGTTTCCAATGGCTTCGAAGCAAGATTCAAACCAAAAATGAAGAGGAAGATCAGGGAGTCTTACCCAAAGAGGAGCTAGATCAAAGGACTCAGTTGTAGGATTGAAAGCAGAGTGCCATGGTTTCAGCATTAACATATGTTTATCCTCCCAAATCCATTGGTAATCATCGAGGATAGTGTTCCTGTCCTTCACATTATCAAACACCACCACAAAAAATCCTCTTGCATTGGAGTATATTTGAACATCTCCATTCAAAACTAGGTGCCATGTTTCTAAAATCCATTGGTGTAGGTCAGAAAGGCAAGGCCAAAACCCTTGAAACCTCTCTATCAAGCCAAGCTCCTCAAAATACTTCACATTCTCTAATACTTAATCTCCAATAACTCCCTCCAATGAAATGGAGGGGGATGTTCCTGCACCATGCATGGGCCTCAAAAGCTTCACCTCACCCAGATCCAACACCCCTTTCTTCACTTGCCCCTTTGCACATTTCCACACCTCATTAGACATGACCTCTCATCTAGGAAGTGTCACCCCTACACCATATAGAGAGCACCCAACACTCTCATTGAACCATGCTGAGACATGCCCCCTCCCAACTTTGAATTTGCATGCCCTTGTTTCACCACCTCCATGAAAGGGATGGAATGTTGACCTGTAGCACAAAAATCATTAGGAAATCTTCACCCATTCCAGCTGCAAGAAGCCCTATCCACCACAGACAAAGGAAGATGTGGAGGCTACATTGTGTTTTTTTATCAGAGCAAGTTATCTTTCCAATAAAGAAGCTATCACCTTTGAAGATCCACAACATAGTAGAGTGGGATTATAGCACCTTGTTTCCAAGATAAATCATATTGTATTGCAAACAAGATCTATCAAAGAATGTAGTATAAAGGAAAAGGATTATGCCTACATGAACAGGGTATCCTAGAACTAGTGTAGATTATCGACAATCCTAAGGATCAAGGACTTGGTAATTCAACAATTAAAGAGCCTAAAAATATCAGTTATACCTCCATGATATCAGGGACAACTTTATCTACTGCAAACATCAACATAGGGAGCATGAAGAATCCTTATGATAAAAATGCAACCAACACTTCAAACATTCATATCATGAATCCACATCCTCATACCTTTTCATTCATTGAATGGGATCGACAAGAAAAGAAAAGTCTATATCCAAGAAAAGAGCAAGTCATTGAAGAAAAAGAATCAAGAAATCAAAATGGAAAAACAAAATTCAAATGGATGCTAAGGAAAAATAAAGAAAAATATCCCTATCAAACTCCATTACTCAAAGAAACTATGGGGAAAAATAAGAAAGGGAATTTCATCCACCAAAATTTTCCACCAATGCAAAAGAAAGCTTCAAGAACGACATACAAAATACATCAAGCAATTGGCTCTAATTCCAATTGAATCTCTTTATCCACATTCCATTGCTCATCATTCCAAGTTTGAAGAATCAAATATTCCAAACTATCAACCAATCGATCTACATCCCATATCCCTCATCGCATTCCACCATCCACTTCAACATCCATTATATCCAAATCTCACATTGACCATGTCTTGGTAGCAACTCTTTATCATAAGGATTCTAAGGGTACTCTATTGTGATGTGCGCATCTAGGTGAGGTTAACTCTGGTATCAACAAAGAAGACAAAAGCATTCAAGGGTTACATACAAACACCTATATCTTGGAGAAGCAACTTCTCCAAGCATGAAATTATTGGCACACTTTGACAGTAGCATCAATTTCAACACCACTAGGTGGTCTAGCATGATCGTCAATCATAAAAAAATCAAAAATAGAAAAAATAAGAAACAAAAAAATATAAAAAAGAAGAAAAAATAAAAATAAGAATTCATCCAATAGTGAAAAAACTTTGGATAAGTACCATGATGAAAACCTAGTAAACAGTCATCATGTGTAATAATCAAGCATCTATGTGCACCATTCTAGTTGGGAGCAACTTATCCATCCAGGATAAATCCAACATCCTATCCATTTCATCTGTAATAAATATAATATCCATCCATTCCACTTGCATCCATCTTCAAACTTCATGTGCACCATTATCTACCATTTTAATTAGATAATTCGATATTAGCTCTCCTTCAATTAAATGGTAAATTTCCCATTCCTTCTCATAATCTCATCCATTCAATTTTCTTTTCAATCTATTAGGGCATATCAGGGCAATTCTTGAAATTGATTTTTTTTATTATTTTCTTTGACACAACACTATTAAAACACATTCTATCAAATGTTGTAAGAATGAAGAAGAATGGCCATCTCTACAGTTTTGTGTTGTCATTGATGTCACCATGGTGTGATTGCAAATCTAATTTAGTTCTTGATCTAGTATTTTGGTTTGGTATCTGAATCGGTATTCAAGCTGCACCCTCTGGTATTCTAGTTCGCAATCCTCCACAGTTGATTGTTGTTGCTTGCAGTTTTGGGAAATAGTTTATGATTGCTGAAAGCATGTATGTTTAGAATCTCTTGTGCTTTGGTGGGTATCAACATTATTTTGTTGATTACTTTTTGCAATTAAGTCTATTTTTGTCCGACTTCTTGGATAAGTCGTAATATGGTGAATTGTTTTTTCTTATGTGGATATATGTGCGACCTATCTTAGGTCCATGCCGACATGATGTAGTGTGTTGGATGTTTGGATTTACTTTTGGAAAGATTTTGTGAATGCTTGTAGCCAACAAGTTGGTATTTTTTTTATGCATCTAATTAGGCCAACCTCATTGATGCTTGCAGATGAATCGAGTATATATATTGGATAGAGTTGAAGATTAAAAAGAGTAATTGATGAGGCAGTTGTGAATGCGAAGTTGAAGAAGAGCAAAAATGATGAAGTGTGTTAAGTCTGTCTATTGAGCATCATCAAAATTGTACCAGCACTCATTAGGTGCACTCATTTCAGTTCATTTTGGTTGTGAATCCTAATTTTGTTTTGTAAATATTTTTGTAGGAAGTGAGCCTCCTTGTAAGCAGTGAGCTTTTGTATCCGGACAATGAGTCCTTTCAGGGCAGTGAGCCTTTGTAATCATTTTTTCTATCTCTTTATATTGTGAGTTAATCCTCACCATGGTTTTTCACTCATTGGGTTTTCTACATAAAATCTGGTGTTCATTGTGTTGATTTTACTTTATGTTATTTGTATTTCATGCTCATTCCTAATACTAGAACAATGAGGTTGTGAAGCTAATAAGTGCTTAAAGTTTTGAATTTGAAATTTGTGACAACTAATTCACCCCCCCTCTTAGTTGTCCTGTTCCTTTTAACAATTAGTATCAGAGCTTTGGTTCCTTGGTGTAGAGATTAACCGCTTGAGGAAGATCCTAAAGGTTGATCAAATGGATGATAAAGAAGAACTCTAGACTACACTTGAAGACCTTGATAAGGTAGAAAATGAAAACAAAGACTTGAAAGAAAATCTAGATGAGGCTAATGAATGTGTCCAGAAGCTAAAAGAACAATTAAAAAATTTCAAGGAAAGACATAGAGAAGTGAGTAGCAGAAACAAGAGATCATTAGACTAAAAGTGCTTGTAGAAGAAAATAAGAGAATTGAAGAATGTTTGAATACAATGGTGCAAAACAAATATGATGAATGCTCTAAACTTGAACAGGAGTAGTAAACTTGCGAGTTGAGCTAGAGAAGGCAAAAATCTATGAGAATAATTTCAAATCTAGTTCTGACAAGCTTGGAGAAATACTTGCAGCATAGAAACCAAGACAAAGGTGGCCTGGGAAATGAAGCAGGTGAAAGTTCTAAGGACAATCAAATGACTCACAACAAAGGGAAGCAGAAAAGAAAGTATTCAAGGAGATCGCATGTGAGATAGACTAATGCACAAATGTATCCCTCTTTCAATGGTATTTGTTTTTCCTGTAATAAATATGGTCAAAAGGCAACAAAATCTAGGAGTAGGATGAATAATTTTTTTGGTCCCTTCACCGGACAATGTTTTGGATGTAAGAAATTTGGACATAAAGCTACTGAATGTAGATCTCAAGTGAGAATGAATAGGCAGGTGATGATGAATAGGTTTAATGGAGGTAGAATGAATCAATCCTTTAATGGCTACTGCTATACCTATAACAAATTTGGACACAAAGAAAATCAATGTAGATCGAGAAGTAATGAAGGTAAGAATAGTCAGAAAGGTGTAGTCTACTATAATTGTAACAAACCTGGACATATCTCAAAGATTTGTAGAAGTAAGAATGGAAAGCAATCTGCTCCAATAGAGAAGAATGAACTAGTAAAGAAGATCGACAAAGAAGAGATGAAGCAAGAGATGAAGAAGAAAGAGGAAGAAGAATCTGAAACTATTGATGTGTTTTTGCCCTCATCCGGTACAGACAATTCCTCTAGGAATTAGACCTAGCATGGTTTTAGGGGGAGCATTATTAGAAAATTGTAAAAACCCCCTAGATGAATGGTGTGTCAGAGGTTGGCATGAGGATGGAATGTGAAGAATGAATAATTAGAGGTTTTGGAAAAGGAACTAGAAGAAAACATGTTGACATGATAATTTGCGGATAAATTAGGGTTTTCTATGTTGAGAAGAATGTTTTTAGTAGCTTTTTGATGTTTGTCGTATTTAATGAGTTTTAGGGAAAATCAATGGTGTATAAGATAAATTTTGTAAGCCTTTTTGATCAGTTGAAGAGTTTGAAAAGTTCCTTGGAGCGATCTCAAAGTGATCTAAAACATTTCTAAAGAAATTTGAAGAAAATATTACAAATACACAGGAATTATTATTCAGTCTGTGAAGGAAAAGAAGAAGTCTTGACTGAACATTAACGAATTCAAGAAATTAAGCATGGCAATGGACAAAGGATCGAGTGGTGACATTCCACTAAAGATGAAAGGAGTTGAATTGGAAGAATTTGATCATAGGAAGATGAAAGAAATGGAACTAGGGATGGAGAAAAACTAATTACAAGGCATAAAAACCCTAGGTATGGATTTATGGGGAGAATTTCCTTGGTTTACTGATAAAGATTCCATCTTGTTCTTGTTGAGTCATTTCAATAATGACAACATTGTATTGGAAAAACCCTACCTAATCACAAAGGAAGCAATTGAAGCGATTACTGGCTTATGCAGTATTGGGGATCTCCCTGGAAAGAAAAATGTGAAATACAAAGATGTGGAGGAACTTACTGGCATTAATAAAGATCCTAGAGCTCTATTGATAAACACTCTTGTGAATTTAGCTGTAAGGTATGTTGCATATGGAATTTCCTATAAAATCTATTTCAGAAATCGTGAAGGCTCAACATCGGCTATTATTGTATATATTGCACATATGATGGCTAAGGAAAATAGGTAGTTTGATTTGTGTAGCCTATTACTTGAAAATATAACTAAAATTTCCTAAATGTTGTTGGTTGAGGGTTATCCCTTTCGGTTTGGATCTTTTCTTGTGTGCTTGGCCTTTTACTTTTTGAACTCCCTACCGGATAGAGAAAATGTAGTGTGGGAATCTAGTATTCCTATTGGGAAACAAGTCTACAGATACTTGGAATTGTTGGGGGATAATATAAGTGAGTGCAGATCATATTTCACATCCTTAAGAACAAATATATCCTCCAATATGTCAATACCGAGTTAGTTTGAAGTGGGTTCATCCTTCGGTAGGAGAGAGTTGGAAGTTATCATTGGTGAGTCTCCTCCGGAACTAAAAAAGAGGAAAATTATTGTAACAAGTGTCCCAAAAGAGAATAATAAAGAAGAATTTATGTATGGATATGATACAGAAGATATACAGATGTTACTGGATAAGGGTGAGATGAAGAAGACTAGTGAAATGTGGAATGCATGCTCTCCAGTTGAGAAACTTAAAATTGATGATGTGTTGGTTGATTATTTGTTGAATAAAGGTATTTTAGTTTCAGATGTGTCAGATTCTTTACCAAATGATCTTGTAGAGATTGTTGAAGAGAGAACATTGTTGGAAGGACCCGAATGACATAAATTCAAAGCTATACTTGAAAGAAGGTGTAACAAAGAAAATCAAGTACTATCTAAACATATGAATGAGACACAATAATGCATCAAAGAAATATCTTACATTTACATGTATTGTCTCCGGTGGTTGGCAACTGTTGATAATTTCAGAAGCAGGATTGAAGCTATTGAAGCTGAGATGAATAGTATTGGAAAGAACTTCAATTTCTTCAAAGACAAGGATGGAAAATAGAGAATAAGAGCTGGACAACTTCAGGTAGAATTTTTGACTACTCAAAGGAAAAAAGAAGATATGGTTACAACCTTCTGGTTGGTTAAGGAAGTTGTTGAGGTTTGGTTAGATCATCTCTCTGGAATCCTCTCTGATGTTGAAAATTGTGAATGACTGTGTCTATCTTCTGGTAGACATCCTCCTTTACACAGTTATCTTTGTTGGAAGGTATGAGTGCAAGAATGAATTCGATTGTACTTTCCTAGAAAGGAATTCTTCCAATCATAAGAGAGAGGTATAAGAAAACATTTCATGTAAAAAGTGTCATTCTTGTTTGAATGTTTGAAATGGAAAGCTAGAATTCATGTTTCATCATATACATCCTACCTTTTTATCGCTTTTTTCCATTGATGTCAAAGGGGGAGAGAGTTAGAGTATAAATTTATTGGGAGAGAGTCATATGAGCTAGGTGAATGTTGTGTTTTGAAAATTTTGGCACATGTTGCCATTAATGACAAAGGAGGGGATTGTTGGAATAATGAAGAAGAATGGTCATCTCTATAGTTTTGTGTTGTCATTGATGTCACCATGTTGTGATTGCAAGTCTAAGTCAGTGCTTGATCCAGTATTTTGGTCTAGTATTTGAATCGATATTCAATCTACACCCTCTGGTATTCTAGTCTACAATCCTCCGCAGTTGATTGTTGTTGCTTGCAGTTTTGGGAAATAGTGTATGATTGCTGAAATCATGTATGTTCAAAATCTCTTGTGCTTCGGTGCTCGTACGGTGTATCAGCATTATTATGTTGATTACTTTTTGCAATTAAGTCTATTTCTAGCTAGCTTCTTGGATAAGTCGTGATATGGTAAATTAATTTTTCTTATGTGGATATATGTGTGACCTATTTTAGGTCCATGCCAACATGATGTAGCGTGTTGGACATTTAGATTTCCTTTTGGAAATATTTTATGAATTCTTGTAGCCGACAAGTTGGTATTTTTTTTTATACATCTAATTAGGCTGACCTAATTAATGCTTGCAGATGAATCGAGTATATATATTGGATAGGGTTGAAGATTAAAAAGAGTAATTGATGAGGCAGTTGTGAATGCAAAGTTGAAGAAGAGAGAAAATGATGAAGTGTGTAAATTCTATCTATTAAGCATCACCGAAACTGTATCAGCACTCATTAGGTGCACTCTTTTTAGTTCATTTTGGCTGTGAAGCCCAATTTTATTTTGTAAATATTTTGTAGGCAGTGAGCCTCCTTGTAAGTAGTGAGCTTTTATATCCAGACAGTGAGTCCTTTTAGGGAAATGAGCCCTTTGCAATGAGCCTTTGTAATCAGTTTTTCTATCTCTTTATATTATGAGTTAATCCTCACCATGGTTTTTCCCTCATTGGGTTTTCCACATAAAATCTAGTGTTCATTGTCTTGATTTTACTTTTTATTATCTGATTTCATGTTCATACCTAATAAAAAAATAGTGTGTTTGTGAAGCTAATAAGTGTTTAAAATTTTAAATTTGAATTTGGTGACAACTGATTCACCCCCCCCTCTTAGTTGTCCTGTGCCTTTTAACATCAAAGAGGGGAAAAATGTAGATACCTGAAATTGTCCTAGCCTATGAACTAGCATTTTAACACTAATTATCATCTTTCCCCTAATGATTAAATAATACTTCATTATTTAATTATTAGCAAATGTCATATTCTACTATTAATTAATTGACTTTGTGTTATTTAATTAATTCATTTTAATTTACCCTTCCTCACTAATTAAATAAATCATATTTATTTAATTATGCCATAATTCTCATTTATCTGTTTAATAAATTAATATTTTGTTATTTAATTAAATGTGAGTTGATTCCCATTCTCAAATAATTTCCAATCTCATCTCTTCAGTCAACCCTTTCTTCCATCATCAATCAACTAAGTCTTCAAATTGGAAACATCTAATATTCTTCATAATTAAATAAATCATTTATTTATTTAATTAACTAATTCCTAAATTCTTCTATAGCTAAATAAATATTTTTATATAATTAATTAATTTTGTGGATGCAAATTACACTTACTTTCCATTTTTGAATTATTAGTTAACTCTTTCTTCAATTTTAGAATCTAAATCTTTCATAAATCATTAACTTTCCTTCATTTTGGAAACATCTTCTTCATTCACCAATCAACTCAATCTTCAAAATGGAAACTTCATGTGCACCATTATCTACCATTTTAATTAGATAATTCAATATTATCCCTTCTTCAATTAAAATGGCAACTTTTCCATTCCTTCTCATAATATCATCCATTCATTTTTCTTTTCAATCTTGATCGACACTTTTCTACCAATTATTCTATAAATTCAACATTATTTCTCCATTTTCGGACTAACCATGAAACTTTAGATTTTTCTATCATTATGATCATATCATATTTTTGAGCTTGAAGTAAAGAAGCACACACTTAAACAAAGAGAAAAGAAAAGAAAGCAGAACAATGGAGGTAATTCAATATGACACAATGAAGGTAAAAATATCATTTATTTGAATATATTTCTCATATGTTGCTTGTTCTTTATTGAATAATTTGGAAATATGATTTAGCATTCGATCATAGATTTTTGGTCGCTATGTTAATTCATTGCTTATTTTATGTTTAATCTAATTTTTCCATGTTACAACAACAAGAGAAAGAAACATTCTTATTGCCTCTAGTCTGGCTACTGGAGCAAAGGCTTCCTCAAAATCAATACCTTAAACTTGTGAATAGCCCTTGCAAACCACTCTGGCTTTGTTCCTTACCACCTCACCATATTCATTCAAATTGTTTTGGAATACCCATTTTGTTCCTATCACATTCTTATTAGCAGGTCTAGGAACTAGTTCACAAGTCTGATTTTTCTCTATTTGATTTAGTTCTTCCTCTTTTTCCTTTATCCAATTTTCATCTTTGCTAGCATCAACAAAGTTCTTGGGCTCCAATTTTGACAATAGGCACAAATTTACTTGCTCATTTTCTCTTGCAATGTTTCTTCTTGTTAGAACACCTTCATTTTTGTCTCTAATGATTTGATATGGAGAATGGCTCTTTTGCACATATTTTAGAGACTTGAGAGTATTCACTAGTTTCAATTCCTCTTAATATTTCTCTTCATCTTCAATCCAAGGAAGTATATTAGATCTTGAAACCTCAAGTTCATGTGAGATCAAACATAATTTTTCATCAACCTTCACATTTGTACTTTCAATCATCTTTCCCAATCTCTTGTTGTAGCATCTATATGACTTGCTCCCGGTTGAGTAACCAAGAAAGATTCCTTCTTCACATCTTGAATCAAAATTTCCAAGGTCTCCTTCATCTCTTTTGATATAGCATCTATTTCCAAAGATTCTAAAATATCTAACACTGGGAGGTCTTCCATACCACAACTCATAAGGGGTATTATTGTTGTTGACCCTCAGTTGCACTCTGGTAAGGAAATAGACAACCATATGTATTACTTCCTTCCAATACATATCTAGTAGGTCAGCATCTTTCATCATTGTCCTAGCCATTTCTTGCACTGTTTTATTTTTTCTTTCAACTACCCCATTCTATTGAGGGGTACTAGGAGTAGACAGATGTCTCCTAATACCATGATCTTCACAAAACTTTTCAAATTCATATAAGATAAATTTGTTAGAAACCAAGATCAGATTTGCAAACTGGAATATCCTTCCACATAAGAGAAAATCAGAAAAAGAAGAGAGGTTGCAAAAGAATGTGCAACATAATATTATTCGAGAATTCAATAATTACATGATAATAATTTTCTTTATAAAAGAAAGATATGCATAACCCTAATCTTATCTTGAGCAACAAGATAGCTCAATAAGATAAGGATGACAACTAATTAACCTAGGAATTAAATAATTACCTAAGTAAACTTATGTAAAGTGTAATTAATAATTAATTACACCAACACCCCCCATTAAGTGCAACTTAGGGAGAAGCAAAATTATTATGCAAAGATGAGTCTCAGTAACAAGGCCTGATCAGGTACTCATGTACAAATGCAAAGAGGTAGAGAAGGAAAACCCAGTGGGACAAAACCCCCCTACAATGAGATGACTGTTGCAAAGAAGCACTGGAAGAACATTGTGGAGTAACATTGGAACCGCAATCCGAAAAGCAAGGAAAGATACTTCTGTCTACAACTGAAACCAAAATTAGAATCAAAATAATGTGATAGAAGACCCGATGCCACGGAACACTCGAAAACTCACAAACTAGAACAACCCTAGAATCTGTGAAGCAATAGTAGATGAAATGATGACGAATCTGGAAACTGTGTATCTTGATGCTGATGCCAAACTATGACTGAAACTCTTCCATGGGAAGGAGTACCAAAAATAGACTTTGGAACATTAACCATAAAAACATGGCCCTCATACTGAGAAGAATTTGAACCAATGAGGATCAAGAAACATAATCTCTCAACTAAAGTGTGAACCGATGAATCCAATATGTGTCAAGCAATAGCAAAAAAAGTGGCCAAAAGAAACTGGGAAACCAAATAACCCATATGAGTTGCCAATAAATCAAGATGGATATGGAGATCAAAGCAAAAACTACACTCTAATCATATTTATTATGCAAGAAACCCCCCTGAATGGAACTTTATCATAGTTCATTTATTACAATAACCTGATGATTGTAAAAGGAGAGCATACAAACATGCATAAATAGAAAAATAAAATAGACCTCAGATCTATGTAGAGTACTGAATCAGCTTTCCAACGCTGCAAGAATGACGAAAAATGGATCACTGAGTCAAAAGATATGCCCTCTAGAGTGAAAACAACATCTGAGTTCAAAGGCCTACAAAATAAATCTAGAGAAAAAATTGGTTAAAAAACCTACACGATTGGATCGGTGTCAAAATCAGCTTTCTGGCGATATCTTGTTTGCAAAAAATGGACATCGTATGCAAAAAATACACCCGATTTCGTGAACATTGCTCTAGAATGGCCAATAAGGCTTGCAGGCAGCCCAGGGGGCTAAAAAAAATTAAGCCCCTGGTCCTGTGCGCGACTAGGGGCTAGGGCAGAGCCCCTGGTTCTCCATGCGACTGTCGGGTATGCTGAGGGTTTGGGCGAGGGCTGGGCGCATAGCGCCCGATCCCCCATGTGACCGGCGGCGGGTGCTAGGAGCTTGTTGGGGGCTGGTCAAAGCCCCTGGTCACCAATGTGACCGGGGCGGAGCTGCAGAGAGGCCTACAGGAGCTGGCTTGGCCCGAAAATGCTTGGGCGATGGGCACCGGTGGTAGTGGCCCCCCGGTGGCTGCTCGATGGAGCGGTGGTGGCAGGATCAAAATGCATTGGAGGCGTCGACACAATTCAAAAAACAATTTTTTTTAATTTTTTTTAATTTTCATGCATCGAACTGCATGTTGGGGAGGCCGTATGGGCCCCCAAACAAATTTTTTTTCCTTTTGGACCAACTTCACCAAAATCAGAAAAACAAAGGGTGATCTTATGGTTTTTGGCCACTGCGAATGCAATGGTGACCTCTGTTTCTGCCCAAACTACTGTTTCTGCCCAAACTACAAAATTTTGGCTACCCCCAGATCTTGCAAAAAATCTCTGAGCTTGAAACCCTCACAGATCTGGAAAATGATGGCCAAAATCTGCAAAACAAAAGTCAATCCTGACTTTTTCCAGTGCTCTGTATCCAATGGTGAGGCCTGATCTGATCCAAAACGCCACATAGATGAACTCAAGGAATGATACCCTCGAGGAATCCCGAACAAACCCTGCAATGATTTTCTCAAAAATCTGAGAAGGGGCTGCAAATCAAGGCTCTGATACCATGTTAGAAACCAAGATTAGATTTGCAAACCAGAATATCGTTCCATAGAAGAGAAAATAAAAAAAAACAGAGAGGTTGCAAAAGAATGTGCAACATAATATTATTCGAGAATTCAATAATTACATGATAATTATTTTCTTTATAAAAGAAAGATATGAATAACCCTAATCTTATCTTGAGCAACAAGATAGCTCAATAAGATAAGGATGACAACTAATTAACCTAGGAATTAAATAATTACCTAAGTAAACTTATGTAGAGTGTAATTAATAATTAATTACACCAACAAAATTCTCCTCCTCTATATGACCTTAAACATTTGATCCTATCATCCATTTCATTCTTTACATTTTCCTTAAAAATATTAAACTTATCAAAGGCTTTTGAATTCTCTTTCAAGAATGTAACCCAAGTCATTCTAGTATAATCATATATAAGCAACATAAAATACCTTTTGATGAGTCCAATTTATGGCTTAATTTTGATAGAGTTTATTATCCATTTGTTGTTGTTGTCATAGACTCTGATACTTGGATGTTTGAAATTTTCATGATATTTCCTCAAAACCATAGACATTGGGAATAAGTTTATCTTTGTAACCTTTTAAATGACATTGACATGCTATATGAACTATCTATGTTAATTTTGCATGTGGATTAATGAATGCTACTTTAAGATAGTTATAGATATGCAATTGTTGTGTGTGCTAATGTTTTCATGTAGATATAATTAGAGCCTACAAAATTGAGGAAGATTCTTCTAGTTGGTCATTCACCATAAAGGTCAAACAAGATGATCATTCAAAAGCCAATGAAGGGAAGACTCTCAGTAGAGGGAAATTCCTAGTTCAAATTGAAGAATTATATTTACCTTGCAAATGGTCATAATAGTTTGTTGAGCGAATATAGGAGTTATTTTTTTGTTAGATCTGTGTTAAGGAAAACATGCTTGACTAGATTACATGCATGCATAACCTCCTTTCCACTTTCTATGCTTTCCATAAAGCGGTGTCCTTCTAATCTATTGGAGTTGACCACCTTGCTAGGTAGTTAGTTAGTAGTTTTTCCTTCTATAAATAATACTTGGATACTCCTTCTCGAGAGGTTGATTAATCTGATGATGTACTCGCATTCTTAGTTTTTCAGTAATATAGTTACATTGCTCTATTGTAATCATGTTTCCTCAATGAATAAAATGAAGCTATAAGTTCATTGCATCTGCATTTTTCATAAGGGATACTCATCCAAGGGGGCCCACTTGGTGAGCATTCCATCCTTTAACTTAGTTATTACTTTTCTATTTAGCAATAGTTATAAATCTAGCAACTATTTGTTCCTGCAGCCACTAGAATCTCATTTTGTGACTGTTCCTGCAGCCAAAGCAAATAGAGTAGTTTCCTATCTATTCACTTAGATTTTCATTTCTTTCATGCACTTCAGCTTAGTATAGTTGTTGGTTGATGTTTAGTACTTATGTTATTTATTTCTAAAGTAATTTACTTTCATCATTATGTCTTTCTTAAGTTGTAGGATGATTATGGCTACTGTGGATTCCTAGTGCACATACCATGCTAACCCATTTCAAGTCTACATCCCTAGGTTGACAATTAAATGAACCTTCATAATAATTGAGATAGCTATTCAGAATAGATTTCCAATCTTTGAATCATAGCTTTAAGGGCTTAGTTATTAAGTCATTGTAGGAGGCCAACATTTTTGGCGATGTTGTTGGGGATGGTGTCAAACTAGGAAGTTCTCTAGAGTCATTGACAGTTTCTTGTTTTAGTATTTTTGAAATTTTGTTCTTAGTATACCCCTCATTTAGGAAAGTAATGACCCCCTATTCTTTCACCAATTCTTTGTGTGAGTTGGCTAATGTTGAGTTGATACCACATGCATAGAGGAAGGAGAAGAGATTCTTATGGGAGATTCCTTCCTAATGATCCTAATCCATTTCAGCTAGAAGAGCTTCCAAATCTGCTAAGAGAAGAAGAAAAAGAAGAGCCACACCCTTTTGCTGATGTGTTTCCTAATTTGAATAGTTCTAAGACTTCCTCTAAAGATCAAAATATAATTGAGAACCCATTTTCTTTAGAACTCCATTAGGCAGGCATGGGTGATGCAAATAGAAATAGACCTAACTAGTCAGCTTTTCCATTCCCCATTACTCATCAGAATGAAGTTGACAACCTCAAAAATATCCCTACTTTAGTCCTTCCTAAGTTCTATGGACTTGTCACAGAATAGTCTGATACCTTCTTGATTAAGTTTGATATCCTTTGAAAAGCTATGACTATACTACTGATGCTCATAGGCTTAAGTTATTTCCTACCACCTTTGAAAGAGGTTGCATTAAGATGGTTTATGAGCCTAGGCAAAAATACTGTGGAAACTTGGGATGACATGAAGACAAAGTTCCTTGAGAAGTACAAGGAACATTGCAGGGGTAGTGACATGAGGGGAGATGGCATCTTTAGGATGCCACAAAAGGAAAATGAGAGTTTGGAGGATTACATTTCAAGTTTTATATTTTTCCTGCAAAAATCTCCACATCATACACTCAGTGAAGAGTCCCAAAATTTGCTCTTCTTGAGAGGGATTAATGAGAGCTGCATTGAGGCTTTAGACTTGATGGGAGGAGGAGATATCACCCAAGCTCCTTGGGAAGATATTAATAAGCTATGTCAGAAATGTTCTAAGGTAGCTTCCAAGAAAGGGAGAGCTTACCAATCCTCCATGGGTAAGTTATCTACCAGTGGCGTCTCAAGGATGGAGATTACTCACTTGTCATATTTCAAGCAAGACATCATAAACAATTTGGCTACCCAGCTGGATACACTTCAAGCTAAAAAGAAACATGAGGAGGCAGAGGCAAGGTTGGAAAAATATTTCCCTCATTGCAGATAGAAGAAGGATTGCAGATGCAAGATGGTAGCTAATATTGACAGTAAGCATATTCCACCTGAGTTCAAGCCAATCCAGGGTGAAGATGATCAAGTCTACTACATTGCACAAAGGAGGCCATGGGCTGCAAGACAAGGTATGCCACCAGATCCATTATCTTTTGTTGGGTCATATTTCAATTCTTATTCATCTGGTAACCAATGGAAACACCCATATCCATCCACTTATGGAGGATATCCACCACAACCTTGGAGTAACCCTCCAAATACCTAGACCAATCACCAAAACTCTCCACCCCAGTGGTACCAACCTCAGGGGAATTGGCAGCAGTTTCAGGGAAGTTGGCAACCACCTCCAGGAAACTGGTAGCAAACATCTCAATGGACGGAAGGACAACAATGGCCAAACTAGACAACCAGTTATATGCAACCACCTTCTCAACCCCAAAAACTTGCTATAATGCCCCCTCCTACTAGCTCAATTAAAACACACCTAAACCTACTCAGCTACTAGCTTAGCCCACACCTAATCCAAATAACAAACCACAGTAGCAGTCAGTCTATTATGCTAATTCAAATCAATTTCTTGCATATGTTGTCAATGTAAGTGACATCCATTTGCATTCAGGAACTACTTTGTCAGCTCCTTCCACACCCATCATCATTGAGCTTCCTATGGAAGATGAGGAGCCTCTGAATGTCCCCATTTAGCCAAGTGTACCTAAAAATCCTGAACCAATCCCAATCTAGCAGACTAAACCTAAACCACCATTTCCTCAAAGGTTGGAAATTGTTAAACAAAAGATAGAGGAGGAAACAACCTTTGACATTCTAGATCAGTTGAAGCATATATGTGTGAAGATACCTCTATTTCAGGCCATAAATATGTTCCCATATATAGAAAAACAATTAAGGAAGCATGCCTCAAGAAGCTAGGCGGGATAAAGAAAGACCCCACTACGGTTCATGTGGTGGGACAGTTGGTTGAACATCATGCTTGGGAAAGTGACTATCCCCAAATACAATGACCTAAGTAGTCTTGTGGTAGGAGTTGTTATAAATGAGATCCAAATGAAGAATGCTTTGATTGATTTGGGAGCAACAATAAATTTGATTACTAAGGACATCCTGCAACAACTAAATGTTGCAAGCATGAGCCCTACTCCTACTGTCCTGCAGCTTGCTGATAGTTCCACTGTTAAACCTGATGGTATAGTAGAGGATCTTATGGTAACTCTAGACTCTTGGGAGTACCCAACAGATTTTATGATTCTTTCTCCTAAAGCTACACTAGGCGGGTATCCCATTATTCTTAGGTCATGGTTAGCAACAACATATGCCTATATTGGATGTCGATCAGAAGACATGACCATTTCTGATGGGAAGAGCACCAAAAAACTTGTTCTCTACACTCCTGCTCAGCCATCCTAGGATATGGATAACCCCATATGGCCACATGTTGGTGAAGAGGCCGAGGAAGTTAATTTTGTGGCACAACTTATGATGTTAGGAATAATTTCTTTCATGCAACTTCAGGAAGAAGATGAGGTATTGTCTAATATAATTCAAAACTATTGTGAGGTGGAGGAAGCATCATCCTCTAATGCATCTGGTTCTTCTGGTCCAGTGAAGACCCTATTGCCTGCTCTTCATGTAGTAACTGATATGTTTCATACATTGTTTCCACATGAACTCAAGGTACCAAGCATTAGTGAAACAACTATGATAGAGTTAACCACACAAGTGCAAGTGTTAGAAGGAAAATACTTGAACATTAACATCAAATTGAGTCAAGAGCAGTAGTAGGCTTTGAAAAATCTGCTGAGGACCCACCAGCATACATTCGCATGGGACTACCATGATATGAAGGGGTTGGATCCCAAGCTCTGCACTCATAGGATATACATCAGAGATGATTGCACACTAGTGAGGCAGCCACAAAGAATAATTATCCTGCATTAAGAGAAATTGTAAAAGGGGAACTACAGAAATTGCTAGATGCAAGATTTATCTACCCCATTTTAGATAGCCAGTGGGTGTCCCCATTGTTGATTGTACCCAAGAAGGGAGGATAATGGATATTTTGTGTTGACTACAGGGAGCTCAACTATGCCACTAAAAAGGATCATTTTCCCCTTCCTTTCATAGATTAAGTACTGGATTCTCTTGTAGGCAAGCAATATTTCTCTTTTCTAGATGGATTTAGTGGCTATAACTAGATAGAAATTGCACCCAAGGATCAAGAGAAAACCACTTTTACCTATCCATGGGGGACTTATTCCTACTCAGTACTTCCATTTGGCTTATGCAATGCACCTACAATTTTTTAGAGGGCATTCATTAGTATATTTTCAGATATCTCACATGATTGCATGGAGATCTATATGGATGATTTTACTACCTATGGTGTTGGTTTTAATGAAGCATTGGAAAATCTCAGGACAATATTAAAGAGATGTGAAGAACATAATTTGTCTCTAAATAGTGAGAAATGCTTCATGATGATGCAAGAAGGTGTAGTCCTTGGCCACTACATCTCTCACAAAGGAATTCAAGTAGATCCTACCAAGATTGAGGTGATCACCAATCTGCCTATACCTACAAAAGAAAAAAGATGTCAAAATTTTCTTGGGACATGCAGGCTACTATAGGCATTTCATCAAAGATTTTAGCAAAATGGCAGCACCATTGTACAATGTCCTGACTAAAGATGTTGAGTTTTAATGGATAAAGGACTATGACAGAGCATTCTCTGATTTGACAATAGCTTTAACTCATGCTCTTGTACTCAAAGGTCCTAATTGGGAGCTTCCCTTTCATATTCATACAGATGCATCAGACTATGCTATAGGAGAAGTCTTGGGACAAAAAGAAGGAACAATTGAGAATTCTATTTATTTTGTCAGCAAGAACTTGCAAGGAGCTGAATTCAATTATATAGTGACAGAAAAAGAAATGTTGGCAATGATCTATTCCCTTAAAAAATTCAAGAACTACATAACAAGCTATTAGATCTTTGTGCACATGGACCATGCAGCAATTAGGTACCTCATGAATAAGCCCCTGATATCAGGTAGGCTAGCAAGATGGTTGTTGTTGATGCAGGAGTTTGACATAACCATTTTTGATAAACCAGAGAAGGAAAATGTTTTAGCAGACTTTCTCTCAAGGATGACTACATCAAAGCATAATCAAGTCATTGATGACTCTTTCCCTAATGAACATTTGTTTTCCATCAGTGTGTATACACCCTGGTATGCTGACATAGCTAATTATTTGGTCACAGGGAGAGTTCCTCCTAATTTATCTCCAAAAGAGAGAAGGGTGCTCATTGAGAAAACCTTTCATTTCTCATGGATTGCAGGATGTTTATTCTACATTGCACTAGACCATGTCATGAGGAGATGTGTGAGGGAAGATGAGACATATGATATATTGCATGCATGTCACAATGAACCCTATAGAGGGAATTTTTCAGCCAAGAGGACATCAATGAAGATTCTGAACACAAGATATTATTGGCCCACACTCCACAAGGATGCAAGGAGATATACAAGGAAGTGTGATAGATTTCAAAGGATGGGTCGACCAACCAAATCTGATGAGATTCCACTTTATCCCCAGGTAGTAATCACTTCATTTGATAAATGAGGATTGGATTTTGTAGGACCCATTGATCCTCCATAACATGGTAAATCCTATATCTTGGTTTGCACTAATTATGTAACCAAGTGGGTTGAAGTTAAAGCAATGAAGCATGCAAGAGATAATAAGGTTGTAGAATTTCTTTATGAGGAAATTTTCACTCGTTATGGAGTTCCAAGGGAGATAGTGATTGATCAAGGGGCTCAATTTATATCAAACCTTGTTACAACACTAGTTAATGAATATAATATGAGGCATAGGAAGTCTACTCCTTATCACCCTCAGGCCAATGGCCAAGTTGAGGTGACCAACAGGGAAATTGAAGCCATTCTGACCAAAATAGTTGCTATCCATAGGAAGGATTGGGCAAGCAAGATACCAGAAGTTGTTTGGGCCTATAGGACCACCTGGAAAATAACTACAAGCTTCACTCCTTTTGAATTACTATATGGGAAGATAGCTATGATGCCCATTGAATTTGAGCATAAGACTCTTAGGACTGCACTAGACTTGGGCATGGATATCTCTAAGGCACAAAAGGACAAAATTCTACAGCTGAATAATTTGGATGAAATTTGGAAGACAACATTGCATCGCACTGAGGTAGTTCAGAATCAAAGGATCAAATGGCATGATAAGTACATAAAGGACAAGAAGTTTTAGCCTAGTGATTGGGAACTCCTTTCTGACTCAAGGTATCAAGATAATGCAGGAAAATTGCAAACTAGATGATTGAGACCATACGAAGTTGCAGAAGTCTTTCCCAATGGAGTTGTACAATTCACCACCATTGACCCTATCAGATTCAAACTTCTGGTCAACGGTCACTGCTTAAGGTTGTATCACAAGCCAGCATCCAAGGAAGCATTCATGCAACAGTTTAACTAGCACCCAACCTATGAACTTCCTACAGCCGAAGGAAGTGGACCTAGTGCCCATCCTTCTGATTGATCTAGTACACATGCACCCACTTCATAATAAAGACCTCCACTTTTGTGGGAGTCCACTTCTTCATTAATCCACTCATCCGCCCACCCATCTCCACCTTTCTCTCTCTTCCATCATTCCACCATCACTTCACTTCATTCCATCTCCACTTTCATCAATTGCTCAACTGAATTCTTAAAAGATAATCGATACTTTCTCAATATTCTTTGCAACAAATCTTCAACGAATTCAACTACGTGCACATCAATTTGTTACATCCTAATGATCTTTTAGTACATTTATTTAATTATTGTACATTAATGTAGACATTCTCCATAGCATGTAATTATCCCCTACCCTATTAAATCATCATTACCACCTCACATGTGAGGACACATGCCAAAATTTAGGTTGGGGGGAGCGTGAATGATATGTCCATGTGTCAATTCGTGTTAGTCCATGTCAGCAAAATTTAAATTGAGCAAATTTGAATGATAGAGTGAGGTGACGGCTTGCATGTGTGAGATGAAACCAAACCGCCACCATTTTTCTCAATTGTACCCTTCATTTATTATTCCTTACTGCCTTTATTGCCTCATTCATAATACTAAGTCACCAAAAAGGTAAAATTCATACGACATTGGCATTGGGAATTTAGTAGCATTGCAAGAAGGAGAAATTTGGCTTTCAAACAAAGATTGTAGGAAGGGAAACCTTGTAGAGTTCTTGCTTAATTGTAGACAGCTGAAACAATGGGAGGTGGATTAATTAGAAATGAACCCACGGTTCATGATGTATTACTACAGGATTCACCCTGCCAGGCCGAGTTCAGAAACTGCGGATGGTTAGATTATTTCTTGAAGCTTAATGGTTTTAATGAAGAAAAGGCCACAGTAAAAGGGTTGGTGGTTATATTATTTGTGCATACATTTTATGAAGAAAAGGCCACAGTAAAAGGGTTGGAGGTAATGGCTACTGAAGAGAGGATTGTAGAAGTGATAGGGTTGCCTGCTGATGGTGAAAATTACCTTGCTACCAAAGATGCAAGGTCAGTTAGGGCTAAATTTACTAAACCTAGTGATCCTCCATTGAATGTGGACAAGCAAGGTGCAAAGAGAACCTCTCTTCTTGAGCCATGGAAGCAAGTAGCTATGTACATTGTGAAGTACATTACCTATTAAGGTTGCTAGTTGAACCTACATTTTGTGCACTTCAAACTCCTGAATCATATGAGGCATGGGAGAAGAATGAGCATGCCAAATGTGTTATATCATCTTTTTTCCATCATGGCAGCTGAAACTCAAAAAGGTAGGGATAATTTTGTCTCCCACCATTGTCTGATCAAATTATTAGTAGAGAAATCTCTGCATGATGTGTCTAATATGACTTGGGAGGAATTTTTAAATATTGATCAATTTAGACTAGAGCATTTGCAACCTAGGGTTTTGTCTCAACCTCATAGAGTTAGTAGGAGAGTGAGCAATGTTGAAGCCACTCTTGGAGCCTCAACTTCTGGCACAAGCCCTATTGTAAATCCTCTTGCAGTTGAGCAAACTATAGAGATTAGTTCTTTTGAGACAAAACATTTAGACAAAGATAGTTCCTCTTCATACTCTGATGATGATTTCCCTCTTGGAACCCTAATGCGAAATAGGGCACAAAAGAAAGAGGTAGAAATGAGGAAGGGAAAAGCTAAAAAGAAAACAATAGAAGAAAAAAAGTGCCAAGCTCTAAGAAATGGAAGGTTGACACTGTTCTTCCTACAACCGAAGAAAAACATGAAAGCCCTCCTACAAAATCAAGACCAATTGGGCCAGTTGCTAGTGTGCCTTTGAAGGAAATCCCTAGGCCTCGAGGAACATCACAAGAGGATATGGAAGCTCCACTGGGGAAGGTGAACATTGAGGAAAAGGACATTTTTGAGGAAGCAACAAATATAAGGTTGGCAGAGCTTAGTTCCATCATAGAACTGGTTTGGAGTCAGGAGTATGATGAGAATCAGGAGTTCCTGCAGTAATAGCCCCTGCATCAAGAGAAAGAACCCCTACAGCCAGAACTGGGTGAATAATCAAAACCCTAGCAGCTGGTGCCACATGAAGAGCAAGAATCAGTGCCAGGATTTTTTTTGGAAGGAATACATAGACCCTTTGATTTTTCATGGAACATGGTAGCCATGAACCTATGGAATGAGATGCAAAGGAGGGAACAAGAATGGAAAAAAGAGAAACACAGGTTGAAGGAGGAGATTAAAAAGAAAGATGCAAAGATTGAAGAAAAGAATATGGAAATTGTTGCCTTAAAGGAAAAGGTGGACAATGTAGTAGACTTAGTGCCTCAGATGTTAGAGTACAGGACTCCTCCAAGATTCTATGCTCTATATTTGAAGGAGAGGAATATTTCTTTTAAACTATTAAGGATCATTTCAGGTTTGAATCCTTCCATTGACACTCATCTTGAATTTTTCCAAGCTTATCAGATTGCTCCACCTGAAGTAAAAAATTTATTGTGTGAATTCTATTTGCATAATTATGTTGTGTCCCATGACCATGATTGGAATCCATTATTGTATGTTGGGGATCTCCAATTGAGGGAATTTATGTCTTGGATACATAATGAAATCAGTTGGGGACAACAATTCAGGACTTATAGGAAAATAGAATCCAACACTCCCTTGCCTATCAGGGCTAAATCTAGAAACCCTAGAGACATTTTCTAGGAGTGGCATAGGTTTCTTTACAAATCAAGCTATAGTAGCAGGATCCTGCCTAAGAAAGAAGCAGTTTACAAAGAATATGAGAAGATAGTAGAAACTGTAGGAAAATCTATAATGGGATATATGTCACAAAGGTGGAACAACCTGACTGATGAGTTAAAACATGTTGAACCTCACTCTCTACAGAACTATGTTGCAATAGGTAAAAGAATTGATAAATATATATAGCTTGGAAGGACCAAAGGACAATTTTGGCTTCCATTAAATTTTCAACCACCTATCCTATTATGGCCTGTGCCAAATTTTAGGTATTATCAGTATGATATTGCAACAGAGAGACAAAGATGGAACAGGTTGTACATCAAGCAAGGGTTCTATTGGAACCCCAATTCATTCACTACAAGAACTAATGTTGGGCAGCTAGTAGTTGCAAATTTTAGGGTATTGACTAAGCAAAGGAATAACTTGTCCTCTACTGGAGAACCAACAAAACCTTAGGTTGGGGGGGTGATGAGTCCAATTTATGGCTTAATTTTGATAGATTTTATTATCCATTTGTTGTTGTTGTCATAGACTCTGATACTTAGATGTTTGACATTTTCATGGTATTTCCTCAAAACCAGACACTAGGCATAGGTTTATCTTTGTAACCTTTTAAATGACATTAACATGCTATATGAACTATCTATGTTAATTTTACATGTGGATTAATGAATGTTACTTTAAGATAGTTGTAGACACGTAAAATGTACTGATTGACATTGGACATTTGATCCTCACCACTATCATCGTTTCATCCTGAATCATCCTTCGGTCTAACCATTTAATCAAATACCTTTATCTGATTAAATTCATCAATATTCCTCTATTAATTAAATAAATCGGTTATCTAATTAAGTCATTCTTTCTCAATAATTAAATTAACCATTTTGATCTAATAATTAATGTTATTTGATTAAATCTCTAAAGTCTATCTATTAAATTAAATAAATTAAAACCTTATTTATTTTAATCTAACATCATCTCTTTTAATTAAATAAATCAAAAATCCTTATTTAATTAATCCTTTATCACATTCTTCTCATATTTGATTTAAATAAATCCACAAATTTAAGTCAAATAGGTCACATCATTTAATCCCTTCATTAAATTAATCAACCTGGATTAATTTAATCTCTCCTCATGGCCCATCCTCCATCTTTTACCACTTGCACATGAAAATAGATTTAATTGATTTATTAAATCTCTATTTTCCTTCAACAAGACATCTTTTAAGGAATATTCCCCAAGTTTGAATTCAAAATTCAAGTGGGATGAGTCCTTCCAACAAGGAATTTACTCTCTCTTATATGTCCTTTGCCTTGAGCCAAGTGGCGTTCAATGCATTCTTCCTTCCCTCTTGCATGTCATTTCAACAATTTCAAAATTCAAATATATGCATTTATTGGCACAATTCTCAAAACTTGCACATCCTGCATCCATTCACAAGTGGACAAGTGACACTTTTCCATTGGCTAATTCTTAGTCCCACATTACTCTATTTTTGAAATTCATCCATCAATCTCATCTATAAAATGAATAGCTCATCCCTCATTTCATCATCCACAATTTGAGTAAACTTACCATGCTCAAATCATTAGCAATTTTCATCCATTATCATTGAGTTCATAGCTAGGTTATGCATATTTTTCTATTGGAGCACTCATCAAGCATCAAAAAAGTGGACCACTCTTCATCACACATCAATCTTGCATCATAGGAGTTGGGAAAGGGCCAATTTTCACATCAAATTGGAACCAATTCCCCCATGGGATCAAGAGTTTGTTTGTTTTGATAGGATTTTAATCTATTTCATTTGTGTTCTTCATTCTTCTTTCCTATTTTAAACTTTTCTAATCGATTTCATGGGGAATCCTTGTTTTGGCTTTCATTTCATCTTCTAATATTTTTTTTCATGTTGTTTTGTAGGTATTAGGATTGGGGTTTGACATTTTGGCACTAGAAGGAGGGCTATCTCACATTCTAATCATGTTTTTTGTCAAAATTCTACATTTTTGTTTGTCTACAATAAAACTCCACCGTAGGACTGTCAGTGTCACTATTCAGCACCGTTGGAACTCTAGCGTTGCTATATTCCACCGCTGCAAAATATAAACTACGATGCTCCTATTTCCCGCCTAGGATTTTGAATTTTAAACTGCGCCAATGGACCTGTTTAACCCACAGGAATTTTTCAAAAAAATCAAACTACACCATTGGAAAAAAGTGTGATGCCTTCATGCTCACTAGCCTAACTGCAAAGCGACGTTGACTGGCAAGTGGTGCTATACATCACCATTGGAGAAGTCATTCTATGACACCTTTACGGATTGCACTGCTGGAGAGGAGTATGGAGTGAAATTTAATTTACAGCACATGCTTTTTTTCAAATTCTGCTTCTTCTGTCTGTTTTCTATCTTTTTGACCTTTGTTTTGCAGAATATAACTAATTTTTCTTGTAGGTTGAATTGATCAAAGATGAAGAGGAAGAGAGGCATGATGCTGTCATTTCACAAAAACAAGTGTTTTTAAACACTTTAGTGTTTGTTTAACACTATTACAGGATTCATTACTCCTCTTAAGAAAAATTCGTCATCTTTTATGCTTAGGATCCACTAATTTCATTTGGGCTTTAAAAAGAACTTTTGAATTCTTGTTACAAAAAGGCTTAAAAAAGACTTTAGGATTCTAAATTTACTAAAGTTTTTTTTGGGACTAAAAATTGAACAAGGCAATTTGTTAGACTTACTTTGGTGCTTTTAAAATGAACTCACAATTGCTTTGAAAGGTTAAAATGAGCATTTGCAACTTTGCTTTTGTGATTTCTCACTTAAACTAACATCATCAAAAAGGACATATGCGCTTCTCTCGCGCTTTATAGCGATCTTGAAAAATCAAACGGCCTTTTTTGTGATCTTAGGTTGAGATAAAGTAGTCACCTCCACACTTCATTTTGGGAAATAAAATTGAACAAAGCTTGTGAGTGTGAGTTAGGTATATCGTGTGGGTTCTCTCTATGCGAACCCCAACCTTGGTACCTGCAAAACGAAGAGAATAAACACCTCAAGTTAGATATTGCAAGCCAAAACAAGGATTCCCCATGAAATCCATTTACAACCTCAAACTAGGAAAGAAAATAGTGAAGAACACAATGAAAATGACAAAACAAAGATTAAATCCTAATTAGATGTGCAAATTCATGATCCTATGGGGGAATTGGTGCCAATTTGATGTGAAATTTGGCCCTTTCCCAATTCCTATGATGCAAGCTTCGAATGTTGAAGATGATATTGATCCACTTTGATGAAAGATGAGAACTCCAAGCCAAATCTGCAAAAATCCTAGCTAAGAATTCAATGATGGATGGAAATGGCTCAATATTTTAGCATGGTAACTTTGCTTGGATTGTGGATGATAAAATGAGGATATGAGCTCTTTATTTATAGAATTTCAAGATGGATGAATGTCCAAATTTGAGCAATGTGGGACTAACATTCATCCAATGATATGATGCCACTTTTCAAGCTATGAATGGATGATGGATGTGCAAGATTTGGGGTTTGTGCCAATAAATGAAAATATTTGAAATTAAATTTGTTGAAATGACATGCAAGAGGGAAGGGAAAATGCAATAAATGCCACTTGGCTCAAGGAAAGGACATGTAAGATGAATTTATTGCCTTGTTGGATGTACATGTTGACTTGGAATTTTTGAATTCAAATTGAGAGAATATTCCAAAAGATGCCTTGTGAGGAAAATAGAGATTTAATAAATGAATTAAATCTATTTTCATGTGCAACTTGCATTATCTAGAGGATGTGACATGAGATGAGATTAAATTAATCAAGGGTTAATTAATTTAACAGAGATTTGATGATGTGACTTATTTGACTTAGATTTATGGATTTATTTAAATCAAATAAGAGGGAATATGATAAGAGGCTAATTAAATAAGGATTTTGATTTATTTAATTAAAAGAGATGGTGTTAGATTAAATCAAATAAGGTTTTAATTTATTTAATTTAATGGATAGAATTTAGAGATTTAATCAAATAAATTGATTATTTAATTAAATAGGGATAATTAGATCAGATGGATTGATTTAATTAACAAAAGAGATGACTTGATTAGATAAAATGATTTATTTAATCAAGAGTGGAATATTGATGAATTTAATTAGATAGGGGAATTTGATTAAATGGTTAGACCGAGGGATGATTCAGGAAGAAACGATGTTAGTAAGTCAGGATCAAATGCATGATGTCAATCAATATATTTTATGTGTCTACACTCCCTTTGTTTCTAAATGAAGGTCGATCGAACTACGGATGTGCTTTCTTCGTATTGTTTACCTTTAGAGGGGTCTTCCTAAGAGACACATCCGCAAGGAGAACTCGAAGGTGACTCCAACCGGTTTTTCATTCGAGCTGATATATAAATGGATAAGACTAAACTGTCAAGTCCTCATGGTATGTAGGCCTTAGCCATACAATGTCTTTCAGAATGGGGTACTACCATAAAAAGTATAAGAGCCCCAAGTAGGATTGATTAAAGCCTTTAGTGGTTTGTTGGATGCTCACAACGTGCCATGTCCCTGATGTCCCATCATTAAGAACCTTGTTTGTAGTAGCCAGCTAGTCCATCCAACGAGTTTATCAAAGTGGTGCATTGGAACTTAGATTCCAAGAAGTTACTTGTCATGTCTGATCTTGGTTAAAGTATAGAGGTTAATACTTCATTCTTAACATACCTTTATACTCTTTCCTTGGTTGCATGTAAAATCATTTCTTCTACTACAAAGGGCATGAGGCAATCCCACCAAGAAAAATGTACCAATTGAGCTAGGATGTTATATTGCTTATGAGTCAAAACGCTTTGCTTGTTCGAAAAAATTAGGAAACAAACACTTAACATCATCATTCAAATTTCAAACCCTTTAGGAGGAAAATACAATTGACCTAATTCATGTGTTATTTCTTTCCCTTGGGATTCACATCCTTAGAGGTTTCTAAACACTTGAACTTACATCTCAATTTTCCTAATAAAGATCAACAATAGGTAACCCTTTCCTTGAATTCATCAAATTTCAACATAACATACTTTGTGGGATTCAAAGAAATTAAGACATTGGACATATAGTTTGGAAAACCTAATCAAAAAAGTGTTTGTGATAAAACAAAGTCATTAAGAAAAGATAACAAAATTGGCTCTCACATGTGTTGAAACCTCATGATTTCCAAGAAAGTTAAAATCCCAAAACGAAAATCCTTGAGTCAAAGTTCAAAATTTAGGAGTCACACTCAAAAGATCATCAAGAGATACAATAGAAAGTGCAATAAAAAGCAACATATCAAGATAAGAAAAAAGTTCACAAGGTTCTATAGAATTATCCCTTTGAACAATCCGGAAATGTATGCTCAATTTGAACCACTTCTTAGTTATAGAGGTCCATAGAAGCATTATATGCTCTTCAATACCGAGGTCTAGTAAACAAGCTGTCTTTTTAGGTACATCTTAGGATCAAAATCAAATCTTTTTCATCCATCCTTCAAAACATCAAACCAAAAATCATCTCACCATCTTTTTTCAAAAAATCTTGAAATTATCCTTCATGCTAGGCTTTTTGGAAAAAATCAAAATCATCAAATCCTTGAGACAAAATCCTTGAAATCTTTATCAAATCATCTTTGGCTAGGTATGTGTAAATGCATCCTTTTGCATATGTTTAGTCAAGATTATCAAACCATCTTATTTAGCTAAGTATATGTAGATGCATCCTTCTTCATATGCTTGGTTAAAATATCATCTTGTTTGAATAGGTGTGGGTAGATGCATCCTTCTCCCTACGCATATTCAAATTATCATTCTTTGAGAAAATCTACCCCTTAGATAATCATCCGCCATCTTAGGGTCTATTTGTTCAATCAAAGAAAAATCAATCAAGTCAAGGGCAATCCAAAAAATCAAAATCAAAATCCAAAACATATCCAAAAGTCCTAAAAGTCTAGCATTCCCCTCAAGATTTTTCAAAAGATCAGACATCCACATCATCCATCTCTTGCATCATCATCATATCACCTTTTGATCCTCAATATATCCTAAAAAAAAAAATTATCTTTTGTGCTTAAAATAAGATCAATCCAAAGAATTAGAGATTCCTCTCCCATATTCTTGAAAATTGATCCTTGTTTTATGGTTCAAACTAGATCTCAATACAAGAAGAACATGGAGGCCAACAAAGAAACCCTTGCTTCAAGTGACCTAAGCCAAATAACGTAGAAATAAATCTCGTCGAATCAAAAAATCCTTTGACTAACTCATCATCACAAAATCCACAAGAGGAAATTCAAGAAGATCTTACCTTTGGGATGTCGCATGAAGAAAAAACTGAAATGATCCAAAATCCAGAGAACCATAAGCTCATCAACATCATGATGAGGCTTAACCCTTCACTATACATGCTTGAACTAGCAAAAAAAGGGGCCAAATTACCTTCTGATTTTGATGTGAGCTCTATAGTGGAACCATCTTTGGAGGTCATGCCTTTAATTTCATCAACACTCCCCATCTCATCTACACCCCCATCACAAAGCATCATTCAAAACATTCCGCAAATCACATCTTTTGCACCAACTCAACCTAATGTCAATAAGGGAAACACATTCCTTAATGCCATTCAAACACACCCCCTTGTTAATAATCAAGACTTGGACGCAAATACCATTTTGGAACAAAACATACCCCAAAACCCATTACATAAGTATGCCCCTCTCACTTTCCATGATCCTAATGATCCATCATCATCATCCTTCCGTGCAACACCCAAACTTCTCTCCCCACAACTTCGCAAGGAGAAGGTGACATGTTCGGACTTAGGGGCATTTTCAACACCACATCATTTTCTCAAGAGATCACGCCCCTCACATTTTCACCTCTTCCACCATTACCACCATTATCCACACCTCTACTTGGCTTAGGACTCCCACCTTTACCAAATATCAATCAAAATCAAACCAACATTCTAAACACCAATCAAAACATCACGCCAAATTCTCAAAACTTGCCATCAATATCACAACAACAGATGACAACTACACAAGCAATCACGACATCATCAACCACCCCCTAACATCTCAAATCATGGGCTCTCAAGGACCAACCACATTGATCGCACCATCCACCACTCAAACCACCAACACGACATCACCGCTCACCACCACCACAAGCACCATCCTGAATCCACCACCACCAAACTCCAATTTATCAAGCCAATACAACATGGCATTGCAAGCCGCTCAGCAAGCTTCTTATCAAAAGGCATTCCTGCAAGTGCAAAAGCAAAAACCCACACAAATAGCTACTAAACAAGCCATGCAACTAGCTACCCAACAAGCCACACAAGCAGTGCATGATGCTCAAGCCACCCAAATTTCACAACAAGTGCAACAGGTCGCACAAGCCCAAGCCTTATTGCAACAACAAGCCGCTCAAGCCGCACAAGCTGCTCAAGCAACCCAAGCCACATTACAAGCACAAAAGGCTACTCAATCCCAAATTCTATTGCAACAAGTGGCACAAGAACAAGCCCAAGCACAAGCACAAGCCCGAGCTCAAGCTCAAGCCCACACCCAATATCAAACACAACAAGCATAGGCACAAGCATAGTTTCTTGCACAAAAACAAGAAACACAACTACAAGCATATCAACAAGTGATAAAATAATACCAAGAGTGGCAAGAAGCAGCCCAATTGGAAGCCCAACAACAAGTGTTGTTGGAACAACAACAAGCACAACAACAAGCTCAACAATAGGAAATCCTAGCACAGCAACAACAAGACCAACAACAAGCATTGTTTATACAGCAACAAGTGCAAGCATACCTGGCTCGACAAAATTTGCAAATACCATTAAACAAAATACCAAATAACCCACCCATCCATCCAACAATTGAAACACCCCAGAACACCTTCATCCCACCCCCTGATCCATAAAACAATGTAACGGCACAAATCAGGTTGCTCTCGCAACAAGTGCTCGATCTTCAATCAGGGTGAATCACAAAAACACCAAGAAACTTGTGTCCCTATCCATTTGATAGGAGCCTTGTGATGAAACCATTCCCGAAGGGATTTGAGATCCCCAAATTTGACAAATATCGTGGGATGGGAAACCTTGAAGATCACATCGGGGAATTCCAGGTTCATTGCATGGAAGTCTCATATGATGATACATATCTGATGCGGCTATTTCCTAGGATTTTGGTTGGCCATGCTATGGAATGGCTCTCTCGCCTACCTACAGGCATCAAAAAATTCCAAGAAATTATAGAGACATTCATTAAAAACTACACATGCAATATCGCAATGGATGTTAGTCTAAAAGAACTCTTAGCTCTAAATCAAGGTAAGAATGAATCATTTGCTTCATTCCTACAACAATGGCGATCAAAGGCCAATCGGAGCAAATGGGTCATGCCCGAGGAACAAAAATTTTACACCATCATATCCAACCTTGACGGCCTCTTGGAATTCCATTTCAAGGTACAAGGGATTACCACGTATGACCAATTGATCTCCAAGGTGCTCAGCATTGAATGAGCCCTTATGACACAACCCGTGGGATCAACTTCATACCTCAAACAACAAAACAACTGCCCACTCACCAATTACAATGAAAAACCTCACACATGGGCAAGGAACAAAAATGTTACCAATGATGGTGTTGTCGACGCCAAAGTGGTTATCAGTGCCTCTCGCCAAAATACACTCGCACCACAAATCTAAATCCAACACCAAAACAATCATCAAGCAACACAACAACCAAACAAATATCAAGAAATTAACAATCTCAATGATCAAAGGGGACCACCCCAATAGAACAAGAATTACCCCAAGCGAAAGTACATCGCTCTTGGGGAATCACTTGAAGTCATCATGAAGAAACTGATAAACAAAAAACTCATCAAAGCTCCCACCTATGAGAATTACCAATAACTGGATGTGAAACCTCCTTGGTATAATGAGAATCAACTTTGTGACTTTCATAAAATCAAAGGGCATACCACGAATAGTTGTATGAGGCTAAAAAACATAGTTCAAGATCTCATTGATCAAAGAATTATAAACGTGGAACAACCAACAGGAAACCAAAACCTTAATATATACACGAATCTGATGCCTAACCATGGCAATTGTAGACACCAAAATTTGGTCTAAGCCTGCAACTTCAATATTCTTCATAATTCCTATTCTTCATGGTCATGATTAAATAATCTTAATTATTTAATTAATTCATCTTAACATTAATTCTTCTATTAATTAAATAATCTTAATTATTTAATTAATTCATATTAACATTAATTCTTCTATTGATTAAATAATCTTAATTATTTAATTAATTCATCTTAACATTAATTCTTATATTGATTAAATAATCTTAATTATTTAATTAATTAATCTTCTGTTAATTCTTCTATTAATTAAATAATCTTAATTATTTAATTAATTCACACTTTTCTTTATTCTATCTAATTAATTAAATAAACGCTTTTTATTTAATTATGTTACTAATTAACCTTATCCTTCTTGTCAAATTAAATAAATTCTTATTTAATTTACTCTTTATCATATTTCAACTATAATTAAATAAATTCTTTATTTAATTATTCATTTAAATCCTTCATCATTTAATTAAATAAATCTTATTTATTTAATTATTCTTTGAATATCAAGTCTTGAATTAAATGAATTATTTAATTCATTAATTCTATTTTAACGCATTCCTCTATATTTTAGATAATTATGTGAGTTATCTAAGTATTCACTTTTACTCAACTCAACATCTATTTTAATCGCTCAGTTAACTCTTCATTTGATGTCTAAGTGGTTGTCTCGAGTAATCTCTTCGTTAGATCATTCAATCATCCAGTTCTAACTTATTTGTGTGTACATGCAGATTAATTAAATATTCTTATTTAATTAATTAAACCTCGTGCATGCATTCGAACAGAGAGTCGTTATAATCAATCTTCATCTTTGTCATGCAAAGATATTTCTTATGTTTTCAATGCCGAACTGAAGATTAAATCATTTATTTAATCTTTAATCCTATTTCTAGTTTGTATCACTCATGTCACTACTAACAGTTATCAGAATGCATGTCTAATCTGTCGATCTCAACCGTCCGTTGATCTTTCAATCTTGACCTGTCATTCGAATAATCAATTTGCTATAAATTGATTTGTCATTCTTCATTCCAATCTCTCGCGAAATCTTATGACTTTTGAGAGCACTCAATCTTGAATCTTTAATATTTTGCTAATCATTATCTTAGGCTATACTTGCACGAACTTACGAGAAATCTGAGGGTAATTATACTACACAAGCAAAATGGAGAAGGGCAATCGAGATGAATCATGGAAATACGTTCGAAATTGGTGAGATTGTTTCAGTTTGTTTACGTTTTAATTTCCTTTGTTCTTTGTTGCTTAACATTAGATTTACATTTTTAGATTTTAGTATTGCATGTTTGCTATAATCTATTTCAAATGTAAAATTTGGGTCATGAGACGTCATTGCTCCTCTAAATCCTTCATGGGACATCCTTGAGGAAACTAGTAACATGACTCAAAATCAAATTGAAAAGACAGTCGACAAACAACAATCAAAGAAAATAGAATTCTGATACATCGTTGCTTCTCTAAATCCTTCATAGGACATCCTTGAGAAAGCTAGTAACATAATTCCTATCATAAAGTCAACTAAAAAGATAAGATAAATAAGTCAGACAGTCAAAAAGCCAGTAAAATATTTGCCAAAACTTGATCTTGTTTGTTTGATTTGTTTTGATTGATAAAAGAATTGATTGATAGAGCCTGATTTCAAGAGATACACATACCGGATAAGACCTTGAGTCTAGTTTCGATGTTATGACTATCTGTATAAGGCATGACAAAGCCTGGTTTCAGAAAGACATGTATCATATAAGACGGTGAGTCAGATGTTGTTGATGTGATAATCTATGTAAGGCTATGTTTGATTGTGTGATCTTGTCGATTATGCAGGAAGGACTCATCCTGTATAAGACATAGATTGTTTTGTTGATATTAGTATTCAAGAAAGACTCATCCTAAACAAGATACAGGTTGATTTCCATGTGGATGATTTTGCACACCTTGATCTATGTCATATCATGGTGTTTTTCTCCATTTGTATTAGTCCTGCCCAATGATGATAAAGTGCAATACCTTTTGTGATACAGTGAAGCATCGAAGATTGCTAATACTAACATCCATTTCTTTTATTATTCATCATTCTTTTCGCACTAACATTTCTTCTTTTCTACATCTTCACCACCATTATCTATTTTCCTCTATCCTTTTTTTCTTTCATCTTCTAGTTATCTCATTGATTTCGCAAGCACACTCATGTTCTTTGAACCCGCCTGTCCTCCCGAGGGGGCATACCTTCACCTGTTTTACACTGGAGCATTACTGAGGCATATTTGTTATCGATTTTCTTTGACACAATGCCGAAATGACATTGTATCAAAGAGGGGCAAATGTAGACACCGAAATTTGGTCTAAGCCTGCGACTTCAATATTCTTCATAATTCCTATTCTTCATGGTCATGATTAAATAATCTTAATTATTTAATTAATTCATCTTAACATTAATTCTTCTATTAATTAAATAATCTTAATTATTTAATTAATTCATCTTAATATTAATTCTTCTATTGATTAAATAATCTTAATTATTTAATTAATTCATCTTAGCATTAATTATTCTATTGATTAAATAATCTTAATTATTTAATTATTTCATCTTCTGTTAATTCTTCTATTAATTAAATAATCTTAATTATTTAATTAATTCATCTTAACATTAATTATTCTATTGATTAAATAATCTTAATTATTTAATTATTTCATCTTTTGTTAATTCTTCTATTAATTAAATAATCTTAATTATTTAATTAATTCACACTTTTCTTTATTATATCTAATTAATTAAATAAATGTTTTTTATTTAATTATGTTACTAATTAACCTTATCCTTCTTGTCAAATTAAATAAATTCTTATTTAATTTACTCTTTATCATATTTCAACTATAATTAAATAAATTCTTTATTTAATTATTCATTTAAATCCCTTCATCATTTAATTAAATAAATCTTATTTATTTAATTATTCTTTGAATATCGAGTCTTGAATTAAATAAATTATTTAATTCATTATTTCTATTTTAATGCATTCCTCTATATTTTAGATAATTATGTGAGTTATCCAAGTATTCACTTTTACTCGACTCAACATCTATTTTAATCACTTAGTTAACTCTTCATTTGATGTCTGAGTGGCTGTCTCAAGTAATCTCTTCGTCAGATCATTCAATCGTCCAGTTCTAACTTATTTGCATGTACATGCAGATTAATTAAATATTCTTATTTAATTAATTAAACCTCATGCATGCATTCAAACAGAGAGTCATTATAATCAATCTTCATCTTTGTCATGCAAAGATATTTCTTATATTTTCGAATGCCGAACTGAAGATTAAATCATTTATTTAATCTTTAATCCTATTTCTAGTTTGTATCACTCATGTCACTACTAACAGTTATCAGAATGCATGTCTAATCTGTCGATCTCAACCATCCGTTGATCTTTCAATCTTGACCTGTCGTTCGAATAATCAATTTGCTATAAATTGATTTTTCATTCTTCATTCCAATCTCTCACGAAATCTTATGACTTTTGAGAGCACTCAATCTTGAATCTTCAATATTTTTCTAATCATTATCTTAGGCTATACTTGCACGAACTTACGAGAAATTTGAGGGTAATCATACTACACAAGCAAAATGGAGAAGGGCAATCGAGATGAATCATGGAAATACATTTGAAATTGGTGAGATTGTTTCAGTTTGTTTACGTTTTACTTTCCTTTGTTCTTTGTTGCTTAACATTATATTTTCATTTTTAGATTGTAGTATTACATGTTTGCTCTAATCTATTTCTTATGCACTTTCTTGGCGTTACAGCAATAAAGGAAATAATAACACAGATAAGGGGAAAGAAACCTTCAAGAATGTAAATCATGTGTATGACCACATCATCGCATCCTTGGATGACTACTGTGCTACCATCACTATCAAAGGAGCCCATGCCAATTGTGGAGTCACCACAAGAGGCAGAAAAATTACCATCGTAGGATCATCCCAGCCAAATAGAGTTCCTGCACCTAGATTTGTCCCCAATGGATATAACGTCCTTGATCAGCTCAAAAGAACACCAGTGCAAATCTCCATCATGGAGTTATTAAAAATTCCATCCGCCCACAAGAAAATCCTAGAGGAAGCATTGGCTTCATCCACTGTCCCCGCTGATCTTGATGTGGAACAATTCCAAGCTATGGTCAGAAATATCATTACACCAAATCTCCTCACATTCTCCGACCAAGATTTTCCTACTCAACCATCTCATAACTGTGCACTCCACTTAGAATTCCTAGTACAGAAAAGCAAAGTCAAAAGGGTCTTGGTGGATGGAGGTGTGGGCTTGAATATTTGTTCTCTCAACCTCATCAAACAATTAAAAATATCAGAGGATTCTATCGACAAAGGAAAGGGTATCACAATAAGAGCATATGATGATCAAGAAAGAGTGTCCCAGGGCACAATAAAACTCCCTATTCAAGTAGGGCCTACTATCATGGAAACCACTTGTCAGGTCCTAGACCTTGACTTACCATATAATATCCTTCTAGGATGTCCATGGATTCATGCAATGAAGGCAGTAGTGTAAAATTTCCATCA
Organism: Sequoia sempervirens; assembly: GCA_007258455.2. NCBI lineage: Eukaryota > Viridiplantae > Streptophyta > Pinopsida > Cupressales > Cupressaceae > Sequoia > Sequoia sempervirens. The sequence continues at coordinate 294,104,734 of VDFB02000003.1, read as the reverse complement.
GTGTGTGAAATTTCCAGCAATGACCTTGCTGAACTAGTGGTCGAGATGTATAGAATTAATGGCTTTCCATGAATAGGCGACATGAGGACTGGTGTTGATAGCAGGTAATCTTGATTTGCTGGAAGGCCTGTTGACATTTATCTATCCATACAAAGGGGACACCTTTGCGTAACAGATACTGGAATGGGTGGCACTTATCTGCCAATTGGACTATGAAATGATGAATAGATTGCACTGTGCCTTGTAGGGTTCTGAGTTCACTGATCCCTCTAGGTGGAGGCATGTCTATGATTGCTTTGACTTTTTCCGGATCAACCTCTATGCCTCTTCGAGAGATGATATATCCAAACAATTTTCCTGATTTGACCCCAAAAACACATTTCTTAGGGTTTAACCGAACCTTGTACTCTTCCAGTCTCTTGAAAATTTTGTCAAGTACCTTCAAATGATCTTTCTTTGTTGCTAATTTGGCCAATAAGTCATCTACATAGTCTTCCATTATATTGTGCATCATATCATGGAAGATCGTGGTCATAGCCCTTTGGTATGTGGTACCTGCATTTTTGAGACCGAAGGGCATGACGTTCCAACAGTATGTACCCCATGGGAAAGTAAATGTTGTTTTGTGTTGGTCCTCAGGAGCAATGCAGATTTGATTATAACCAGAGAAACCATCCATGAAGGATAGCATCTCGTGTCCTGCAGTTAGATCGATTATGATGTCAATGTTGGGCAAAGGAAAGTCATCCTTTAGACGTGCTTTGTTTAGGTCCCAGAAATCTGTACATACCCAAATTATTCCATTTGGCTTTGTCACCAGCACTAGGTTGGAAATCCATTCAGCATAATCTATAGACCTTATGAATCCGGCATCCAGTAATTTCTTTAACTTGGCCTTAACCAATAGAGCAACTTGAGGGTGCATTTTGCACAACTTCTGCTTGACTGGTTTAGCATTGGGTACTAGTGGCAGATGATGTAGAACCAGTTTGGGGTCCAATCCTGGCATGTCAGCGTAGGACCATGCAAAGTTTATTGTCCGTTTTGCAAAGAATTTATGAAATTTCGGTTTCTCTTCATTTGTCAATGATGCCGCAAATAGGACCATCTTGGGGTCTTCTGGAGTTGAAATGTTATCCTCTATGGTGTCCTCAACAAGCATGGCTGATCTCTCCTGTTGCATGGGGAGAAAGTCCAGTCCTCCATCTTTGGGCACCTCCGAGAGGTTTTCACCCGCAGATACGTCCTTTGTTTTTACTATTTTGCTGTCAAGAGGTGCCTTTCAGTTTTCACCTAGAGACGTTTCATTTTACTTTATTTTTTTTGCGACTAGAGGACTGAACCGTCTCACCAAAGTATGCCGTGTAGTCTAGATCAATAGCAAATCCTGATTTTTGATCCCCACTGGGTATGCCTTCACGTAATCCCATGAATTTGGCAATGGCTTCATCATTTTGGAATGTGTCTAGAACTGGCGGTCCTTGTTGGTCCCAATTGACTAGTTCAGGGTAGACTAATGAAATGCCATCGTCAAGGCTAGTGAATTCGGGTGAGGATGTCGATAGCATACCGATGGATTCGTTGATGTTGTAGATGAGGTTATCATCATCCAACTCGACATCGGACTCTATCCAGTATTCTCCTTCACTAGTGTCATATTCGTTGTCATAATAAGGGGTGAAGGTTTGACAGCCCTGGCTATCAATGTCATCTGATACTTCGGATAGATTAGACTGAGGGTGTTCGGATGGTGGTTGTTGCATGTCATGAGAAGTGTTAGTGGGATGTTGACTATTTGGTGCCCGCTCAATTTTGTATGTTTTCCAAAATCATTGTTCAGAGGTCAATTCCCCTGGTTCGACAAACAAATCATCAAGACAACAGTCACTTAGGGATCATTCGGAGCCAAATTCCCACTCATGGGAGTCTGTTTCGGTTAGGTATTCCCTAGTAGTCTCAACATTTTCAGAAGCATGTACTCGCTCACTGGAAAGTCCAGGGGTACGTCGATCGCCATTGTCGAGTGATCCAAAGCCTAATCCAAGATACCTCAGAGTTTGGAAAGTTTCTATGGGTTCCCTCCGACCAGTTTTATTTTTCCAAGGCCACTGGTACCATCGTAGCCTTTAGCCTTCATGTTGTTGTAACCCTTGCCATATTTCTGGACTGGTAGTGGAGGTAGTGAGACTATTTCCTTATAGATCCATCCTGTGATGTCGGCAAGGTCTTCATCACTCATGTCTCCCCACTTGATGAAATTTGTATTCGGTGGAACTTTGAATGTTTCTTGCAATTCCATTCTGAAACATGGGTCTACCATATATCTTTGGAGGAGTGGGTATTGTAGTTATGTTGTATGTTGTATTTAGTTTGAACTCTCCGCAGCCGAGGTCCTGGATTTTATCAGTTGATTCAGTCTTAGGGTTGGTGGAGGGTTGTGATATGTTAGAAGACATGGATGGAGTGGATGTGGAAGATGACTTGAGCATGGAGGGGTCGATGTATTTGGATGAGGAGCTAGGTGCTTCTCGGTTAATAGGTACTTGGTTTTCAGAGATACCCCTTAAATTGGTACAATATTGGAAAGGGTCGGGGTCTGCGTATATGGTTACTTCTGTACCATCAAAAGGAAACTTGAGGCATTAGTGGTATGTCGACGGAACGGCCTTTAAGGCGTGGATCCATGGGCGGCCAAGTAAGATGTTGTATGGTAGTTCCAAATCTAGGACCTGGCAAGTTGTGTTGACAATGAATGGTCCCACTCTGATAGGGAGAGAGATAACACCTCGCGAAGAGCGTTCCTCGTCATCATATGCTTTGATCACTATGCTTTTCATTGGGTATACGCATGCATCAGAGAATCCGAGAGCCTTAACTAGTTTAAGGGAGCATATATTCAACCCTGCTCTGCCATCTATTAAAACCCGTCTAACCTTGTGCTTGTGGACAAAAACTTCTATGTGTAACGCATCATTGTGGTTGGTTTTAGATGATGAGTAATCCTGATCTGAGAAGGTGACATGGTGCGGCGTGGTGAGATATCCCACCATAGTTTCAAACTGATTGACATCAATGTCCTTCAGGATCGAGGACTCTAGGAGAGTTTTATCCAGGATTTCTTTGTGTGCAGGAGAGATACAAAGCAGCTCAAGGATAGATATTTGCGCAGGAGTCTTTCCTAGTTGGTCAATGAGATTGAACTGACTTTTGGGTTTCCACTATTGTGGGGTTGAGATAGGTTTTGGTTGTTTAGCAAATGAAGCTAGTTGTGATTGCTTAGCAAATGGGCTTGCTATAATGATCTTGGCTTGTCTAGGGGGAGGTGGACCAGCTATAGTGACCTTGCCACTTCGCGTAGTAGCATTGCACTGTGGTGATCTCTTGATCCTAATGGTGTTGATGTACTCCTCATCCGTTCTAACATTATTTATTGTTGGTCCACCAGAGTAATCGTACTTGGCTCGGGTGAAGTTAGCTTGGTTTTGTGGACCTAAAGTGGAAGCATTATGGGGACCATGATCCTGTAGTGGATTCTTGTGGATAGTATGATCTGAGTTGGAATTGAATTGCGATCCACCTACTTCAATGGTGCAATTTTCAATAAGGTCTTGGATTACGTTTTTCAGTTGTCGACAGTTGGAGGTTGTATGCCCTTTGACTCGATGGTATTCGCAAATTGCATTGTCATCCCACCATGCTGGTTTGAATTGTCTTGGGTCATAAGGTTTTATTTCTGAAAGTGTGATGACCCCATGTTGGATGCATTTCTTGAGGACATCTGCAATGGGTTCACCTAAATTGGTGTATGTGCGACCCCTAGGGAATTATCTTAGTTGACGATATTGTCCTTGGCGGTTTTGACCATTTTGACTATTTGAAGGAGTATTGGGGGGAGGTGTCAATGTCATTGTTGGTCTATTTTGTTGTTGCACCCCTTTCAGAGCCAATACGGGACTTGCAATCTTGGCGTCGACAACACCATCATTTGTAACATGTTTATTCTTGACCCAATATTTGTTTTTGTCAGCGGGTGGGTTGGTGTTTGTGTTTTTGGAACCATACCTCAGTTCTCCCTTTGCGATAAGGGCTTTCTCAATTTGGACCCCCTTTTCCACTAATTCTGTGAAGGTTGTGCAACAATGTATTTGCAATGCGAATTTGAGGGGCCCTAGAAGTGTTTGGACAAACATGTCAACCTTTTCCCTTTCAGGAATGTCAATGTGACATCGACTAGCGAGGCTTCTCCATTTTTGAAAGAACGGGATAAATGTCTCACCCGACTCTTCTTGTGTGAGATTGCACAAGCTAGTGATAGAGGTGTCCATGTCAATATTGTATGCGTAATTTTTTATGAACCTTCTTTTGAGCTCATCCCATGTCTGGATATCTTTTTGCGTTGAAAACCATTCAAGGGCTTGACCCGCCAAACTTTTGGAAAAAAGTCTCATCAAGTATGTGGGTTCGTAGGCGATATCCATACAGTTAGTTGCGAATTCGCGAAGATGTTCAATGGGATTTGTCTTGCCTTTATATTTAGTGAAGTTGGGTGACACATATCCTGGCGGAAATGCGGGCATACGTAAGTTTGTGTCAAATGGGTATACATCCAGATCATATGATATTTCGGATTTCCCGCCTGTGATGAACATGTTTTGCATTTTCTTCGCCATATCCCGCACTGTTGCTTTGAGTTCATCTATGGTAGGGTCATTTACATTTCCATACATTGGATTGCCTGGTACACCATGTGTTCCTGCGTGAGTATAGGTGTATTGTGGCGGTACGGGTTGTTGCGGTACGTATGACGTGTGTTGTTGGTATTGGAAGTTGTGATTAGGTGCATGTTGATGAGTGTGAACGTTGGATGAGTATGTTGGAATGTGTCCCCCAGCTATGCGTGTCATTATTTGGGGGATGTTGTGACCATGAATGTTAGGATGTATTAACGATGTCATGGGTTGAGTTATTTGGCCACTTTGTGTGAATTGCTGATTTTGCACAAGGGGAACATTGGTATTTGTACCTTGGGAGGTAATGACGTTTGACTGTGTTGTCGTGTTAATGTTTTGTTGTTGTCCTTGTATAAAGATACGCCCTGTGGCTCCTCCCAAAGGATGTTGTGAATTACTACTGAACGATTTTGTTGAAGTTGTGTTCATGGTAGTAGATGTAGTTGTCAAGGGGGAGTTGTGATGGCTTGATGATGCCCCCGTGGTGTTTGCTGTTGCGATAATAGGAGGATTGGAATAATTTGCCGATGGTGTCAAGGAGCCAAGAGTGGTTGTATTTAATTGGGGTAGTGTTGTGGATGTTGTGGATGATTGTGATCCCCCAATAGATGTAGCGTTTATTGTATTGGAGATGTTTGGGATGTTGGATGTGGTATGCAGTGTCGTTGTGGTGTCAAAAGGGATGTTGCTTGTAGTATTTAGGACTTGACCACTGTGTGAGGTGTTATGAACATTGTTGGAATTAGGGTCATGTAATGTGTTAATGTCAAATCCTGGTGGTAACTTGGCTCCTTCACTCAAGAGCATAGCTACGAATCTATCTCTGTCGTGACGTGCTATTGTTTCAGCCAATTGATAGACCTCTGGGTCTTGTGTCAATGCTTCTATGTGTTCCTGAAGTAGTTGACCATTTTCATCTCTTTGCAAGTAGAGTTCGAATAAGTTGTTAGATAAGGATTGTGTTGTCACTGGAGGTTGATTGTCTAGATTGGTAAAGGGATCATTCACGGTCTAGTTTGAGTCATGTGGAGGACTGTTGGGATCTCGTCCAAAGTTTTCCATTTGTCTCTTGTGCTTTTGAAGTTTGGTTTCGACCATAAATGAGATTGCTCAAAGGGAATGTCCACTAAATGCAAGTATGACGCTAGGTGAAATCTAAGGCTCAAACTGACGACTAAAATGACCACTATTTTTGGATTTTTGTGAATAAGGTATACAATGTGGATGCAATGTAAGATGAGGCTATCTAAGCACTTCTAAGCTTGAACTTCATTTTCAATTTGGACTGCTAAAGTACTTTGTTGTTAATGACAAGTTGACAAGATGACTAGTGAGTCTTCCTAACTAGACTTTTGAGTTGGAAGAAATCTCACAAAAGAGGACAATGACTAAAAGGATGTTTGATAACTTGGTCCAAAAGGGTCTAATTTTGAAAACAATGATTTTGCCAAGGGGTGCTTAAGATTTTCCTACTCCTGAGTATGAAAGATATGAGCCTAGGGACAACGTAATGTTGAATGTATGATACTTAAATGGGGTGAGGTATGAAACCTAAGGTGATTAATGCAAGTTAAGAGACAAGACTTTGAGAAATTTCAAATTAGGATTTTGACAGAATCTTCTTGGTGACAGAGTTTAACAGATGGCTGACAGTTTGGAGGTCTCTGGTTTTGACTGTGCAGTTTTAAAATTTTGACAGGCAAATGTGTCTCAGTTTGGCAATTGCGTCACGGTTTAGCAACTGCGGTTCAGTTTTTCACTTGCGGCTTTTTGACTGTCAGATGTGACTCGGTTTATCATATTCAGCTTTCGGATTGACAGATGCGTCATGACGCCTAAAAATGTGTTGTTCTAAGTTTCAGATGTGGTTTATCAGAGCAGTTACGTTATAGAATGTCAGTTGCGGTTTGACAGATATGACAGTTTTGTTTCAAAGTGATTTTCGTGGTATTTTGATGGAAGTTTTTGATCTGTTTGATGAATGTTTTGTTTGGACTGTGACAAAACTAGAATGCACTTGACAAACACAGTGTTTTAAGGGGTAACCAAACACACATGAGATAAGCACAATCCTAAAAAGGCCACTAGGCTATGGGTTTGTATACTTGATATAGCCCACCAGTTATACCCCAGATTGGTGATGAACACCTTTCCTTCTCGAGAGCGGATAGCTTAGAATTTTGGTGGCATTGGCTCCCCTCCACGACTCATTAACGTCATTCGAACACACCAAATTCAGATTCATTGGGTAGTGACATCCCAAGAATTGCTATCTCTACTCAAGGGGATCAGTAGTGAGTAATCTTCGGGCATGATACTGTACCCTGCACTATATCAAGCAACGGCCAATAGAACAGTTGGACACTAAGACAAGAGGTGTTTAATTCGGGCATTCCATTCGTGGGGTGTGATCCATGCGGCAAGAGTCCCCTTTCGGATCCATCTCGTCGGAACCACGCTCATGATTCTTGGGCTTTCCCCAAGAACCCACTTTTCTATACCGACTGGAAGTCCCTCGGTGTCAGGGTGCTACCGGTCTGAGTCATCCTGGGGTGAGTACTTTTTCCCACCAGAATAGGCCCAAGTTCTAGAGTCAGTAACCGTTTCTCTTACACCTAGGATTGCACGAATGTGCAAGGGGAGAGGATACTCCGATATACCGAATCGTGAAGAGTAATATAACAGAAAAGAATGGGTCTAGTTTTCTGATCACAAGGTTTTCACCAAGTGAGAGCATACTCACCTACCACTCCACAAGCACAATCAAGCATAAAAGACATGATTCTTTTTATAAGCACAAAAAACCAAAGTTTGCTAATCTAGAAATAAACAAGCACAATGTTTGTTTTTTCCTTATTTGACATGTGAATCTGCAAACAATGAGTTAGTAGTCTTTTTGAAACAATGGTCTTCGACATACGAATGGGGATCGCCACATGCTACAAGAGAGGATTAGTAACAAAATCTAACCTAACCCACATGCAGGAATAAAAATAGAATACAGAAAAATAGAAAATCTGAAAACCAGAAACTAGAAAAGCCCGAAATCCAAAAATTAGAACCTCAAAACTGACAGGAAAAATTTACCAGGCAAATGCGGCACGGAAAAAAAATTACCAGATAGATGCGGCGCGGAATGTCAAATGCGTCGTTCGGGTTTTCAAATGCGGCTCGGAATGTCGAATGCGTCTCTGTAGCTATCAGTTGCAGCTTGTCATAACAGTTGCGTCGCTTATGTCAGCAGATGTGTTGCGACACTTGAGGCGATCCGTACCAGTATCCTACAAAACAACAGAAAATGAATCCTACGAAAATAGAAAGCCGCTACAAGAAAGGATTAGTGACACAAAATCTAATCTTATCCAACATGCAGGAATAAAAACAGAATACAGAAAGACATAAGATTAGAAAACCCAAAATCTGGAAATAAAACCCCAAAACTAAAAGAAGAATTATACCAGACGAATGCAGCTCGGAATAGCAAATGCGGCTTTCGAGGTTTCGAATGTGGCTCAGTAAAATAGATGTGTCGTTATTAGCGTCAATTGTGGTGCGACAGAGCAATTGCGGTTCTACTATTCTCGGATGCCTCGCGACGCATCAGATGCGTCCCAATGTTTTTTAAAAAATTATTGCAGCGATCCGTACATGTACCCTGCAAAATGACAGAAAACACCAAAAAAACGTACGAAAAGCCAAAAAATGACATCGGGTTCACCAATGTAATCAAGGGGAAATTCTAAATTGGTTAGAGGGGTTAGCACAATAACATTAAAATTCCTATGAAATAACAAAGCACAAAGGAAATAATGTGAAGACAAAAGGGACAAGGTTACCCTAAGTCTCCACCTTCCATGGTTGACCTTTGTTACACCTCCTAGCTTGCAGTAAATAAAATGTGCCCTCAGATTTGTATGAGCAACTATGACAAATGACTAAGCCCTATGCAAGTGTTGAAGGATTTGCATAAAATAAAATGACCTTGCAATGGACTAAAATGACAATGACTGTAAGTGACTATGACTGTAACAATAATAATAGCCTAAGTTAAAATATGAGCATCAGAGAGAGAGAGAGCTAAGAGAGATGAGAACAAAATTGCCATTTTATAAAAACTGCAATTTTGAAAGTGTGGCCAGGATGAGAAGATGACAAAAAACCCTAGAATCAAAGATCAAGATTGAATGTTGCTGTGTGCATTAGGGTTAGGTCAAAATTAGGGCAATGATAAGGATGAAGGGCCAAGATTGAATTATAAGATAATTCAATCAAGGGTCGAAATTAAATGAGATGTCAAAAGACAAGAATAAATTTGGAAGATAAGACTGGCACAGAAAAAGAGGTTGCTGGAGAAATTAAATAATAAAATTTATTTACTCTAGTTGACCAGTAAATAATTAAATAATAAAGATATTATTTAATTATGGAGGAATGTGACAAAAGAATTGTTTTGAATTAAATAATGATTTTAATTCAAAATTCAAGAGAATTGACTAAATTAAATAAATCAAATTTATTTAATTTTAATGAGAGAAAAAGCTAATGAATATTTAAATAATTAGAATAATTATTTAATTATAGTGGAAAGTGGACAAAATTAAATAAATAAGAATTTATTTAATTTTTAGAAGGGGACTTAATTAGTGACGTAATTAAATAAATAAAATTTATTTAATTAATCAAGAAGACATAAATGACAAAGGGAAATTAAATAAATTATGAAATTTATTTAATTAAAGGAAGACTTAGATAACTAATGACGTATTAGATAAATAAATAATATTTATTTATTTAATAATCAAGGAGAAACAAATGACATGAATTAATTAAATAATTATGAATTATTTAACCAATAGTCGAATGTGGACCGAGGACATAATTAAATAACTTAATTATGCCATGACGAAAGTGGTAAAAATGAAGCTTGCAGGCCTAGGTCATTTTTAGGTGTCTACAATACCTATCATTCCAGAGACGTAAATGAGAATTCTTGGCCTTGAATGTACCCCTCTGAGTATAACAATACGTGGTCGAGATCCTCTAGTTAGAAAGGTCAAAAATCCTCCTCAGCAAACTGCAGTTGAACTGTGCTTACCAGTATCTACAAGTTGCGTCATAGATAACTTCACATTTGACATAACCGACGTCTGTAGTAGTAGTGATGACGGGGATTCCATGACCAAATTACCTAGGCTATTTGAGGATACCACTCTTTTCATGATTAGCACCCTATATTTTGAATCAGACCATCAAAAATCATGAAATCCGCCTAGTACATTCCCAACTCATCAACTACGACTAATGAGGACCACTAGTTCTTGATATATTCAAAAATGATGAGGCGCTCTCAGAATTCATGGGACTACAAGATAACATTCCATATGGGGATCACAAAGCAGGGTTCATAATTGAGCTAGATACACATGCCTATTATGGGGAAATGATTGAATCCCTCAGTCGCAAAAGTGAAAAGTTGAGAATAATATCTAAGTCCTTGAGTGAAAACCACACTGTGGCACTCTCCGACTAGAAAAAAGTTAAAAGAAAGGATGCATCCAATGGTGAGATCCTATCTGAGGCACCTAAGGATGGGGGATTCAATCTTCCTTTTAGAGCTCTTCATCAAGCAAAATCAGCAGTCCTAGCAGAAAAATGCAATCCAGTCAATCTAGGAACAAAGGAAACCCCGCACATCACATTCTATGCAGAATCATTACTATCAGAAGAACAAGAGCTCCTAGTAGCCTTCCTAAGAGAGACAGATAAACTTCGCATGGAGCTATGTTGACATGCTAGGGCTTGATCCAAAAATCATGGTTCACCACTTAGCAGTATACCCAGAAGCAAAGCATGTTAAACAAAAACTCAGGAAAATGCACCCTCAGATCGCCCTGCTAGTTAAAATGGAATTAAAAAAACTATTAGATGCAGGATTCATTCAACCAATAGATTATCTAGAATGGGTATCAAAGTTGGTGTCTGTCTCAAAACTCGATGGGGGCATCAGAATCTACATAGACTTTAGAGACCTGAACAAAGCATGTCCGAAAAATAATTTCTCGTTGCCCAATATTGACATGATTGTAGACATGATAGAGGGACATGAAATGCTTTCCTTGATGGATGGTTTCTCAGGTTATAACCAGATAATTATTACTAAAGAAGACCAACACAAAACGGCCTTCACTTGCCAATGGGGGACTTACTGTTGGAATATGATGCCATTTGGCTTAAAGAATGCAGGAGCAACATACCAAAGAGCCATGACTTTAATCTTCCATCACATGATACATAAGACTATTGAAGATTATGTTGATGACATTCTAGCCAAATCCAAAAACATAAAGGATCACATAGCAACCCTAAGTGCCATTTTTGATAGACTAGAGGAATATGGTGCAGGAGCACCCAAGGCCTTCAAGGAGATCTTCAAAGGTCAGAAGTGTGCAGGGGTCAGAAGGACCTTTCCATCAAATCAAAACATCAATTATGGTATCTTGGAGCCTATAATGGCATTTGGGATGAATAGATGTAATGGGAATATCAAAAGTCTTAAGGGTCCTGAAAAGACCATAGGACCAAAATGCTATGTAAAGGGAACTATAATGTTATAGGGCTTTAAATAGGGATATAATTCTTTAATGAGGTCAAATAAGGTTGGATATTGAAAATCCAATAGTTTTAGATGGTAGAATTTAATAAATTCCAAGTTTGTAAATTCAAATATTTGGAAATCCACTTTAGGCGGGTAAATGGGTTTTAGGAGGTTTAAGCACTTTAATGGAATAAAATCAATGTAAAACAGTTTGGGCAGTTGAGGATGGGTTTATAACCCCAAAATGATCATTTGTATGAAGGTTGGGCATTTGGAGCAAGTACTGTACGGACTGTTTTCTGGAAATAGTGAAAAACACAGTTTTCTTGGATTTTATTGTGTTCTTTTGATGAATACTTGATTTTTATCAAATTTATGTCTAGTAGGATGCTTTAGGAGTTTTTATTTACATATTTTAACACCATAGAAGGCTTTGAAAGTAGTAATAATTAATTTCCTTGCATTTTATATTAACTGTCCTAAAAAAAACACAAAATTTTCACTATTTTTGGTGGTTTTCATGGATGATTGATCCATTTCAAGGTAGAATGCTGTTGTGACCTATGAAATGGATCATTCCTAACATGTAACGTACATATTTAACAAACTAATGTGCAGGGAAGAAGAATATTGATGTGTACACCAAGATTTCACAATGCAAAGTGCTTGAAGTTGGAGGCTAGGGTATAGCAGCAGAAGATCTGCCTTAATGAGGGGTATGTTTTTGAGTTGGGATAGGCTAAATATGTTGTCTTAATGGTGTAGAGTCAATGAGAAAGTTTTGGAAGTGATTAGAAGGTTAGTTTTCAAGAGGCCCTAGTTTTGAGGCAAGTTAAGGAGGGTTTTGTGTTTGAGCGTGTTAGAGGTATCATAGAGGCCTAAAAGCTTGGAATCCTTTGTTTTGAGTCATTTTAAGAGACTGTTGAAAGTTTCATGGTCAGGGGTTGAGTTTAAAGGGGGGTTGCTTTGGAAAAGAGGGCTAATTAGGCCTAAATTGGAGGAAACAGCAGATTTTTGATTGGTGTGCTCCAAAACAAGTGCCATCAAGAATCTAGTATGTTATGTATCATCACAAACCACATCTAGTTCAATAATTAGTTTGGAGGTTCCTTTGGAAAGTTTGAGTGCAAAGTCAAAAATCCTTTGCTAGAGGCCTAGTTGGGCTAGTAGCCTAGTTAAGGTGAAAAATTGGTTTTGTGTCTAAGTCAAAGGGTTGGGCTTTGAAATCATTCAAAACAAGTTTTTTTGGGTCTCTTAAAAGTGTTCCTAGGGTTTGGGTCCATAAGGAAGGCAAATAAGTCATTTGGTGCATTATTGAGGTTTGTCTCCATCAGAGTGCCTGGAAGAGTGGTTGGGATTGTGTCTTGCAAACCTTGAGAACTTTGTGTTTCTTTCAAAGTCCCAGACCCTCTGCATCAGAGTGGTATCAGAGCGGTGAGTAGATCCTTTAGGGATTGGAGAAACAACAATGGCACCAAAAAACCAATTGGCAAGAGAGTTGGAAGAGTTGAAGGAGATCTTGGAAAGGGAGAGAAGAGAAAGAAGGGAACAAGAAGCAGCAAGAGAGCAGGCCAGAGCAAGAGAAGAAAGGAAATGGAGAAGGGAGAGAGAGACCATGCAAGCAAGGATAAATAACCTTGAGAGGAGTAGGAGGAGAGAAGACCAAGAAGACCAAGAAGACAATGATGAAGATGAAGAGCATGTGAGGGTAAATCAGGAACAGCAAGCAGATGAGACAGAGGACCCTGAGGAAAGGAGGTTAATAATATTGTTGAAGGCAGTACAAGGTCATGGAGGGAAGAGTCACATAGACTTTCCTATCTATCAAGGGAAGATGGATAGTGAAGAGGTGTTGGGATGGCTTGATGCCTTAGAAAACTATTTTGAGTTTGAGGAGATGGATGAAGAGAGGAAGGTTAAGTTTGCCAAAACCAAGTTGAGAGGCGCAGCATTGACATGGTGGACTAGTTTTCAGAATGATAGAATGGCTAGAGGATTGGCAAAAGTCTCTACATGGGCCAGGATGAAGAGTTTGGTCAAAGAGCAGTTCCTACCATCTGATTATACCATTCATGTGAAAAGGATGAGGCAGAATTTAAAGCAAAAGGACATGAATGTGATGTCCTATACTGAGCAATTTCACAAGCTTAGTATCAAAGGAGGTTATGAAGAAGAGGATGAGAAATAGCCAGGTACATCAATGGCTTGAGGTACAATCTACAAGATGAGATTGGTTTGCAATTTCCAAGGACATTGGGAGAATGCTTTCAGTTGGCCATTAGAGCAGAAGAAAAGGTGAAAAGGAAGCAAGAAAGATCAAGCAATGGTGGAAGAGGAGGTAGTTCAAATAGGGGCAGAGGTAATGGAGAACAAGGACAAGGAAGTAATGACAAGAGCAATAATGACAAAGGTAAAGAGGTATTTTCTGATCAAAGAGGTGGATACACTCCTAGAGGAGGCAGATTTGGACAAGGTAGAGGACCATTCATAGGTAGATGTTTCAATTGCAATGAACCAGGGCATCCTTCCTTCAAGTGTCCTAAATGGGAATAAGCTGATAGGGGCAGAGAAAGGAGAGCTAACTTGGTACAAGAAGAAGAAGACAAGAAGGAGGAACCAAAAACATTAATGGCAGACCCTGTGACTGATGGTGAGTTTCTTATGATCAAGCAAGGAGAAAGACTTAATCAAGAGCCAAAGGTAACTATCTTTAAGACTAATTGTCTTATTCATGGTAATATCTACAGATTGCTCATAGATTCAGGGTCACACAGCAATTTAGTTTCACTTGATATGATAACCAAGCTAGGGATTGAAACATTTGATCATCCTACTCCTTACAAGGCCACTTGGGTAACTCAAGGACAACATGTAGAGATTGGTAGGAGGGCTTATGTAGATTTCTCAATTGGATCATATCATGATAGGGTGCTTTGTGATGTCATTCCAATGACTTGTGGTCATATCATCTTGGGGAGACCATGGCAGTATGCTAGAAGGACATTGCATGATGGATTCCATAATACATATTTGGTGCATAAAGGAGATGTTAGATATCAGTTGATTCCTTTGCCTTTGGAGCAGTCTAATGAGAACTTTGTGATTTTTTTTTAGAAGAATTTGCAGGTAAATGAGCAGGGTAAAATAGGGGAAGACATTGGTAGGTTGAGACAAGACAAGTTGCAGCAGGGTTGTGAAGGAGACAGTCCTAAAAACCAGAATTTGTGGGAATTGGACAGTATTAAGGTGGGGAATATTGAATGCCCTATAATTGAGGGTGATAGAGGTGATGTCATTTCACAAAGGAGACAGTGGAGTAAGGGCAAGAACAAGGTACAAGGGCAGGTTGAGATCAAACAGCCAAGAGGGAAGTCTCATCCAAGTTCTGATTCTGTCAAGAATGCAGATTGGCAGAAGAGGAAGACAGTGACTTTGGGAGACTATATACCTTCTCATTGGAAGATGAAAACATATGAGAGCAAGGGGTCTTTTGGTGGAAATACATGGGACACTTCTTGGGGCAAGAATTCTTTCTTTCTTGGGGAGAATGGTGCAGGAGCACCCAAGGCCTTCAAGGAGATCTTCAAAGGTCAGAAGTGTGCAGGGGTCAGAAGGACCTTTCCATCAAATCAAAACATCAATTATGGTATCTTGGAGCCTATAATGGCATTTGGGATGAATAGATGTAATGGGAATATCAAAATTCTTAAGGGTCTTGAAAGGACCATAGGACCAAAATGGTATGTAAAGGGAACTATCATGTTATAGGGCTTTAAATAGGGATATAATGCTTTAATGAGGTCAAATAAGGTTGGATATTGAAAATCCAATAGTTTTAGATGGTAGAATTTAATAAATTCCAAGTTTGTAAATTCAAATATTTGGAAATCCACTTTAGGCGGGTAAATGGGTTTTAGGAGGTTTAAGCACTTTAATGGAATAAAATCAATGTAAAAAAATTTGGGCAGTTTGAGAATGGGTTTATAACCCCAAAATGATCATTTGTACGAAGGTTGGGCGTTTGGAGCAAGTACTGTACGGACTGTTTTCTAGAAATAGTGAAAAAACACAGTTTTCTTGCATTTTATTGTGTTCTTTTGATGAATACTTGATTTGTATCAAATTTATGTCTAGTAGGATGCTTTAGGAGTTTTTTTTTACATATTTTAACACCATAGAAGGCTCTGAAAGTAGTAATAATTAATTTCCTTGCATTTTATATTGACTGTCCTAAAAAAGAACACAGAATTTTCACTAGTTTTGGTGGTTTTCATCGATGATTGATCCATTTCAAGGTATAATGCTGTTGTGACCTATGAAATGGATCATTCCTAACATGTAACATAAATATTTAACAAACTAATGTGCAGGGAAGAAGAATATTGAGGTGTACAACAATATTTCACAATGCAAAGTGCTTGAAGTTGGAGGCTAGGGTATAGCAGCAGAAGATCAGCCTTAATGAGGGGCATTTTTTTGAGTTGGGATAGACTAAATATGTTTTCCTAATGGTGTAGAGTCAATGAGAAAGTTCTAGAAGTGATTGGAAGGTTAGTTTTCAAGAGGCCCTAGTTTTGAGGCAAGTTAAGGAGGGTTTTGTGTTTGAGCATATTAGAGGTATCATAGAGGCCTAAAAACTTGGAATCCTTCGTTTTGAGTCATTTTAAGAGACTGTTGAAAGTTTCATGGTCAGGGGTTAAGTTTAAAGGGGGTTTGCTTTGGAAAAGAGGGCTAATTAGGCCTAAATTGGAGGAAACAACAGATTTTTGATTGGTGTGCTCCAAAACAAGTGCCATCAAGAATCTAGTATGTTATGTATCATCACAAACCACATCTGGTTCAATCATTATTTTGGAGGTTCCTTTGGAAAGTTTGAGTGCAAAGTCAAAAATCCTTCGCTAGAGGCCTAGTTGGGCTAGTAGCCTAGTTAAGGTGAAAAATTGGTTTTGTGTCTAAGTCAAAGGGTTGGCTTTGAAATCATTCAAAACAAGTTTTTTTGGGTCTCTTAAGAGTGTTCCTAGGTTTTGGGTCCATAAGGAAGGCAAATAAGTCATTTGGTGCATTATTGAGGTTTGTCTCCATCAAAGTGCCTGGAAGAGTGGTTGGGATTGTGTCTTGCAAACCTTGAGAACTTTGTGTTTCTTTCAAAGTCCTAGACCCTCTGCATCAGAATACAAGGTCAGATTAAACCCAAAGAAGTGTGTCTTCATCGTACAATCAGGAAAGCTACTAGGATACATAGTGTCAATGAGAGATATTGATGTAGATCCAGTAAAGGTAAAAGCAATCCTAGAGATGGAGGCACCCAAAACATTGAAACAATTGAGAGGTCTCCAAGGCAAGCTTCAATCCATTTGAAGTTTCATAGCATAGCTGGCAAAAAAACTAAACCCATACTCTCACCTACTTCACAAGGGAGTAGCGTACAAATGGGATAACAAGTGTGAAGAATCCTTCAATAAAATAAAAGAATATCCACTTACACCACCAGTCCTAATGCCACCAATCCCAAGAAAACCATTAATTCTCTACGTGTCAGCAATAGCAGCAGCCCTTGGAGCTCTCTTAGCTCAGCATGACGAAAACAAAATAGAAAGGGCCATCTATTACATCAGCAGAACAATGGTTGGGCATGAGTTAAACTACTCATTCATCAAGAAAGCATGCCTAGCAGTAGTGTTTGCATCACAAAAATTCAGACATTACATGTTGGCACATAAAATAAAACTTAGCACCAAAATTGACCCTCTCAAGTACTTACTATCAAAGGCAATGCTCACAGGAAGAATTTCCAAATGGGTGATGATACTATTAGAATATGACATTGAATATGTGGAGCAGAAAGTAATCAAATTCCAAGTCATCATAGATCAGCTTACAGAAGCACCAATCTATGTAGAGAATCCTCTCATTTCAGAGTTTCCAGATGAATCCATCTTCAATCTCAACATAGCTGACCATTGGAAACTTTACTTTGATGGCTCATACATGCAACATGGATCAGGAGCCGGTGTCTTCTTTATCACCCCACAAGGGGACTACATACCAAGGTCCTATAAATTGGCATTCCCCTACACCAATAATATTGCAGTATATGAGGCTTTAACCATAGGTCTCATAATAGCAGTACAATGGCACATCATGGCCCTCAGAGTGCACGAAGATTCTCAATTGATAATAAACCAAGTGAATGATAAATACAAAACTAAAGACAACAAGCTCACTCCATACAAGAAATTGGTGGAGACTCTCAAAGAATCCTTCATCGAGATTACATTTGAGCAGATACCCAGAGCCAACAATAGAGCAGTAGACACCATGGAAACAATTGGATCCTTACTGGACATCCCTCACGATGTCCCAAAATATGAATTCCTGATAGAGCAGCTTCTCGTGCCTGCATTTGAGGTACCAGAATCAGAATTCATGTGCAAAATAGTTGGTCCCGGTGATCCTTGGTACCATGACATTTATACATACCTTCAAATAGGCGTCATACCTACCGACTTACCCTCAAACTTAAAACAAACCTTTATCAAAAAGGCATCCCAATTCGTCATCCTAGGAGATACCCTATATCATAGGAGCATAGAAGGAACCCTACTACACTGCTTAAACATTAAGGAGGCATTGACCTCTCTAACTGAAGTACATAACGGTATTTGTAGTTCACACTCGAGTGTAATGACCATAGCCAAGAAACTGCTGAGGATGGGATATTATTGGCCTACAATGGAAAGAGAAGCACATGACTATGTTAGAAGGTGTCTACAATGTTAGCAGCATGGGGACCTCATCCATGCTTCAGCTCAAGGACTTCATACCATCATCACACCATGGCCCTTTTCGCAATGGGGACTCGATCTCATTGGAAAAATCACTCCCACTTCATCTAATGGCCATAAGTTTATCATAACCACCACTAAGTACTTTACTAAGTGGGTGGAAGCCATACCCATGACGTATATAACTGGGAAGCAGATATCAAAGTTCATCCTGAAATATCTCATTTTCCACTACGGTGTTCCACAAGCCAATATCTCAGATAATGGAACACCATTCAAGAATCAGGATGTCCGCGACTTGTATGAAAATTTCAAAATCCAACATCGCTTCTCCACCCCATACTATCCCCAAGGAAATAGTGAAGTAGAAGCCACAAATAAAACCATTTTAAAAATCTTAAAGAAAACAATCAATGACGTAGGTCATGACTGGCGTTTGCAACTCAATCTCGCCCTCTAGGCCTATCGAACCAACATCCGCACATCCATCGGCTCCACCCCTTTCTCCTTGGTCTACGAATCAGAAGCAGTACTCCCCATCGAGATTGAGCTCCCATCACTCAGGATATCACTGCAAATTCTCATCATAGATGAAGAGTACCAAATATCAAGACTGAATGAGCTAGAGCTACTAGATGAGCGGCGTATAGATGCTTTAAATCATTTTTAAGTCTACCAGAATAGACTCAAGAGGAGCTATAATAAGAAAATCAGAAGTAGGACTTTCCAAGTCGGAGAACTGGTACTAAAGGAGAAACAAAAGAATGTCTCAAACCCAAGTAGCAAAGGAAAATTTGAACCCAATTGGTTGGGACCATTCGTCATCACAACAAGTTATAAGTCAGGGGCATATTAGTTATTAACACCCGAAGGGGAACCTCTGCAAGAGCCCATGAATAGCTCTCATCTCAAAAAGTTTTATGCCTAATCTTTCAAGGTATAGAACCAAAAATCCAAAAAAAATCAGAAAATGTCCTGAAAAAATAGTTACCCTAATGAAAACCTAGAAAATAGGCATCTTGGTGACAACAAAAAAAAATCAAAAAAGAAAAATATCCAAAAAAGTAAGAAAAAGGATCAAAAATAGTAAAGAGAAAAACTGTCCTCTAGTGAAAACCACTTCAGTGGCACTTTAGGCAGGTACCTTGGTGAAAACCTAGAAAATAGGTGCCTTGTGTAAATAAGCACTTTCCATCCACCAAGATCTTTAAGGCTTGTTATGCATCATCCATCCATTACGTTTCCATCATCCATCGCATTCGGATCTTCATCCATCACTCATCCACCCACATTTGCACCATAACTTGGTCCTGTGTTCGTATCATGATCCCTCCTAGTACTACTCGGCCCATTCCCAAGGTCAGTTTGTCCTACCCTTTATTGGTGTAGTCTATTACATCATGTTGGGGGCATGTTATCATTGGATTGGATTCATGTATATTCTTGAAGTCCTAAAATCAGAAAATCCAAAAACATCAAAACATCAGAAAATCCAAAAACATCAAAAAATCACCAAAATCCAAAAACATTCAAAACATATCAAAATCCAAAAACAGGTCAAAAGTCATTCAAAAAGTCAAAAACAAAGTCGTCTTTTCGAACTACGGGTCTTTGAGCCTTGAACGTAGGCAAGGTTGACCTTTGATCATCCCCCGAGACACTTAGGTCAGTCCTTTAAGAGTCTATCATAATAAACTGACATTTCATCATGTATATCTTCATCTGTAAATCGGTCAAGTCATCAGGCGAACTACGTGGTCTCTGCGTGTATAACATAGGCAAGGCTAATCTATTGATCAGCCCTCGAGGCCCCTAGGATAGGTCTTTAGGTTAGTCTCTTGGTCAAAATCTTAGAAAACCCCAAAACATGGAAAATCAAAAATCAAAACACTCTAAAAACCTCAAAAATACCAATAACAGCCTCAAAACATTGAAAAACTCCAAAAACATCCAAATATTTGAAAAAAATCCATTCGTCTCATCTCACTTTCACTCACAATAACATCACTCATAATAAACGATCGTCATCCTCAACCTTTGGTAAGATAATCAAAAGCAAGTCTAGCTGGTAAAAAGTGAAAACTCAAAATGTCAAGTCTCAGATCTAAGTCAGTATGTAAGCAAGTTGGTCATCTCTTGGTGTTGATAGCCCATCATCCAATTCATCCCATATCAATCATTTGAAAGAAAACTTAGGATAAACGAAATGGCATGTCGCCATCCACTAACATGTCCTAGGATGTATCCTTCCTACAATGGGCATTATCTTTTGGCAATAGTTTCGGTCCCTATCCTTAAAAACACATCCCCTTTTGGTTAGCGGTATTGAAGAACATCAGCTTGTTTGTTTACTTTATCTTTATCTTTTTGACTTATCTTATTGTGTTCATTTCAAGGACTTCTCAATGATATCTGAACAGAGGATTTAGAGAAATAGGAATGGGGCAATGACCATTTTCTTCTTTTGTCTAATGTGCTTGTTGGACGTTCTTGTAATATAACTTGGTGAATACTTGTTTTGTTAGAAATGTAGGGAGGACGTTTTGGATAGCTTTTTGACTATTGCATTGATAGGTTATACCTTTCTGTGTTTTGGTCTGAGATGTTTGAAACTTCTAAAGTGCATCCTAGTAAGGTTTCCATATGTCAGGTGTGAACAAGGATACTCCTATCTTATTTTCAATTCAAAGTCCATCACATTAGGTACAACTCCATCTTGGTTCTCTATACCTTGATGCATCGTACCACATGTGTTATCAAACATAAAAAAATTGGCCCTTTGAAAATCCCAACTCCTCGGCAAGTAGTCATCATCATTTGTATATTCATCATCTTATGTCTTGTTGAAATGTATTCTTCTCTTTCATCCCTTCTTGCTCATCGTGCTAACAAGGTACTATGACAATTAATCATCATCATCATCATCATCATCATTATCATTATCATCATCATCGATACTGCATCCACAAATCATTAGCATATTGCATAAACGTACCATATAGGAAACATATGCATTGCATTTCCATCATCATATAAACATATTATCATAAGCATTTTCCATAAATAAGCACATCCATTTTTTTACCACATTACATCCATTTTATTTTTTATTTTTATTTTTCATCACATAAATCATTGCATAATAAATCATTTGCATAAACATTTCATAACCATTTCACATTACCACCTACTACATAATCATACATAATAGGTACAAGAGCATTATAGATAATGCATTGCATTATAAGCATACATACTTGTATAACATCATAAAGTCATCTCCCACATTACGTTCATTTTGCATTAAACATCATCATACCACTTTGCATTAACATATCATTTCATATATTACATCACATCACATTAAATGTATCACATACATTACATTATCATTTAACATGTTTAGGATAATATATTTGTTATTCTAAGCATCTTAAAACCATCTCATTTACATCATCAATACACATCATATAAAACACGACCATTACATTTACATTGCATTATATCGTCCATTAAGCATCCATATCAATATATAGAACACAACATAAATAATATCACAATCATTTTTTACATTTCATTGCATAAATCATTCCATACCATTATAAGCATAATAGGAACATAAAAAATCCATTACATGCAAAGCGTACATCCATCCATAATCATTTTATAAGCATGGTTCACATATAATTTCATGTATACACCATAGATCATCTCCATATCATTTTTGCATATTACATTTCATATCACATATCATATCATTTGCATCAACATACATAGATTATCATATAAGTCATCATCATCATCCATTCATATTACATATCATACAAATCCATTTGCATATCATGAATAAATAGCATAATATAAGATCTATTCATAATGCATACATCATCAGAAAGAAATGCATCTATATATACATCACATCACATCATAACATGATTGCATAGCATATAGAAATAAAACCATCCATAAATACAGAAATAAAAGATACACATCGCATCACATCGTATCAAAATCTCATATATATATCATCGCCGGATAACTGTCATAGTACAAAATAATTGGATCATTGTACATGTATGTCGATAAGTACAAGAAGGCCCATTGGGCTATCAAAAAGGAGCCCATACGGCACGAAAAGTATCATCTCAATCAAAACAAGGTCTACCCATCATGTCTGTTGCCCTTGCCCCTGTCACCATGACCCTCTACTGGTCTATGGCTGGTCTGTTGCGAGTAATTTGGGGCCCACTCTGCTCTAGGTACGGTCTAATGATAGTGCATACGGTAATAATCCACCTCCTGGATGGCCTCCCTATAAGATCAAAGAGACATTGTGCTCTAAGAGGAGGCCGCCATGCTCTCCAACTGTTGTCTCCAACCCATCTCTGCGACCACCTGTAGCTCTACGGCCTGCCTCTATAGAACAGCTTGGTCTCTCTGGGCCCTGGCCTGGTCTCTCTAGGCCCTGGCCTGATCCCTCTCCCATTTCAAGCTCTAAACCTGACCCTGCAGCTGTACAATTAGTGTGTCTCTAGGATTTGGCTACCCTATTGGTTGTGCTCGTGCGAGCTACACATGAGGTTGATCCTCACCCTCGGCTCGTGGCAGTGCACTTGCCTGCTCCTGCTACCTAGCTGGCACCTGTTGTTGGTCCTACATCTAAACATCAGCCTTACCTGGCTGAGGTGGAACCCTGATCGGCTGATCTTGCCATGCATCATCTCTTTGTCCTCGTCCTCCCCCTCTACCCCTTGTCCTCCGCCGACTGAGGACTTCTCCTAGAACTGTCAACCATAGGGGACACTGAAACTAGTCTCTGTACGCCTAGATCTATAGGCCCCTGATCGTAAACCCATGGCTAAGCCACAAACTGTCTAAAGCTGTCAACGGCCTCGGAAGCAAGAATGTATCGACCCCATGAAGCCTGTGACATAGTGCAAGAAAATATGGCCATATAATCATCATCTGGCCAGTCCTATGGCTCACAAAACTGGCATTAGATGCGCCTTGGAAAATATCTCTCCACCATGGTATGCTCCCACCCCTACATAAACCACTCCTGACAGGAAAAGAAAATTTGTTCTGCATCATCGGCCCATCCGGGCTGACCAAGGTATGGGCACCATGTAAAAGCTTGCATCTCATCTAGGACTCTCCTCCAGTAGGGAATCTCATGCTTGCCCGTATGTGTGAAGGACACACCACCTCTATAATGCCACACGAGGGGATCTTCAAGCCCCATCAGTACTGCAATGACTCATGGCCAAAGAACAACGATGTGCTCCCACGCCCATACGTGGAGAAGTGTAACACCTACCCCGATTGCTCTGCCATCGAGGTAGATGTATTCGTGTAAATCTATGTAGAGAGAAGCAAGAAGAACAGGCCCCCAAAAAAAATGAACTAGCCTGTCACATATCACCATGCGCTCCCAGCAGAGTCTCCAACTAGAACTAAAGTACCAGCCTCACTGATCTAGGGCAACGAGACCTAAAATGATAGCTGCAACAACCAAGCGGAAGGGACAGGCCAGAGCCCTGTGACACTCAAGCTCAATCTGACCCTCATAATAGATAATGTCCTTTGTAGCGAGGACTATGTGACAAGCATCCTGCCCAGCATCCATATCAAAAATAACGTGCCGACCATGAATTGGCAATCTTAGGATGCACCACACATCTTCTAAGGTGACGGTGGCCTCGCTGGTAGGAAGGTGGAAAGACGAGGTCTCGCTGTGCCATCTCCCAGCAAGTGCTGACATCATCCCAAGATGGGTGCACACAAGCGCTACGTATGCGATGTGCCACAGCCCCATGTCCCATAATCGATCGTGCTCTTTGTCACTAATATCTCGCAAATAACTGAAGAGCTCCCGCGACCTGTGCTCTTGGGAATAGAGCTCCCTCGCCGCGTCATGTATTAGGAAAGGTCACCGTATTAAAAATTTTGAAAAATTTAATTCCAGGCGTCCAAAAAATCACTCCAGCATCACTATCTGTGAAGGCATCGCAGTTTGAATTTTTTTCAAACTGCGACGTTGGGGCACAAAATATCGAAAGCGCACCGTCACGGTGCACTTTTCTGCCAAGCGGCACAGTTTGAGAAGATTCCTGTTTGATAGAGCACCGCCGCGTTGCACTTTAAAAATGACCTCACTGGCTGTTACATCAGCGTCAGAGTTTGGAGTTTGTTTCCAAACTCCAAACTCCACCACCACGGTGCAATTTGACACTGAGAGGCGCAATTTTTTTTTGATAGCGCCGCTGCAGAATAACTAACTTTAAAAGCAATAAATGAACACGAAAAATGAGAAATAAAGCTCAAGGATCACTTACCGGTGCCCCAATGTTGGGTGGTCCCTGGTATGTCCAAACTCAATCAGAAATGTCCATTGGGAGCTGTCGTTGTGCCATATCGTCAGGAGGTCAGAGCTCAAATCTCAAAATTGCTAGAGGGCTGTGTGTGAAAATGAATTGAAAGTGACCCCTCGGAGCCTTTTTAAGCTTCAAAATTAGGGTTTTTTCACCCTGATTGGCTTCCTACTAGGGTTTTGGACTCTTGAACCTATTTTTGTCTAGTTGAGGCCTGTTTTACATCATTTTATTGTGTTTAGACACGTTTTTGGCCTCCTAGAGCCTTTTTGAACCTGTCGGGCACCTTGCCCTCTTTTTTTCGCGAGATCACTCAAAAATCAAAATTTTCATCCAATCTCTCAAGGGGGCAATATATTGGCATGTTTTCTCTCGTCGGGAAGTAGTGGGGCAAGATTTTGAAAATGAAAAAAAATTGGCTTTGATCGAGACCATTTATTCTTTGAACCAATGCAACGAGTGCATTACTTCAAAAGGGGGTGTTGGCGTTTAAATTAGCACCTCTAGAGTGCTGATTGTAAACATTCAGCTATTTCAAATGTTTTGCAACACTTCTTCGTTATTTAAAGAGGAGAAGTCCCTCTCTGCTGGGAGCAATTTGTAGGGAAGGGAAATGTTAACTAAGTTCCTATCATTTTATGCTTCAGCGGCAGGACACAAGGGTGCACAAACACAATGCGCCGTAGCTAAGCTTTTCTCTGGTTTCTGCAGATCTTAACTACGACTAACTAGCTTCTATCTATCCAATACCTTCAAGATGAACAGAGCATGAGGGTAAAGGAGCGGGAATGGGATGGTTGGATCACTTGAATTCACCGTCTCCAGAGGATATGACCGAGGCTCTGAACTCTCGGGTATACACCGGGATAAGGTTGGTACAAGCAAACACTCTGCACGGTAAACTAGATCCGAGATCTGCCAAGGAGGAGGGACTCCTATCCGAGGTATGAGCTTAAGAAATAGTTTACTAGAAACAACAAAATCACGATGCCTTGGCCAACGAGCTTGCTAAGGAGGAGGGACTCCTATCCGAAGTATAGCTTGGAAGTCAATACATTAAACAACATCAAACGACAACTGTCAATAACAAATATCCAAGGAGGAGGGACTCCTATCCGAGGAGGGAAATGAGACAACAAGCTATTAAACACAGACGTAGACATAACTCAAATAAGATGATCAAAATGCAAGCGCCTTCTGATATTCTTCTTCAATGCTTTATCAACGAACTACAAAAGTTGGGAAAGCAAAGGCACGAAATCATGCACAATTACAATCATCCAATGAACTCTCATCCAAGAGTGAACAAATATTCGCTTTCAAAGTGTTGGCAACAATGGCGCAGCAATTTTGCATAGCAAGTAAAGGTTAAACAAATAATGAGCCCAAGGCTCTTATTTATAGAACTCAAAGGAGTGGGCAACCCCAAAATCTCCTTGAGTTAACAATGAGTTCTTGCCAATCAATTAGCAAGATTTATTCCTAAAAAGGGGGAACAAGCAGTTAACTAGAAAACTACTTCAGTTAACTGAAAGTCAACAAAGAGTCAACTGCAAACTACTTCAGTTGACTGAAAGTTTAGTGGAGATCTAAGATCTACAAATCATGGAAGCCAATTAGACATCCTTAATTAGTGGGATCTAACAATGCATGATTTAAGGAAAGTGGAGTTAAACTTGGAAAGAAGCATCAAGTTAACTCCAACTACATTTAATAGCATCTTCAGTTGACTTGGAAAGAAGCATCAAGTCAAACTCAAGTCTCGTGAATGCCACTTGGAGGGTAGGACGTCCTTCTTTGGTGCATTTATAGCTTTTCTCATTTCACCATTTCTGGTCAACAGCTCCTTGATCTATGTGTTGACTTCTTCCGTCTCCAGATATTCAATGCTTTGATGACACGACATCTCTTCTTGCGCAAGTTGTTGCTCTTGGTAACTTTTGGCGGCTCCATGCTTGGAATGATCTCTTCGCAGCTGGCAAGTCAAGGTGCTTACTACCATGCGGGAGGTGGTAATATTGGTCTTTTTGCTGCAAGATCACCCTTTCTTTCTTCTTTGATAACTGCTCAGGTCTCCACTGAGCGGGAGATGTATTCTTTTCAAAGCTGCTCCGTTTGCTCTCCAGCAATGTGTGTAAGATCTGGTTGGAGAGTTGTTGGTGCAAGGTCTAGTTGTTCAATTGGAGTCCAAGGATGCCAAATTGTCATTCTATGAAGAAGAACTCGCCTGTTGACTGTAAACACGGATGTGTTCAGACAACTTCCTAAAACCCCTGAAAATAGCGCCTTGCTGAGAAGTATTTTTTTGGGAAAAATCTGGCACATGGGTTTTGCTCGTGCTTCAATGCTGAACAAACCCAGTTCCTCAGAATTTTGATTCTGAAACTTTTTCAGAAAAACCCCCAAAAATAGGGGCAGCAAGTATGTTGATTTTTGAAAATTTGACGAGATGGGTTTCTCTAGAAAATTACGCTGGATCTACCCAATTGATCTAATCTGATGTAGCCTGCCACCTTTTTGAAATGTGCAAGAAAACCTAAGACAAGAAGAGAGGAAGTAGACAGAAGATGGATTGGAAGTTTTATCTGATTCTCTGAAAAATCTATCTCTGGGTCCAATCCTCAAAATAGTGATCCTTTTATGCTTCAGATCTGCAAGAAAAATTGAAGAACGGATGAAAACCTCCTTCAGATCTATCAATGGCGTCCTTGAGAGCTTGTGGCTATTTTTGATCTTTTATCCTGCAATGAAATAATGAAATGGGACGCCTTCACCTTGAATATGTATGTTTAAGCTTCAGATCCACAAATTTGGGGACCTAACACAAGCTCAAAAGGTGATTTGGGCTTGATCTAAAGTTGAAAAGGTGATTTCCACTGATCGTGGAGCGTTTTAGCCAACTTTAACTCAAAAAGCTCTTGACTTAGTCAACAAATTGACCTTTGACTTCCTTTAGGCATCCCTTTTGGTTTCTTGCAAGTTTTTTACTATTTTCTCTCTTGAACAACCTCAGTTTGATCCTGAATCTGGCTTGATCTGTTGATCCTAAGATGATGCTGACACATTCACTGTGGAGCTGGATTTGACCTGAAGAGGAGTGCTTGGGAGGCATGATGATGAAAAGCTGAGTTTAGGGCTTCAAAAGAATGGGCGCCTTTTCCAAGAAAAGGCTCTTTTGCTAATGCCTTGGTGAATTTTCAAACTCTGTTCTTCAGCCTTTTGAAATGGCCTCTCATGCTTTGATTTGGATTTCTCATTGATCGGAGAGTCAGATGATTTCGCTTGATGTCTCATCAGGTACCCAGCTCTGCTTCGCCAAAAATGACTATCTTCAAAAAACTTGGATTTCAGTTTAGGGTTCCTTTATCCAAGGGCGCCCCTCCTTGAAAATGGCACTTTTGCCTTTTAGCCTAATTATTTCCATCTGACAAGTTGCCTACTTTGATCCAGATTATCCGTTGACTGCTCTGTCAGGTGTTGATGCTTGCAGTTGCGTTTCCGAGATCTACTTGGGCTGAGAAAGATATCCTGGGAAGCCTTTTGTCATTTATCAGCATCTGGAGGTCAAGAAAGAAGGGTGCCTTTCTTTTGAAAAGGCTCTTTTTCCTTAGAACTTTTTCGTCAACTGTGGTTTCTTGATATTTCCTCAACTGCCTCTTTTTGCTTTGTCAGCAGCTGCTTGTGATCTGTTCATCATATGATCTAGATGTTTGTTTCATTGTTGAGCCAGCAGGAAAACATCAAGAATGAATGCCTTGGATGATCTGAATGACTTTGTTTGACCTTAAAATATCATGGGCGCCCCTGCTTGAAAAAGGCTCTTTTTAGCATGTGAACAATTTCTCCTTCGTAACATTTCCAGAGTTAGTCAAATTTTGACCTTTTTCACTTTCAGGAAACTCCTCCGTCGAAGATCACCATTTCTTCATGTCTCACGTTCATCGTGTATGGATGTTTGGGAAAAATGACTAAGGCATTTGACTGCATAGCCTCCTCTTGGTAGCAAGGCGTGCATTCTCCAGACTTAGTCAATTTTCAACATTTTTCATTTTTTTGAAAATCCCAGACTTAGTCAATTTTCAGCATTTTTCATTTTGAAAATCCCCTTCATCAAACAGCACCATTTTTGACCTTTTCCGCCATGGTTGTGTCGTTGAAACTTTTGAAGCTTAGCTTTCAGCACCTGGTACTGGCCAATCTGCCATTAATGGCTACGGAGCTCCTAACTTTGTTCCTGAAAAATAGAAATAGACCCACCAGAGTAAAAATTATCTTTTGATGATTCTGACTTGACTGATGTGATCGTGAAGCCTTTTAATCCTATCAAAATCATTTTCAATCATTTCTGGGAAGGTCCTATTTTCGGGGGTTTCCCTGAAAATAGGGGCGAAAAACCCTAATTTTCAAATTTTCAAAATTTTGCACGTGTGTTCCTTGACAAAAACCCACCAAGATTCTATGATTGGTTTGACCTAAAACAGACTTTACATGGCATTTTAACAAGATTTAGCACAATTTACACAGAATGCCAAAAAATTTATTTGGGGTACAACATAGGCTCCGTCTGGTGACCATGTCGGATACCTACGGCATAGGAGAACCGAGAATCTCAAGTTTCGTAGACCAGTATATCTAATCAGTTGGGTAGCGGAGTCAGGACTTTGGTTCCATACATACCTAAAAATAGAGTTCACCTTATTTATTGGGTTCCCCAATTTATTCACCTACGACAAAACATCTAAGAAATCACCTAAAACACGACAATACTTCACTGAACGGGGAAAAACATAACAACATAACGTTAAAGCAAAGAAAAATTATTTTACAAAGAACTCACCCCATCCCCAAAGGGACGAAATGCTTCAAGTATCGCCTGCTTCATGGCAGAGCGAAGAGCCTCCCATCGGTGCTGCTTCTGCCTAAAAGGCTTTACTTCTTTTCTGATGGGAATTACAGGAGACAATCCCTCTGGGATGAAGATTCTCAGGTATTCATATATCCAAGCAAAAGTACTCTGACAGAAGTCAGAATATGATGCAAATGGGAAAGCTGATACCCCTGAGGCATTAGTTCTGCTATAGTTCATCCTCGGGATGTTGAACTCTTCAAACCAGTTGATCGAGTTCCAAACTCGATTTCTATAATGCCATAGGTGATCTTTGCTGACCTGAAAATATCCATTGACCGGCTCACAAGTCAGCTCCAGATCGCCTTTAATACATAGGAATTTGATTCCCATGTCTTCGGCATCTTTGAGGCCTAATAAAAGCACCTCTTTCTCAGCCTCAGTGAATTCCAATTTCACTGGTGAGTGCAATTGTCCTTTAGGGGAGATGATCACTTCCCCTACTTTTGAACTTGTATCTGAACAACCTCCATCGAACTGTGTTGTCCATGACCTTGTGTCCTCTAGCAGTCTTTTTTCAGAACAAGCAATGTTCTGATCTTTAGTTTCTATCTCTGCCAGAGTCACATAATTACCAGGATGTGTTTCAGGCTTTGCTCCTGCTAGAACAGATGACTTGAGCACAGCTTGCTTCTTCACAACATTGAGAATCTGATCTATTTGTTCTGGATGGTCCTGAAGATATTCCAGTTGAGAGATTTGTACCTTGTTCTTCATCATGGAAGCTACGATGTCAAAATTTGCTGAAGACGTCTCTTGAGCAACTGGCACAGCGTTCTTCTGTGAAGATCTGGGATTGGAAGTGGAAGGCACCTCTTCACCCTTTTCATTTGATTTCCATCTTTCTTCCTCTTCTTTATGTGCTTTCAAGTGTTGAACACGTGTAGTCACAGGCGTTGAAAATTTTTCATGATTCACCGCAAGAGAATATTGACGGTATGCTTCTTTTTCTTCTTTAATAATGGGTTCAAAGTTTCCCGTTGCAGAGTCGCCATCGAAGTTGTCCGTCTGTGGTAAGACAACATTCGAACTTGTTGGTACAAAACTAGAACTGGGAGCAGCTTCAGCGTATCCCATGATTTGGGTCATTCTCAGATTCTTAGGACATGTGGATCCGGTATGTTCATTACTGTCATGGAAACAGCAAAACACTGCACTGTGTGCAGCTTCAATCATTGGTCTTGATGGAGGTGTTGGCAACCGTGGCTGAAGATTGTCTCTCTTTGGCTGGTACGGTTGCTGAGCTAGAGATCTGATAGAATCTGTTTTCATCAAGCCGGAAGTGATCATATTATCCTCCAACATGATGGCGTGTTCTTGCACACTCTTCAACTCTGTTTCCTTTGCCATCTTCAGGAAGAAGGAAATCTCTGATGGAAGAGCATTTATGAAACAGCTTATCAGGATCTCTGGTGATGGATCGAGCGTAGAAGAAATTCTTGTAACAAGACGATTAAATCTTGATACAAATTCCCTCATGTGTTCATTGTGTTCCATCTTTGAATTTGCAAGCTAGGAAAACAACATATGATTGTCTTCAGCGGGCTTGAATCTCGCCAAAAACTTCTCGCTCATAGTTTCCCAGCTTGTAATAATGCCTGGCTTCAGGTGACTGAACCACTCAGCAGCATCTCCAACAAGAGTCTCCATAAAGAGACACACTGCGATGTCTTCATGTGGCACATGCAAGATGGCGCAAGCCGTTGTGAATGCAGCAAAATGTTCATCTGGGTGTTGACTTTCATCGCCATGAAATTGGGGGAAGTGTTTCCTTGATCCTTTAGGTAATTCATGAATTACCTGAAAAGCCAAAGGTCCAATACTATTACCCCAAGGTAATGAAGGCAGACGCCTCTTGCCAGCATTGTTGTTGTTACCATCCATTGCTCTTTGTATGGATCATGCAATTGGATGCCAGAGGGTCATTCCCGTGACATAAAAGCGTTAGCTTTTCTTGAAGTTTGATGCCTCGTTGCCCCACGGTGGGCGCCAGAAAACTGTTGGCGTTTAAATTAGCACCTCTGGAGTGCTGATTGTAAACATTCAGCTATTTCAAATGTTTTGCAACACTTCTTCGTTATTTAAAGAGGAGAAGTCCCTCTCTACTGGGAGCAATGCGTAGGGAAGGGAAATGTTAACTAAGTTCCTATCTTTTTATGCTTCAGCGGCAGGACACAAGGGTGCACAAACACAATGCGCCATAGCTAAGCTTTTCTCTAGTTTCTGCAGATCTTAACTATGACTAACTAGCTTCTATCTATCCAATACCTTCAAGATGAATAGAGCATGAGGGTAAAGGAGCGGGAATGGGATGGTTGGATCACTTGAATTCACCATCTCCAGAGGATATGACCGAGGCTCTGAACTCTCGGGTCTAGACCGGGATAAGGTTGGTACAAGCAAACACTCTGCACGGTAAACTAGATCTGAGATCTGCCAAGGAGGAGGGACTCCTATCTGAGGTATGAGCTTAAGAAATAGTTTACTAGAAACAACAAAATCATGATGCCTTGGCCAACGAGCTCGCTAAGGAGGAGGGACTCCTATCCGAAGTATAGCTTGGAAGTCAATACATTAAACAACATCAAACGACAACTGTCAATAACAAATATCCAAGGAGGGAAATGAGACAACAAGCTATTAAACACAGGACGTAGACATAACTCAAATAAGATGATCAAAATGCAAGTGCCTTCTGATATTCTTCTTCAATGCTTTATCAACGAACTACAAAAGTTGGGAAAGCAAAGGCACGAAATCATGCACAATTACAATCATCCAACGAACTCTCATCCAAGAGTGAACAAATATTCGCTTTCAAAGTGTTGGCAACAATGGCGCAGCAATTTTGCATAGCAAGTAAAGGTTAAACAAATAATGAGCCCAAGGCTCTTATTTATAGAACTCAAAGGAGTGGGCAACCCCAAAATCTCCTTGAGTTAACAATGAGTTCTTGCCAATCAATTAGCAAGATTTATTCCTAAAAAGGGGGAACAAGCAGTTAACTGGAAAACTACTTCAGTTAACTGAAAGTCAACAAAGAGTCAACTGGAAACTACTTCAGTTGACTGAAAGTAAACTAAAGGTAAACTTTAATGAAAGTATCCCTCCAAAATAGACATCCACATTTAGTGGAGATCTAAGATCCACAAATCATGGAAGCCAATTAGACATCCTTAATTAGTGGGATCTGACAATGCATGATTTAAGGAAAGTGGAGTTAAACTTGGAAAGAAGCATCAAGTTAACTCCAACTACATTTAATATCATCTTGAGTTGACTTGGAAAGAAGCATCAAGTCAAACTCAAGTCTCATGAATGCCACTTGGAGGGTAGGACGTCCTTCTTTGGTGCATTTATAGCTTTTCTCATTTCACCATTTCTGGTCAACAGCTCCTTGATCTATGTGTTGACTTCTTCCGTCTCCGGATATTCAATGCTTTGATGACACGACATCTCTTCTTGCGCAAGCTATTGCTCTTGGTAACTTTGGCGGCTTCGTGCTTGGAATGATCTCTTCGCAGCTGGCAAGTCAAGGTGCTTACTACCACGCGGGAGGTGGTAATATTGGTCTTTTTGCTGCAAGATCAGTCTTTCTTTCTTCTTCGTCCAGAGTAACTGCTGCAGGTCTCCACTGAGCGGGAGATGTATTCTTTTCAAAGATAAAGATCTGCAGACTGTTGGTGATGTCCGTTTGCTCTCCAGCAATGTGTGTAAGATCTGGTTGGAGAGTTGTTGGTGCAAGGTCTAGTTGTTCAATTGGAGTCCAAGGACGCCAAATTGTCATTCTATGAAGAAGAACTCGCCTGTTGACTGTAAACACGGATGTGTTCAGACAACTTCCTAAAACCCCTGAAAATAGCGCCCTGCCGAGAAGTATTTTTCCGGGAAAAATCTGGCACATGGGTTTTGCTCGTGCTTCAATGCTGAACAAACCCAGTTCCTCAGAATTTTGATTCTGAAACTTTTTGGAAAAACCCCCAAAAATAGGGGCAGCAAGTATGTTGATTTTCGGAAATTTGACGAGATGGGTTTCTCTGGAAAATTACGCTGGATCTACCCAGTTGATCTGATCTGATGTAGCCTGCCACCTTTTTGAAATGTGCAAGAAAACCTAAGACAAGAAGAGAGGAAGTAGACAGAAGATGGATTGGAAGTTTTATCTGATTCTCTGAAAAATCTATCTCTGGGTCCAATCCTCAAAATAGTGATCCTTTTATGCTTCAGATCTGCAAGAAAAATTGAAGAACGGATGAAAACCTCCTTCAGATCTATCAATGGCGTCCTTGAGAGCTTGTGGCTGTTTTTGATCTTTTATCCTGCAATGAAATAATGAAATGGGACGCCTTCACCTTGAATATGTATGTTTAAGCTTCAGATCCACAAATTTGGGGACCTAACACAAGCTCAAAAGGTGATTTGGGCTTGATCTAAAGTTGAAAAGGTGATTTCCACTGATCGTGGAGCGTTTTAGCCAACTTTAACTCAAAAAGCTCTTGACTTAGTCAACAAATTGACCTTTGACTTCCTTTAGGCGTCCCTTTTGGTTTCTTGCAAGTTTTTTACTATTTTCTCTCTTGAACAACCTCAATTTGATCCTGAATCTGGCTTGATCTGTTGATCCTGAGATGATGCTGACACATTCACTGCGGAGCTGGATTTGACCTGAAGAGGAGTGCCTGGGAGGCATGATGATGAAAAGCTGAGTTTAGGGCTTCAAAAGAATGGGCACCTTTTCCAAGAAAAGGCTCTTTTGCTAATGCCTTGGTGAATTTTCAAACTCTGTTCTTCAGCCTTTTGAAATGGCCTCTCATGCTTTGATTTGGATTTCTTGTTGATCAGAGAGTCAGATGATTTCACTTGATGTCTCATCAGGTACCCAGCTCTGCTTCGCCAAAAATGACTGTCTTCAGAAAACCTGGATTTCAGTTTAGGGTTCCTTTATCCAAGGGCGCCCCTCCTTGAAAAGGGCACTTTTGCCTTTTAGCCTGATTATTTCCATCTGACAAGTTGCCTACTTTGATCCAGATTATTCGTTGACTGCTCTTTAGCTTAGCTTTCAGCACCTGGTACTGGCCAATCTGCCATTAATGGTTGCGGAGCTCCTAACTTTGTTCCTGAAAAATAGAAATAGACCCACCAGAGTAAAACTTATCTTTTGATGATTCTGACTTGACCGATGTGATCGTGATGCCTTTTAATCCTATCAAAATCATTTTTAATCATTTCTAGGAAGGTCCTATTTTCAGGGGTTTCCCTGAAAATAGGGGCAAAAAACCCTAATTTTCAAATTTTCAAAATTTTGCACGTGTGTTCCTTGACAAAAACCCACCAAGATTCTATGATTGGTTTGACCTAAAACAGACTTTACATGGCATTTTAACAAGATTTAGCACAATTTACACAGAATGCCAAAAAAATTATTTGGGGTACAACAAGGGGAAAAATGTAGACATGTAAAATGTACTGATTGACATTGGACATATGATCCCCACCACTAACATCGTTTCCTCCTGAATCATCCTTTGGTCTAACCATTTAATCAAATATGTTTATCTAATTAAATTCATCAATATTCATCTCTTAATTAAATAAATCGGTTATCTAATTAAGTCATTCTTTCTCGATAATTAAATTAACCATTTTGATTTAATAATTGATGTTATTTGATTAAATCTCTAAATTCTATCTATTAAATTAAATAAATTAAAACCTTATTTAGTTTAATCTAACATCATCTCTTTTAATTAAATAAATAAATAATTCTTATTTAATTAATCCTTTATCACATTCTTCTCATATTTGATTTAAATAAATCCACATATTTAAGTCAAATAGGTCAAATCATTTAATCCCTTCATTAAATTAATCAACCTGGATTAATTTAATCTCTCCTCATGTCCCATCCTCCATCTTTTACCACTTGCACTTGAAAATAGATTTAATTGATTTATTAAATCTTTATTTTCCTTCAACAAGGCATCTTTTAAGGAATATTCCCCAAGTTTGAATTCAAAATCCAAGTGGGATGAGTCCTTCCAACAAGGCATTTACTCTCTCTTGCATGTCCTTTGCCTTGAGCCAAGTGGCATTCAATACATTCTTCCTTCCCTCTTGCATGTCATTTCAACAATTTCAAAATTTAAATATATGCATTTATTGGCACAATCCTCAAAGCTTGCACACCCTACATCCATTCACAAGTGGACAAGTGGCACTTTTCCATTGGCTAATTCTTAGTCCCACATTGCTCTATTTTTGACATTCATCCATCAATCTCATCTATAAAATGAAGAGCTCATCCCTCATTTCATCATCCACAATTTGAGTAAACTTACCATGCTCAAATCATTAGCAATTTTAATCCATTATCATTGAGTTCATAGCTAGGTTATGCATATTTTTCTATTGGAGCACTCATCAAGCATCAACAAAGTGGATCAATCTTCATCACACATCAATCTTGCATCATAGGAGTTGGGAAAGGGCCAATTTTCACATCAAATTGGCACCAATTCCCCCATGGGATCAAGAATTTGCTTGTTTTGATAGGATTTTAATTTATTTCATTTTTGTTCTTCATTTTTCTTTCCTATTTTAAACTTTTCTAATGGATTTCATTTGGAATCCTTGTTCTTGCTTGCATTTCATCTTCTAATGTGTTTGTTCATGTTGTTTTGCAGGTATTAGGATTGGGGTTTGACAATAGTTCTAGATATGTAATTTTTGTGGTGCTAATGTTTTCATGCAGATATAATTAGAGCCTATAAAATTTAGGAAGATTCTACCAGCTGGTCATTCGCCATAAAGGTCAAACAAGATGATCATTCAAAGGTCAATGGAAGGAAGACTCTCAACGGAGAGAAATTCCTAGTTAAAATCAAATAATTGTAACTGCCTTGTAAATGGTCATAATAGTTTGTTCAGCGAATATAGGAGTTACTATTGTGCTAGATCTATGTTAAGGAAAACATGCTTGACTAGATTCCATGCATGCATAACCTCCTTTCCACTTTCTATGTTTTCCATAAAGCGGCATCCTCCTAATCTGTTGGAGTTGACTTCCTTGCTAGGTAGTTAATTAGTAGTTTTTCCTTCTATAAATAAGACTCGGATACTCCTTCTCAAGAGGTTGATTAATTTGATGATGTACTCGCTTCCTTAGTTTTTCAGTAATACAGTTACATTGATCTATTGTAATCATGTTTTCTCAATGAATAAAATGAAGTTATAAGTTTGTTGCATCTAATTTTTTCATAAGGGATACTCATCCAAGGGGGGCCACTTGGTGAGCATTCCATCCTTTAACTTAGTTATTACTTTTATGTTCAACAATATTTATAAATCTGGCAATTGTTTTTTCCTACAGCCACTAGAATTTCATTTTGTGACTGTTCCTACAGCCAAAGCAAACAAAGTAGTTTCCTGTCTGTTAGCTTAGATTTTCATTTTTTTCATGCACTTCAGCTTAGTATAGTGGTTGGTTGATGTTCAATACTTATGTTATTTCTTTTTAAAGCAATTTACTTTCAGCATTATGTCTTTCTTAAGCTATAGGATGATTATGGCTACTATGGATTCCTAGTGTGCATACCGTGCTGACCCATTTCAAGTCTACGTCCCTTGGGTTGACAATTAAACTTCATAATGATTGAGATAGCTATTCAGATTAGATGTTCAATCTATGAATCACAACTTTAAGGGCTTAGTTGTTAAGTCATTGTAGGAGGCCAACACCTTTCACCTTGTTGGCTCCTTATCCTTGTAGGTTTGCATAGATCAGTGTGAGTTAGCTTTAATGCTATTGAAATAGATCTCTCCTTGCTTTTGAAACTATTCTTTATTTCTTTGCACAATGTGTTTGCAGGCTTGGTTATTCTAGGCATAACACTTACTACATGAGAGGAACTGATTTTCACCATGTTGTCAAAGTTGATGTGCCTCATTATTTTATGCCACAACCAACATTCTTTGGACTAATACAATAAGAAAATTCTTCCCTTAGCTTCCTTTAGATGATAGATATTACCATTTGTCCTTGTTCCTTTAGCAACAAGTCTTTTGGAACCTATTTTTCCCTCAGCACACATGCCCTGTTCGGAACGGGGACCCTCTCTTTCCTTCGCTTTGTCGAGTCACTTTTGTTGCCGTCTCATTTTTTGTGCCCCCTTGTTCAATATTAAAAATGGTCACTGAGTCCCAAAAGTTCATCTTGAGTCAACCATGTTTCACCTCCCTTAAATTTTGTGAGTCCTTGGTCTTGGCGGGTCCCTAGCTATTGTTTGCCTTAATGTTTCAAAACTATCGTCCATGGGGCTCATCTTCCTGACCTGCCAGATCGCCCCTCCTGGGTTTCTGTCACTTGTTTGTCATTTCTAATGGTCATTTGTTGGCATCGTTCTATTCATCGGGCCCCAGGCCCTTCTTTGCCGGTGGTTTTCCACCAAACTTTTGAAACGGCTATCTGCCGATGGCGTTCCGGCCGTCGGACCCTGGTATTCCTGCGGATGTTTTCAAATTGAAGCTCACCAACCTCTTGGTC
Organism: Sequoia sempervirens; assembly: GCA_007258455.2. Classification (NCBI taxonomy): domain Eukaryota; kingdom Viridiplantae; phylum Streptophyta; class Pinopsida; order Cupressales; family Cupressaceae; genus Sequoia; species Sequoia sempervirens. The sequence goes on along the minus strand of VDFB02000003.1, from coordinate 294,066,805 downwards.
CATCGTACATCCATTTATTGTTGGAATTTAATGCCTTAACTTCTATAAATAGCCAGCTATGAACTGTCATTTTTAGATGTCAGTTTGATCAAAGCGATTCAGAGCAAGTCAGAGAGCCATCTCCCATCACCGCCTTCAATCCTGACAAGCCTCACAGCTAATTCAATGTGTTTATTAGCTAGTTTATCATTCACATTCATCGGGTTCTTGAGGTGAGTTTTCCGCCCCGCCTCACTTCATTTTTTCTTTGATTTCTTCCTAAAATGATGAATTTAAAAGAGAAATAACTCAAGAACTAGATAGAGAAAACAACAGTGCACAAAACCCATGTGACAAAATCTAGAAAAACTTCACAAATCACCTGCAAGACGAGCGTGGAAGCTCAACTCTCTGGCATTGTTCTTGGGCCAGACCATTCATGCTATGTGGGCCTGGGGATTCCCATCACCATCATTAACACTTGAAAAGAGGTAGAACTTGTAAACGAAGAACCTATCATTCGGGCCCACCACCGCGGAAGCTCCTATCCGCTTGCCACTGAAGGGCTCAAAATTATGCGGGTCCATCTTCGCGGGATTCTATCCCCAAGATGGCACCCATGGTTCATTGTTCTAAACATATTTTGAGCCCCAACCTCCTGGCCTCCTGACCCCGGCCCTTCAGTTGCCCTATGGTCAAATTTGGTAAAATCTCAAGTCGATGTATAACTCGGACTCTGCCTCGTGGACATACGTTGTTGGAATTCTGTTGGCATTTTACTGCTCTGTGATGGCATTCTAGCCCCATCCATCCGACCTTTGGATCCTACTCCTTCCCTCATCACATAACATTGAATTGAGGGCAACCAGGTGCTAAGTAGCCTTTGGGTCCCGCCTCATGGACTTCCGTCTATGGGCTACCATGCCAAACCCGCTGTCCTTAATAGCCACTATCATCTAGTGTTCCCACCTCTAGGACCCAATTCATTCACAGCCTCCAAAATGTGAAAACTAAAAGAAGTGAACCATTATGGGTCATCTCCATCGAATCTCCATCCCGTCCTGGCCATTACGAAGGAGAAAGATACTCTCGTCTTCTCAGCCTCCGGAGCCCGACCTCACCGCAGCCGCTAAACTTTCAAAAGATCAGCAAATTAAACATGACGGTTACATCCCCCTCCGGACTTGATTCCTCAGGTGGCCCCCATCAGATATCCACATGTTGTCCACACTCCTTAAACAACAAATGCCCAGCGTCTTTCTGCCCCCTCAAGCCCGAACTAGCCAAATGTTAGGATATGAGGTCGACCGCCCTCCAAACCAACGAGTCCCGCCAAGTGGAACTCCGCCCCCAAAATGTTGTCTCACCAGAGCCATTCCAAATAGCAAACCTCAAATGGCCAACCCTCCTAGTTTCGAGTGCTCAAAAGGTGATCAAAATGCCCTCTGATCAGCAAATTGATTTCGACCCACAAGTTAAAATAGCCATTCCCCTCAATGGATTCCTCAAAGTGGCCAAATTTGAAGGCGGTTCAAGACAGGTGGACCATCATGCCCTAATTGTCGTCCCTCCTGCAACAATGTTAAAGCAGCTATCTAGCAAGGGAAGTCTGACCCTTGGGGCCCAAATCATCCAAACTCCCTCCTGTGAATTGCTAATGTCATTTTTTAGTTTTCTCAAATGCTGAATTATCCAATCTAACCCCACTTTTCAGGATTTGGCTAATGTTTTTGTGTTTTTGTGTTTGAATATGCTCACCTCCCTTTTTCCTCCAAGATTTATGGAATCAGGTGCAGGACCTTTGGGGGCAGCCATGGAGAAAGAAAACAAGCAAGGCACCCCGCAGAAAGGAGGATAAGGATCAGATGAAATATCAGTTTCAGGGGGAACCCCTGAAATCCAAAGTCACTTCAACCTAGAAGGTGATCACTGACACAAACATTGGACATATAAACATCAACGAATTTGAGTAAAGATTTTGATTAAGCCCCAAAATAGAGAATACATGAAACATTAGAAGCAGTGGAATAGCTAAGGCTGGAGGCTTTCCTCCTACCGTCATTGCCCCTGAAATGGTGATGGCCTATAGGGAGGCCTATCAAGACGAAACCAGAACTATAGTAGACAAGGATGGAAATGTGTTGGCCGACATGTCCAATAAGGCAATAACAAAGACTTTCCAGATCCCTACCTTCGGGGAAATGGAGCTTCCAACCCTAAGTGATGGCAAAGCTATGTGGGACGAAAACCCCCTCAAATGTAAAAATATCATCAATCAGTATTGGGTCAAGGAAAAGAGGGGCAGAGCTGCAAAGGTTCCCCAAGAGCTCTTTCACAGTGACTTTTATGAAGACTACCACGATTTAGTGACCCTGCTAAGCAGAGTATGTGGCCTTCCTGTAAGGAAAAATTAGATGTGGAAAACAATTCTCCTAACGTCAATACCTCAGGAAAGAATGCAGAAGTACTTTTCAATTTTCAATTACAATCAAGTTAAGATGTACTATGAAACAAATTATAGAAACAGAGTATTTGACAATCACACATGAACACCACATATACGTGGGAAAACCCTTACGGGAGAAAAACCCACCACACCAAGAGAAATCACTTTGTATTACAATAATCAAAATTACATACAACTCCAGACTTATCTTTCTGGTGTCATTATACAATAGCATTCATCATGAACCTTCTTCAAACAGAAAAACTTCCAAGTTATAGCCTTTACAGATTTTAAATCCTTCACTGATACAGTTTGAATTCTTCACACTTCCCTATTGATCAAACTACTATCCAACCCCAAGCATCTGCAACTTGCAAATGTATCCATGTTGAATTTTGTATGTAGAACTTCCTTACAAAACTATCGCAACTAACTGTCTTCCAACTGTTCCCCTTTGGCTCCTTCTATTCGTCCACGAGACTCCACATAGGACAATCAACCATTCAACAAAATTCGTATTGTATTGGCATCTCGGTGAGACACTAACTGTGTCTTGCCGATGCCACATTGACCTCATATCGATGTCACCGAAAGCCTTTGTAGTCACCAAGATATTACATCAAGCTCCAAGAGATACACCAAGACATCATGTAGTCACCCTGACTTATCACTTTCGCCAGAGGGTCATAGCGAATCACTAAGGTTACATCGAAGTCCCCAAACCTATCGAGCACCAAGTAGAAGTCAGCAAGACTCACATCTATCGCCGAGAGTTCATACCGAACAACTTGAGTTACACTGAGAACATACACCTATCGGCCAGACAATCAGCTTTTGCCGAGACATCATACCGAGATCCATATGTTTCACCGATGACCAACTGTCGCCAAGAGCTACCCCGATAGCCATTGGCTATCGACAAGACATTCGCCATCGCTCAGAGGTTTCTCTGATAGCTTTAAGTTACACCGAAGGCTTCCAACACAACGAGCTGTTAGCAAGACATTTAACTCTCGCTAAGACTTCTCATCGAGCCTGCCAAGTCACTCTGATGATCTACCTATCACTCTCTATTGGTAAGACATTCACTGTTCGCTAAGACGTCTTCCCAAAACATTAGGGTTATCCCAAAGACATCAACACATACACTGTCGGCAAGAGAATAACACTTTGCTGAGACATCTTAGTGAGATCCTTTAGTTTCACCAAAGATCACAGTCACCAAGAGTCTCACCGATGCACGATTGAATGGCCTATCGGCCAGAGGTCTCTCGATCGCTCTGATGTCATAATGAATACATCATGCTACAGTGATAAACTCCACAATGCAACCTTTCGGCAAGACAATGGCAAGGTCACAGCGACCTGTTCAGAAATGAATAAATCAAACTGCTAGTTGGTCAGACATGGAACCTATCACACCGACTTGGCACTCAAGGAGGTTTCAGCCTGTAATGTTTGAGGCACATATTTCCAACAATCTCCCACTTGACGAAGATCATACAAGCACCTCTAGAGCATAAATAATACTTACTGAAAAACATGGGCACTAAGGCCCATTGAACTAGCACACCACCTGAACTTATCTGTGCTCACTGGCTTCATCAATGCACCTGCAACATTCTCCAGAGTATCAACTTTTTCCAACTTGACCTTTCCATCCTCAACCATATCTCGTACAAAGTGGTACTATACATCAATATGTTTCGTCCTGGCATGGAAAGTTGGGTTCTTTGCCAAACAAATGGCACTTTGACTGTCACATAAAATTATTATTTCCCCTGCATCAAAACCAATGTTAGAACACAAACATTTCAACCATGCAACTTCTTTGCAAGCATGAGTAGCTACCATGTATTCATCCTCTGTAGTGGACAAAGCAACTACAACCTGTCGCTTGCTCATCCAACTCACTACACAACCATTCAACATGAAAATGTATCCACTGGTGGATCTTCTGCTATCAATGTCCCTTGCCCAATCAGAATCTACATATCCCCAAATGCTGAGAGTTCTCTATGATTCAACTGAATTCCCATGGTAACAAATGCAAAATCTAAAATTCCCTTCAAATACCTAAACACTCTCTTCACAACATCCCAATGTATTCTTCCTGGATTAGCCATCAATCGACTAAGTACTCCCACTGCTTGGGAAATGTCTAGTCTTGTACAGACCATTGCATGCATGAGACTACCTACAACACTAGCATAGGGCACACTGGTCATGTCCTCCATCTCAGTAGGAGATTTTGGACAGTCCTCAACAGATAGCTTCATTCCTTGCATGACTGGAACAACTAACTGCTTGCAATCATTCATACAAAATCTCTCAAGAACAGTCTTTATATACTTACTCTAACTAAGCCAAAGTTTTCTATTCTTCCTATCCCAGGTTATCTCCATCCCCAGAATATACCTTGCTGCACCAAGATCCTTCATTTTGAACTTAGTAGACAACTGAGACTTAAGATCAGAAATCATTAGCTTGCTATTTCCTATTAACAACATATTATCAACATAAAGAGCAATAACAAGCACTTGATCACTTTCAGCTTTATAATATACACAATGATCAGATTTTGATCTCACAAATCCCAAAGATAATACAAAAGTATCAAATTTTTGGTGCCACATTCTAGGTGATTGCTTTAACCCATAGAGAGACTTCTTTAATTTGCATACCAGTTTTTCTTTACCTTTCTCAATAAAGTGCTTAGGTTGGGACATATAGATTTCTTCTTCAAGATCACCATAAAGAAATGTTGTCTTCACATCCATCTGTTCAACCTTTAAGCCATACGTTGTTGCAAGTGACAATAGAAATATAATGGACGTCAGCTTTGCTACAAGAGAAAAAATTTCCCCATAATCAATTCCCTCTACCTGGGAATAACCCTTTGCAACCAGTCTTGCCTTTTATTTTTCAACACTGCCATCCAGACCAATTTTTTTCTTAAATACCCATTTGCAGCCCACAGGTTTTTTGCCTTTAGGCAAGGGCACCAAACTCCAGGTTTCATTTTTATCTAATGACGCCATTTCCTCATCCATGGCTTCCAACCAAGAATCTGAATCAGACATTTTAATTGCCTCCTTTACAGTCCTAGGCTCATCAGTGCTAGAAATCAAGGCATAAGCACAAGTAGAATCAATTAATGAGAACCCATACCTATCTGGTTGTTTCCTTTCTTGAGTTGACCTCCTCACTGGTTGAGATTGAGGTTCTTCTTCTTTAGAACTTTCAGAACTACTTGAGCTCTCCTCAGTTTCAGGTACATTTTGAATTTTCAATTCCTCTTTCTCTGGTGTTGGAGGAATTGATGTTACATCCTTACTATTTTTAGACTTTGTCTCTGACTGCAGATCCAAGGTGGAAGGTTTCAGCTCTTGAAAGATTACACTCCTGCCGTATACAACCTTCTCTGTAACAGGATTCCAAAGCTTGTATCCTTTAATGTTAGCACTATATCTAATGAAAATACATTTGACAGCCTTGTTCTCCAACTTAGATCTTTTTACATTAGGCACATAAGCATATGCTTCACAGCCAAAGACTCTAATATGTCTAAGAGAGGGCTTCTTACCAGACCACGCTTTCAGAGGTGTCATATCAACAAGAGTAGAGCTTGGAGACCAATTAACTAAGTAATATGCAGTAGTAGTAGCTTCAGCCCAGAACTTCTCCTCCAAACTAGCACTACTAAGCATACTTCGTGCTCTCTCCATCACTGTCCCATTGAACCTTTCTACAACTTCGTTCTACTGTGGAGTATAAGGTGTATTCTTGTGTCTTTTGATTCAATGATCTTTACAGTATCTTTCAAATTCATCATAACAGAATTCACTGCCATTATCAGTCCTTAAGCATTGTATTTTTCTACCAGTCTGATTTTCAACAAGATTTTTAAACTCCTTAAATCGACTGAACACTTCTGATTTACCTTTTAAAAAATAAACAAATCCTCTCCTTGAATAATCATCAATGAACGACACATAGTATCTTGATTTAGAAAATGAAGGAACATTCACTGGACCAAACACATTTGAATGGATATAATCTAACAAACCAGAAGATTTATGAAGACTGTCATAAAATGAAACACACGGTGTTGCTTTCCATATATACAGTGTTCACAGAATTCAAATTCAAAATTACAATCTTCAAGCCCCTCAACAAGATTTTTGTTCTTCAAGGTTTTTAAACCTTTTTCTCCTATGTGGCCTAACCTATGATGCCAAAGCATAGTCTTTCTGCAAGAAATTTTACTTCCATAGAGTTTACATAATTAGGGATATTTCCCTCTATACCTCCATGAGCAGCTTTCAGTGACTTCGAAGAGACACTGTTACATTGAACAGCTTGTGCATCCAGCTTGTACAGGGTACCAATTCGAGCACCTCTAGCCAGCACCATTGAACCTCTAGTCATCTTGCAGCCACTTCCCGAGAACAAAACTTGTACTCCGATATCATTTAGCATACTTACAGACAATAGATTTTGCCAAACCTGGTATGTGCATAACATTATTGATCCCCTTTATTCTACCATCAGGGAATTGGATTCTGACTCTTCCACGGCCAACAATTTCCAAGGTTGAATCACTCACCAAGTACAACTTTCCACCATTGTATTCTTCATACTTTGTGAACCATTCTCTATGAGATGTCATGTGGAATGATGCTCCAGAATCAATCAACCAGGCATCATCTGATGCCTATGTAGCCAAGGCTGCAATGAAGGCGTCACCATCACTATGAGAAGAACCATTATTGGAAGAGCCCTTCTTCTTCTTTTTCTCCTCTTTACAATCCTTCCGACATGACCAGGTTGCCCACAGTTCCAGCACTTCACTTTGGACTTTTTGGAGATTTTGATCTCCCTTCTAATTTTGATTTGGACTTCTTGTCCTTCTTCTTTCCTTTCTCCTTTGACCTTCCTCTGACAGCAAGAGCCTCCTTTGCCATCTCAAAATATTTTCTTCTCATCTCTTTTGACAACAAAGAACCAACAACATCTTCCATCTTGAAACTGGATGTTGTACTCCCAATAGCCATCACCAGATGATCCCATGAGTCTGGAAAAGAACATAACAAAGCATACAACGATCCTCTTCTTCAATATTTACACCAATAGATGTTAATTGTGCAAGCAGCATGTTAAATGCATTCAAATGATCAGCTACAGACCCTCCTTCCTACATCCTCAAAGAGTAGAGCTTCTTTCTCAGGAACAGCTTATTCACCAAGGATTTCCCTTGATAAATAGACGCCAGTCTCTTCCACAAGAGAGAAGCAGTCTTCTCTTCATGCACATTGAGAAGAACTGAGTCTGTCAAACAGAGCCTTATCAACCCCTTCCTTTTCTATCTGCAAGGTCCCATTCTTCTTGCTTCATGCCTGTAGGTTTAGTTCCAAACACAGCAAGCCAAAGGTCTCGATCTACTAAGAGATCCTCCATCTTGAGTTTCCACAATTCAAAGTTACTACCATTGAATTTCTCTATTTCAATCTTCCCAGATGAACTAGACATCTTAATCTGTAAATAGAAATAACAATCTCTACAAAACTCCCACTGAACAGTATTGATACAAAAAACCCAATGTACCCCCAAGGATAACACAATTGGCTAGGCTCTGATACCACTTGTAAGAAAAAATTAGATGCGGAAAACAATTCTCCTAACGTCAATACCTCATGAAAGAATGCAAAAGTACTTTTAAATTTTTAATTATAGTCAAGTTAAGATGCACTATGAAACATATTACAGAAATAGAGTATTTGACAATCACATATGAACACCATATATGTGGGAAAACCCTTACAGAGAAAACCCACCACACCAAGAGAAATCACTTTGTATTACAGTAATCAAAATTACATACAACTCTAGACTTATCTTTTTGGTGTCATTATACAGTAGCATTCATCATGAACCTTCTTCAAACAGAAAAACTTCCAAGTTATAGCCTTTACAGATTTTAAATCCTTCACTGATATAGTTTGAATTCTTCACACTTGTTGATCGAACTACTATCCAACCCCAAGCATTTGCAACTTGCAACTATATCCATGTCAAATTTTTTCTGTAGAACTTCCTTACAGAACCGTCGCAACTGACTATCTTCCAACTGTTCCCCTTCAGCTCCTTCTATTCATCCACGAGACTCCACATAGGATGGTCAACCATTCAACAAAATTCGTATTGTATTGGCCTCTCAGTGAGACACTAACTGTGTCTCGCCGATGCCACATTGACCTCATATCGATGTCGCTGAAAGCCTCTATAGTCACCAAGATATTACATCGAGCTCCAAGAGATACACCGAGACATCATGTAGTCACCCTAACTTATTGCTTTCGCTAGAGGGTCATAGCGAATCACTAAGGTTACACCAAAGTCCCCAAACCTATCGAGCACCAAGTAGAAGTCAACAAGACTCACATCTATCACCGAGAGTTCATACCGAACAACTTGAGTTACACCGAGAACATAAACCTGTTAGCCAAAAAATTGGCTTTCACCGAGACATCATACCGAGATCCATATGTTTCACCGATGACCAACTATTGCCAAGAGCTACCCCGATAGCCATCAACTATCGGCAAGACATTTGCCATTGCTAAGAGGTTTCTCCGATAGCTTTAAGTTACACCGAAGGCTTCCAACACAACGAGCTATCAGCGAGACATTTAACTCTCGCTAAGACTTCTCACCGAGCCTGCAAAGTCACTCTGATGATCTACCTATCACTCTTTGTTAGTAATACATTCACTGTTCGCTAAGACGTCTTCCCAAAACATTAGGGTTATCCCGAAGACATCAACACATACACTGTCGGCAAGAGAATAACACTTTGCTGAGACATCTTAGCGAGATCCTTCAGTTTCACCAAAGATCACAGTCGCCAAGAGTCTCACCGATGCACAATTGAATGGCCTGTTGGCCAGAGGTCTCCCGATCGCTCTGATGTCATAATGAATACATCATGCTACAACAATAAACTCCATAGTGCAACCTTTCAGCAAGACAATGGCAAGGTCACAGTGACCTGTTCATAAATGAATAAAGCAAACTGCTAGTTGGACAGACATGGAACCTATCACACCAACTTGGCACTCAAGGAGGTTTCAGCCTGTAATGTTTGAGGCACATATTTCCAACACTTCCAACTGCAGCCTACTTCCAAGAATGGATGGTATACTTCATTGAAGAGATTCTCCATGGAGAGACCAAGTTCTATTGGGGCAGGATAATTAGTGACCGCTTCCACGAGCAATTCATGGCCATAAAGAAAACCTCCAGGTTTTACATGACATCCTACTATGTGATTGAAAATAATATGCGTAATGAAATGAAATAAATACTATTCAAGCACACCAATAAGACATTGTATTCAAAACAAAAAATAAAAAGACAAGGAGATGCAAACTCAATATTCTATTTCGATTGTCGTTCTATTGTCCTCTATCTTCATTGTTTTTGTTGATTCCATCTTTTGCTCTCAGATTTATGTGCTAGGCTCAACAAACTTTCCTCCTAAAGAATGAGATTTAAATATGATGCATGATGCAAGATTAAGTCATGATATGAAATTGGACTAATATGATTGAAGTAAACATGATGCTATGATGCTAGAATGCTAAATGAATTAAATGCATGAGCTCTAATTAATCACCTGTCCCCAATGCTTAGATTCACACAGGTATTTATAGAGTTTTTCGAAGGATTTTGATTGGCTGTCTTGATTGACGGTTGTGATAATTCCTGGCAGATCGAATGGCTGAAGATGGATGAAACTGAAGAGAAAATAGAAGAAAACTTGAAAACAAGATTTTTCTATTTTTATGAAAGAGAAAAAGATAAGATAAGAAATCATCTTTCTTTAAAAGGATAAAAGAAAGATTTAAAAGCTGATAAATAATGAATTAAAAATTCAATTATTTATTTGTGGATGATATTCAGCTTTTTCTTAATTAAATGAAATATTTAATTAAGCTTTTAAAGAAAGTAGAAGAAATTTTGTGATAAGAAGAAAGCTTTAATTAGGATTTTTGAAGAAAGCAGAAGATATCATATTTAAATAAAATATTTAATTATGATATGAGAAGAAAACAGAAGATTTCACAATTAAATAAAATATCTAGTTGTGATTTAGAAAGAAAGCATAAGATCTTTAATTAAATAAGGTTTATTTAATTAAATCACATTTATGAAATTAATTAAATGAAACATTTAATTATTTAGAAGAAGAATTTAAAATAGAAGAAAGAGATATATTTAAACTTAATTAAATCAAAAGATTTAATTTATATTCAAACAATGATAATTAATTTAAATAAATAAAATGCATTTATTTAATTAATTAAGTGGACGTATGAAAATAATTAAATAAAATAAATTTATTTAATTATGAAAGAAGAATAAGATGAATGAACAATATAATTAAATTAATGAAATTTAAGCATATGTAGAGGACTTTTAGATAAATTATTAAATAATAGATATTTAATTAATTGCCAGGATTATAGACGACCATTTTTATGCGTATACACCTAATTGGTCTATTCACTAGCCGAATGGGTACAATATAGAGGTTTGTTCAGAGCTTTGGATGAGGAACCAGGCAGGGAGCTAAAGGTCTATGATAAATACCCTCAATTACAATTCATAAACTTCAAGAGGGATTACTGACGGTCAATGACACTTTCATAGGTCATATCATCAAATTGCTCAGGGGTAACTTCGAGAGGAGAGTCTCTCATAGTGCTCGTGTTTTCCTTTTTGTTCATCCAATATAAGTTGCCTCAGTATCCCACTGACTGGATAATACTATTAGAACTCTCTAGGCAACTACGACATGTGCATGACCTTTTAAGCAACAAACATAGGGCAAGGATTCCTTATTCCCTTTCTTTCTGTCAAGGGCTATACGAAATGGATACCTATCAATGTGCTAACAATTCAGAGAAAGAATTGGCTGAATACCATTTCAAACCCCACACTGCCCGGCCACAGATGGATCCCTATAGCCATATCAAGAAGGCACTTGGACCCGAGTACGCCCATCTACATAGCGTCGAGGACTTTTGGTCTAATTGCAATGATGATAATGAAGTGCGCTTGAGGAACTATATGTGGATGACCACATATTTTGTAAAAAGATTCAATCTATTCCCTATACTGGATTAGGTGGAGGAGGATGAAATCATAGTCATGGATCCTCGGTATAATGCAGTCGCTAATCTCTCGCTGGCACTGATTGACTGGGATGAGCAGGAGGTTGAAAACCTTGACATTTTAACCAAGCTCGTCGAGGCTCGAACAAAAGAATGGATTGACGAGCAAGTTTTCCAATTGAAGCAACAAGGGGTCATTCTAACCTATGAGGGGCTGGAGAACGAGCCAGTGAGTGAAACAGACAGTGGGATAGTTGTTGCCCCATGAGGAGAAACTTTGAAATCCCCTCCAGTTACCAAGTCAAGGGAAAGAAAAGAGACTGATGAGCAACAGCCCAATCCCAAGGTATATACCAGAAAGTCCTCGAAAGGTGAACCTTCCAAGAAACACAAAAGATCAGGCAGTCTCACAGAGATTCCTGCTATTCAAGAAGATCCACTCCATGAGGGAGAGGAAATGGAGGTTGAGCAACCGAAATCTCCACCTACTACCTCTACTACTTCTGCCTCTTCGCCTACTTCGCAGACCATGATAGCTACTTCCCCACCTGCAGTGGATATCTTGGTCCACCTTGCTTCTTCTTCACCTACTGGGTAGGTTGTAATGATTAACTCTTCTTCTACCACCACCTCTCCACTCTCTTCTACTTCCATGTCCCTGACTGCATCCCTCTCATTAGTGATAGCAACAAGGCCAATACCCACACTCTCACTTTGAGAAGCCTTCTCGCGGCATATGCAAAATGTTCCCACAGAGCTTTCTGAAGTATTGATGAATTCGGCCATCCAAGCTGCCCTAGCCCATGTTCTAGCCAACATTCCTACCTCAACCCCTCTGACTGAACCACCAAAGATGAAAGCCATGATGCAAATATCATAGGAGTTGGAAAGGCAAGAAAAGGAAATGACAAGGGTGTTGGAGGAGGAAGCAAATGATTACCATGAACACCCAGAGCACCAGCACTTGCAAATTGATAAGGTGGTCTGTGAAGAGGAAGAAATAGAGTCTTCTGAAAGTGATGAAGAAGAAGATGCTGACACCAAATACATTGTGAAGACTTTTGATGTAGACCTCAAGGAAGAGTTGGCTCGACAATTGAAGGATGTTGGAGAGGAAGTAGAATATCTACTTTCTAAAGAAGAAAGGGAGCCAAGTGATAAAATGGAAGAAGATTCTAAACTTCCAACTGGAGAACAAGAAGAAATCTCCAAGCCCAGTGAAGAAATGTATCTCTCGATGGAACAAGAAAGACAAAAAAAGAAAGAGAAAGATGTGCCACTTCGGCACAAGGAGGAGGAAAATAAAAGGGAAGATAAACCCGAGGAAGAGTCTAAAATAGGTAAACTTGAGATGGAGTCTCACGGGGAGGAACATCCTGAGAAATATGAGCATGAGGCTGAAGAAGAGGAGAATAGCTACAAAGAAGAGGACAGCCCCAAGAAGAGCACACCCACCAAGTCCTCGATCAAAGACACATTGTTGATTTAGGAATCTGATGAAGAAGAAGGAGAAGACACGAGAGCAGAGCAAGAAACTCCAGGTGACAAAGAGATTGAAGTTAGGAGGAGAAAAGAAGAAGGTGATCATGAATCACCCAAGGAAGAGTCTCAGATGCACGAGTGGTTGGAGAAGCAACTAGAAAAGAATACCTCCACCTCAAAAGATCCAAAAGTAAGATTGGAGGCCATTTTGGCCCGAGCTCAGATCAGCACCAAGAAAGAAAAGAAGCCTAAAATTAGATCAAAGCTGACAATGAATGCCTCTGGATCTAGAACCATGCAAGTAGCCACACCGGTGGTGGGAGAAGAATGAATAAGCTACAATGTCTCCACCATTGACCTGGGAATAGCCTTGAGAGAGCAGAAAATTGATCACCTTCAAGAATCCATTGCCACAGTGGTACATCTAATGCAGAAGGACAAGCTCTCAAAATAGGAACTTAAGGCACAGGTGGCTGATTTGATAGCCTTTATCTAGCAATGGTCATCCACGGAAGATTTTCCTATGACATCCTCAACTCTGCCATAGCTATTGTCCAAAGAGAAAATTGACAAGCTTGAGAAAAGGAAGAACTGGACCAATACTACGGAGGATTGGTTTTGACAGGTTCTATACGTTGGAAACATGGGTATTAATCGTGTTGTCAGGATAGCAAATAAGTTCTTGGAAGTACAAAAACACCTAGAGGGAACACGGAAGTTTTGCACTAACTTCCCAGGGATATATGAGTCCACTTATCCTAAAATTGAGGCCATCCTCAAGCTGCCTCAGAAAGCATGGGAAAAAGAGCTTGCATTCACAGAGGATGATCACTGGCTAGTAGATATGTGGAAAATGGACTTCGACCATAGAAAATAAATATTGGAGCAAGTGCTCCGCAAGATGGAGCCTGGCATTGATTGGAAAAAGATGTTAGGACTGATTGTGTTCAGTATTTGAAGTTAATGATAGGTTATGAAATGTCTGCCATCGAGATTGATCCAGAAAATATAAAACCTTATTTCCAAAAGATGGAAGCTGGAATGTCGAGCGAGCTCACCACAGATTTCATGAGTTTTGTTGCTCGAGCTTTCACCCAATCAGAAAAGGTCAGGGAAAACACTACCAAGTATGATGGAGATTGGGATACGCTCACAGAACGATCCAAGCAGTGGAACTACCAAGTGCTCCAATCTAACATAATGGAGGTTGATAAGCTCCAAGCATTAATCAGCAAGCTTATTGAGTATGCCACTTTAAAGAAGTAGGAGGGAAACCCAATCATTGATGACAAGTTCCTCACAAAGTAGCTACAGCAAAGGAAATCAGCTAGAAGACAAAGTGCTATAGTGCTGCCACAAGAGGATGAAATAGGGAAAAAGAAAAAGAATGTATTTTAAATTGTAATATATTTGGGGGTAGGTGAAACCCTACTTTGTAGTGGATCTTGGCCACAAAATGCAAATCAATCTTAGCCATTCATTTTTCTTTTTGAACACTATAAATAGGGGGTCTCCTCTCATTTTCAAGAGAGAGTTGAGCTGTTGTAAAGGCATGTTGCAAAAAATTTCATAGAAGTTCATTGGCTTTTGGTGGACTCTTGAGTTTCTATTGCATGTTACATGGTTCATCTCCCATAGTTAGTAGATTTAGATAGATTTACTTTGTTGTTCTTTATGGTTTTAGATTACTTTGGTAGATTAGTTAATGTTGTTCAATGGTTGTGAAGATTTCTGTTGTGTTGATGCCTTTCCTTTCCATACATTTTGTTGTTTGTTGATGGTAGACAGCTATGTAAAGTTAGTCTGGGCATAGATTAAAAGTTGCTCCAAACTTTTATATTTTTTTCATGCATGTTTATGGTGAATGAATGGTAGAATATTTGAAGTCCTTAGAAGCTTGCACAAATTTCATGAGACTATGAACTAATTTGGTTAAGTGAAATTTTGTTTTAAGGAAGTTGTCCTAGCTATCCACAGTAGAGCCCTCCATGATCACTGTTCATTGCTAGTTTTAGATCCAAGAACCTCTTATCTTCCCTACCCTTTTTCTTTATTTTTTTAATAAGTAGCCTATGCAAAGGTTCATTGCACATTGTAAAGCCAAATCTTAAGATAAAATAGGAGTTTATGATTGTTGTTCGAACCTATAGCAAACTGCACTCTAACTTCCCATCTAAGGAACTCCATTTTAAGATTTATCTCATCTTCAGCCAAACTCCATAAGCCACCTTGTGATTACCAAAAAAATCACATCAAACATCAAATTAGAAATTTCATGCACGTCATGACTTGACACCCTAGAGACCTTGGGGTAGCGATTGGTAATTTGTTTGCGAATTTCTACCTTTCAAGAGAGGTAGTGCACCTACGCACTACATGTGTTGAGAAAGTGTACAAAATACCCATCAATAGAACTGGCACTAGAAGGAGGGCACTGAGTTAAACTTGATCGAATTGGATCATTTTCTCTTGAAAGATTCAAAAGAATTTTAAGGTCAACACCAAACAAAGGGGAATTTCAAGAGTTGCATCCCCCCACAAGGGCTAAGCGAACCAAGGGAGGGGATTTAGCCTCTCCCTCCATATCTTCCACTTCTCTTCCACCTTAACCTTCCTCCACCTTTCATCCATCCTCCACTTAGCCACTCCAAACTACCTATGGGCTTCATCCTTCCCACAACTGGGGAGTGGCCTCCACCCCGGCATTCCAAGCCCAAGGTGCAATCCCAATTGCCACTGCCCCTATTCAGCCCCAAGTTACTATTCCCCAATAGAAAATACTGCCTCCGCCTCCCCTCATGGCTTGGTTGGCGTAAAACCCTTCTCCATTGCACTTCAATGCTTACCATGACATGCCCAAGAATTTGGAGAGCTTCTGCACGAAGTTCAATCCTTGCAATCCACAGAGGACGGCAAAAGAACACATTAAGATATTTGAAACAGCAATAAAAGATATGCAGATCGATCATGAGGATGTGATGTGTCAACTCTTTCCATACTCATTGGGAGAAGAATATTTTTATTGGTATATCAACCTATCGAGGGGGTCCATTACTTCATAGGACCTTTTGATGAATGCGTTCTTGTAGAAATACAAAATTTTGATCAGCCCTTCAGAGCTGTACTGCCAGTTTATGTCCGTCCATAGGGAAATCAATGAACCAATCAGCTCTTTCAATGATTGTTTCCATCACACCTACATGAGGCTTCAAGCCTTGTATGTGCTCAATGATGTTTTCACCTTGTCCATCTATTATGTAGCGCTAGATAATCTTACATCAACATTGGTAAAAAGAATGCACCTACCACTCACCAGGCTAGTGGATGCCTATTCAGAGGCTGTCATTTCTAGTACCGATTTGGGATAGAAAATTTCTAGTCCACTTCCCTCATTGGGTCTAGTGGCTCATCTGATGTAGGTTCAAGGGTTCAACCAAGTGTTCGATCAGCATTCACCTCTTATGAACTAGGTGCCTCAGCTGCCTATAGTCCCACATCTAGGACAGTCGATGAATCAAGCGCCTCCCGTGCCTCCCTACTTGCAATCCCAGCAATAGTAGACCTAATCCTAGGCTCCCTAACAGAAACAAGCGCACTCTTAGCTTCCTCAAGCCCCATTATACTTGCAAGGGCCAGAATTTCCCCTAGCACAACAAAATCAGCCAACTGCACCGCCCGTTTTTCTTCAAAATCAAGTGTCGCAACCGAGCAATATCGAGAAAGATCGACTCGATAAGCTAACTGGAATGATTAATAAAATGTCAACAGAGATGACACACCTAAGAAATTAGAATCATCAATTGCAGGCCTCTCAACACAACCTTCAAGCTAACTTCAATCGGGATAATAAGGATAACAAAGATAGTAGGGATAACCGTGAAGCAAGTACCTCTTCAAGACAAAATTATGAGTGAGGGTAGAATTCCAATCAAAATTTTGAAAGGAGACCCTCCCAGAGGCATAACTGAATGTGGAATACAAGGCCCAACAATGGGGGTGTTCCCACTCCTCTTGATCAACCTGCCAACAATGAGAAGATGACTACTGGAGTGCACCTAGTTGAGGCTGCCTTATCCAGATGGTGTTGGATTCATAAGACAAGCAAGCATTCTGAGTTAGACTATCCTGAGTTCCAAATAGCCATAGAAATATTTCAAGTGGAGGTCCAGAACATAGTTGACAGTGCAAGTTGTAGAGACATTATTTCATCTGAGCCATATGACTCCTATCTTGTAGTCAACTAGGCTCCATTCCCGCGGAGTGACTGCAATGAGTAGAGGTTGAGACCACCGATACCAAGAATGAAGAGGTACAAGAGGTGAGTAACGAAGAAACCTTGTCTCAGCTTTTTGCTTTCGTAGATAATGGTTCAATGGATGAGGAATAATTATATGTAGACAAGGTTCAAATGTTCCACCAGAGAGAAACTCCATACTATCTTACGAATAGGCAGGTGGGTGGGCCTTTTACGACTTCCACTCCACCCAATAACTTTATCACCCCACCTGACCCAAATGCTAGCAACAATCCTGGTTTCCCTCATGTGCCCACTCAATATCTCAACAAGGATAGGCCATCAAATCAGACTCAAAGCCAGCCACAAAATCAGCCTCGAGGTCAACCCCATAGCCAAATAAAAGCCCATCCCACTAGCTTTGCCATAGGCAGAGCCTTTGAAGCTGAAATCGAGCAAATGGGCGAGTATCTTGTAGAAGAGTTCAAGAAAGTCAAGATTAACTTGTTTGACTTTGAGTTACTTAAGGTTCCTATAGTCAGGCATGCCTTTTTTAGAGTTCTAAATGGAACTCCATCTTCTAAGGTAATACAGGAAATACTAACCAAGAGAGTCTCTTTCGAAGACCCTCCAAATGAACCTGTTTTTCAACAAATTCATGGCAAGAAGGCAGATCCACCTCAAGTTCAGTTGACGAGTAGGCAGTTTTCCAAAGAACCAAATCAGAACAATAGGAAAAACCCCAAGGATCATCCCTCTGGGCAGACTAAGGACAAGGTTGGTGATAAGAATAAAGCTCAAGTAGCTTAAATAGATACACCTATGGGCCTCTTCCAAGGAAAGTTGGAAACACCGCCTTTCCTCACCACTATCAGGATATTCGGAAAGAATTTGCACAATTGCTTGATTGACTCTAGAGCATTAGCCAATGTCATTCCCTTAGCAGTATCTAAAACTCTTACGATTACCCCCACTCCTTCAAGGAGAAAGGTGACCCAACTTGACAAAAGTGAGGTAAACATCATTAGAGAGATGAATCAGATCCCAATGCAGATTGTTGTGGACCCAAGGGTGCAACAAGTTATTGATATACAAGTTGCGGATATCCCAGACACATGGAATTATCTTGGGACGGGACTTCACAATGGATATGCTACAATAATTTTTTCTCACATGTGGCTATCATGGAAGGGACTGCCAAATCATATTCGCATAGATCGAGAGCCATGCATGAAATTCATGATCACGGAATACAACAACACCACCAATGAAGTGTTGTTTGCTGAAACGGAATTGGGAAATTACCCTTTTCTTATCAAGAAGAAGAACTACCTATGGAAGTATTCCTAGTACAATGCAGTCCTCCAACCAACCTGGTCCATGCACCTCAAAGTCCAAAAATGTTAGTGGAACTAGAAGATGAAGAGCCTTATGAAGATGGAAAATTTGGATTGTGAGATGGTTTCCAAGACTTCATGGAGAAATGCATGCAAGACCAACTCATCCTAGAGGCTAGAATGAATTTCCAAGACCTCTTACTACCAAGTTGGTGCAGGGTACACAACGCTGCCCACTTTGAGTTTGAATGTTGCTTGTGCCAAATAGCAATGGAACAAGTTAAGGGATTAGTTGCTCCTCAGAAGGAGATGCCAGTGGGGAAGACTGCCCCCAATCATATCAAACCAACACCTACTGCAGAGGTTGTAGATGATAGTTCGCAGCCTAAAGGGAATGATTGCCTCATTGGCCCTGGCGTCAAAGAGCCTTCCAAGTTCTAAACATTACACTTCAATGGATCCAAGTCAAAGCAAGGAGCCGGTGCCAGATTTGAACTCATCATCCCCACGGGTAAAACCTATTTCGCTGCCCATAGACTCCAATTATATTGTACCAATAATGTAGCGGAATATGAAGCTTTGGTCCATGTTCTTTTGATGGGCTTAAGGAAAAATGTTAAAATGTTGCAAGTTTTCGGTGATTCTAAGTTGGTGGTCAAACAAGTTAGGAAATTGTACTCTTGCCATGACAGAAGATTGGAAAACTATAGGCATAGGGTCTAGGATCTATTAGAGGGTCTAGATGCATTTAATATATAGCTAACCCCATGATCTCAGAACCATACAGTTGATGCTTTGGCCCAAGTAGCCAGCACTTTGCAACCCTTGTCCCTCTCGGTCCTTAAGAAATTCACAGTTAAGTTGACTTCTACCCATCTTTTCTGGACAACATCACTCATTTCCAGGTATTCAATGATGATAAGAATATCCTAGAATTCATCACAAGCTCTGACGTGTTTTCCACACAAATAATTGATGAAGAAGACCTAGAGGAGGTTGAATTAGATATAGGAGTTATTAACCTTAAAAAAAACACTATCCCCAGAGGTATGGTTTAGCTTGAATGCATTTTTTACTTGGATTAGATCAAAGATCAAGATCATAAAGCAAAGAAGGAATCCATAAGCAATCAGTGTGCCACCCACAACCTCAGAATGGTTGAGGAGGTCAAAAATGTGTTTATTGGCAATGTGTGTACTGCAGAAGAAAAGAAAGGAATCGTCAATGCTTTGAAAAAATATCACGACGTGGTGGCATGGAGCTATGAAGACCTGAAGACTTATGACACTTCCACCATCACACATACCATCCCTCTCAAGCCTGACGCCATTCCGACAAAGACAATATCCTATCAACGCCTTATTGGAGACCATCATTTACAAAGAGGTGTAGAAGCTCCTTTCAACAAGGATTATTTTCCCAGTAAGGTACTCCACATGGGTGGCCAACTTGGTCCCGATTAGAAAAAAGAATGGAGAAATCAAATTGTGCATGGATTTCCGCAATTTGAATAGAGCTTCAGAGAAGGACAACAATCCAGTGCCTTCATTGGATGAGGTGCTACAGATTGTTAATGGATCACAAATGATGTCCTTCCTCGATGGGTACTCCGGGTACAACTAGGCAATGGTACAGTATGAATACCGCCATAAGACAGCGTTCACCAAAAAGTGGGGGACCTTCGCTTACAGAAGGATGCCATTCGATCTCATCAATGTCGGATCCACTTTTCAACATGCCATGGACATAGCCTTCAAATACTTGATTTGAAAATGTATAATCATCTACAAAGATGATTTAACCATGTTCTCTAAGAAGCAGAATGATCACATCTCTGATTTGTGCAAGGTATTTCAAAGGTGTTGGGAGTTTGGAGTTTCTCTTAACCCGAAAAAGTGCATCTTCGAGGTAACTAAAGGGAGATTTCTTAGGCATATCATTTCAAAGAGGGGAATATCCATAGACCCTAAACACATCCAATCCCTGTTGAAGATTCTGCTGCCAAGCAGCAAGAAAGAACTCAAATCTTTCTTCAGAAAGATTAACTTTGTGAGAAAATTCATCACTGGCTTTACTGAAATTGTCAAGCCCCTCAATGGCATGTTGAAAAAAGATGCTAAGATCGAGTGGACTCCAGAAGCAAAGAAATCCTTTGAAGAAATTAAGAAAGCAATTGTTGAGGCACCTATCCTAGTTAGCCCAGATTATCTGAAGTCATTTTACATTTATTCATTTGCTTCAGATCACTCGTGTGCCATCATTTTGACTCAGAAAGACAACGAAGGGAGTGAGAACCTGGTCGCCTTCATGAGTGCTCTCTTGAAAGATGTTGAGCTAAGATATCACAATGTGGAAAAATAGGAATATTCCCTTGTCAGAGGATTGAAGAAGTTACGGCATTACATCTTACACAACCAGGTGTTTGCCATAGTTCCCAACCCAACAGTAAAGAAATTACTTATGCAAAATGAGTTGGGAGAATGAAGAGCAAAGTGGGTCACATTGCTACAGGACTACGACATGGAAATTCAGCCCATGAAATTAGTAATAGGGTAGGAACTCACTCAAACAATAGTTGAAACGGCTACAAAAGCAGGGCTCGAACTTACAGTGCAGTAGTATCAGCTTGAGGATGTTTCCCCAGGGGCGTGGTACGATGACATAGTCTATTATCTATTGAACCACAAGTGTCTGCCTCGCTTACAGGGAGTTCAAAAGCATGCTCTTAGGCTGAAAAGTAGTAGCTACATGCTGCAATGATCCATATTGTACAAGAGGAATCATGAAGGTATCTATCTGAGATGCCTTGGCAAAAAAGAAGTTGACCGGGTTTTGAAGGAATTTCATGACAAGTGTGGCACCAGTCATGGATTGGGTCCATTCACCACACATCAAATCTTACGGGCCAGCTACTATTGGTTGAAAGTCTTCAAGGATGCTCACAATCATGTCTGCATGTGCCATATATGTCAGACCGTTGTGACCAAAGAAAAGAATGTTGTTGTCTTGTTGCAACTTGTCTTGGAGGTGAGAACGTTCGTGCAATGGGGTCTTGACTTCATTGGTCCGGTAAGCCCACCATCACCTGTAGGACACAAGTACATTCTAATTGGTTTTGATTATTGCACTAGATGGATAGAAGTTGTTGCATGTAGGCAATGTACAACTGAGGTAGTTACGAATTTTCTTGAAAGTTTCATTTTAAATCGTTTTGGCCACCCCTATGCTTTGGTGTGTGACAATGGCCCTGCATTCTCCTCGCTTAGGTTTTCTAGGTGGGCCTTTGATTATGGAATTTCCCTCAAATTCTCATCCAACTATTACCCCTAGGGCAATAGCCTAGCCAAATCCACCAACAAGAACCTAATCACTGAAATCAAAAAACTACTTGACAGGAATCCCAAGGACTAGAACACCCAGCTTTGTTTCACCCTTTGGGCAGATCGCACCCGCCACAAGGTTTCCCTTGGTGATTCCCCATTCCATCTTGTCTATGGCCTAGAACCAATATTCCCAATCCACTTGAAGATTCCCACCCTCCAATTTATCAATGACTTTTATGGAGGGGATCGTAGGGAAACTCGCTTAGCTAAGCTACTGCACTAAGAAGAAGTACGTGATAGTGCAATAGAAAAAAAATTCAAACATCAGGGCATAGTCAAGAGATTGTTTGACCGTAGATCCAAAGTTAAGGCCTTTAGAATCACAGATTTAGTCCTGTGTTGGGACAAGGCCCATGAGAAGAAAGGGGGACATGAAAAATTTGACAAGCTCTGGCTTTGTCCCTTTCAAATAGCTGAAATCCTGGGAGACAATGCTTTCCGCCTAAAGACCTTAACTAGTGAAGACATCTCATTGCTTGTCAATAGGCAGCACCTAAAACATTACTTCCAAGCCTCAGGTCTTTTGAGCTGCTCTTTTGTAAATACTTGTACATAGATTAGTTTAGATTTCTCTTGGTTTGCTTTCCTTTTGTTGCTTTATGTTGCTTGCATTTTGCCTGTTTCCCGCCTATTTTTCTTTTGACGAGGGTGTTCTTCATTTCTGCTATGGTGGTCATGCCTGTTCAATGAACGGTTCACTTTGTTGCCCGTCCTTAGTGTTCTTTGACTAAATATTCACCCCCAACCCTTGGCCTTTTATAAAAACCTTGGAATGATTTCCTCATTTGAAATCTGCCTTAGAACTCGACCCTTGGTTGAATCTTTCTATGTTCATCTCCGATTCTACACAAAATACATATTAATTATTTCCAAAGGACTATGCAGTAGCTATTAAGAAAAAATCTCAAATATGTTCCAGTGATCACTGTGGTTCCCAAACCCATAGTAAGCTTCAATGTTTACATGGTTGAGAAATAAAAGAAGAAAGTATTAAAAGAAGTATCAAAAGAAAGAAAAGAAAAGAAAATGATAAAATCAAGCAACCATATGGGTGTGTGGGTAACTCTACCAGGGCTATGGATGCCTAGTTGGTAGTAGAGAAATATCCATGGGGTCACAGTGACAACTCTGCTGGGGCTATGGATGTCTAACTAGTAGCAGGGCAATGTCTAGGTTAATTTTAGAGTCGGACGATTCATGTAGCTTGCTCAGTCTGATTAGCTATTGTTTGTTATGGTTTCTAAGGAAAAGGAAATGAATTCACTGAACACACACTTCTGATATGTTTTGTAGGTTGATTCAACTAAGGATCTCATTCTCTCAATTCACTTTTGGAAGTCGGCCCCTAGTCTGTGAAGCCAGAGATTATGGGTTCTAAATGAGTAATTATCCTCAGAACACTCGGGAGTGTTCCCCAATAGAGTTTCCCTTTGTTGTGACCTCAGCACACATGCCCCATTTGGAACAGGGACCCTCTCTTTCCTTCACTTTTTTGGGTTGCTTTTGTTGTTGTCTCATTTTGCGTGCCCCCCTGTTTAGTGTTCAAAATGGTCACTAAGTCCCAAAAGTTCATCTTGAGTCAACCATGTTTCACCTCCCTTAAATTTTCTAAGTCCTTCGTCTTGGCAGGTCCCTAGCTCTTGTTTTCCTTAATGTTTCAAAACTGTCGTCCATGGGGCTCGTCTTCCCAGCCTACCAGATTGCCCCTCCTAGGTTTCTGTCGCATGTTTGTTGTTTCTAACGGTCGTTCATTGGCAGCATTCCACTCATCAGGCCTTGGGCCCTTCTTCGCTGGTGTTTTTCCACCAAACTTTCAAAATGGCTATCCGTTGACGGCGTTCTGACCATCGGACCCCGGTATTCCCACAGATGTTTTCAAATCAAATCTCACCAACCTCTTGGTTCATCGTACATCCATTTATTACTGGCATTTAATGCCTTAACTTCTATAAATAGCTAGCTCTAAACTATCATTTTCACATGTCAGTTTGATTAGATCAATTCTGAGCAAGTCAGAGAGCCATCTCCCATCACCGCCTTCGAGCTCGACAAGCCTCACAGCCAATTCAACATGTTTATTAGTTGGTTCATCATCTGCATTCATCAGGTTCTTGAGGTGAGTTCATCACCCCACCCCGCTTCATGTTTTCTTTGATTTCTTCCTAAAATGATGAAATTAAAAGAGAAAACCACGGCGCACAAAACCCATGTGACAAAATATAGAAAAACTTCACGAATCACCTACAAGACGAGTGTAGAACCTCAACTCTCTAGCATTATTCTTGAGCCAAAGCATTCATGCTTTTCCGGCCCACAGCTTCCCATCACTGTCGTTAACATTTGAAAATAGGTAAAACTTGTAAATGGTGAACCTATCATTTGGGCCCACCACCGCGGAAGCTCCTATCCCCTCACCACTAAAGGGCTCAAAGCTATGCGGGTTCGTCTCCTCAGGATTCTATCCCCGGGACGCCACCCATGGTTCGTCATTCCAAACAACTTTCTAGCCCCAACCTCCTAGCCTCTAGACCCCAGCCCTTCAATTTCCCTATGGTCAAATTTGGTAAAATCTCAAGTTGATGTATAACTCGGACTCTGCCTTGCAAACTTCTATTGTCGGAATTCCATCATCATTTCGCAACTCTGTGACGGCATTCTAACCCCATCCATCTGACCTTTGGGTCCTGCTCCTTCACCCACCACGTAACATTGAATTGAGAGCGACCAGGTGCCAAGTAGCCTTGGGGTCCCACGTCATGGACTTCCATCCACAGGCTGCCATGCCAAACCCACCATCCTTAACGACCACTATCATCCAACATTCCCACCTCCAGGACCCGATTCATTCATAGCCACCAAAATGAAAAAACTGAAAGAAGTGAACCATTACGGGTCATCTCCATCAAGACTCCCTCCTATCCCAGCCTTTACAAAGGAGAAAGATACTCTCGTCTTCCTGGCCTCTGGAGCCCGACCTCGCCTCAGTTGCTAAATTTTCAAAAGATCAGCAAATTAAACATGATGGCCGCATCCCCCTCCACACCTGATTCCTCAGGTGGCCCCCATTAGATATCTGCATGTTGTCCACCATCCTTAAATGGAAAACACCCAACGTCTTTTCACCCCCTCAAGCTCGAACTTCCCAAATGCCAGGATATGAGGTTGAATGCCCTCCAGACCCACAGGTCCCGCCAGGCAAAACTTTTCCCCTGGAATTCCATCTCACCATAGCCATTCCAAACAACAAACCTCAAATGGCCAACCCTCCTCCCAGTTCTGAGTGCTCGAAAGGTGATCAAAATGCCCTCTGATCAACAAATTGATTTCGACCCACATGTTAAAATAGGCCATTCCCCTCAATGGATTCATCAAAGTGGAAAAATTTGAAGGTTTGTTGAGATAGGTGGGCTGTCGTGCCCTGATTTCCATCCCTCCTAAAGTAATACTAAAGCAGCTATCCGGCTAGGGAAGTCTAACCCCTGGGCCTGAATCATCCAAACTCCCTCCTGTGAACTGCTAATGTCATTTTTTAGATTTCTCAAATGTTGAATTATACAATGTAACCCTGGTTGCAAGGATTTGGCTAACGTTTCTGTGTTTTCATGTTTGAATATGCTCACCTCCCTTTTTCCTACAGGATTTATGGAATCAGTTGCAGGACCTTCGAGGGCAACCATGGAGAAAGAAAAAGGAAAGAAAATAGGAAAGGCACCCTGTGGAAAGGAGGATAAGGATCAGATGAAATATTAGTTTCAAGGGTAACCCCTAAAATCCAAAGTCACCTCAACCTAGAAGGAGGTCATCGACACAAACATCAGACATGTAGACATTGATGAATTCAAGCAAAGAGTCTGAATCAGCCCCAAAACGGAGAATGCACGAAACATCAGAAGCAATGGAATAGCTAAGGTTGCAGGCTTTCCTCCTACCCTCATTTCCCCTGAATTGGTGATGGCCTTTAGGGAGGCCTATCAAGAGGAAACCAGAACTATAGTAGATAGGGATGGAAATGAGATGGATGACATGTCCAAAAAGGTAATAACAAAGACTTTTCATATCCCTACCTTCGGGGAAATGGAGCTTCCAATTGTAAGTGATGGAAAAGCTATGTAGGACAAAAACCCCCTCAAATGTAAAAAGCTCATCAATCAGTATTGGCTCAAGGAAAAGAGGGGCAGTGCTACAAAGGTTCCCCAGGAGCTCTTTCACAGTGACTTTTATGAAGACTACCACGATTTAGTGACCCTGTTAAACAGAGTAATGGGCCTTCCAACTATGGCCTACTTTCAAGAATAGACGATATACTTTGTCGAGGATATTCTCCGTGGAGATACCAAGTTATATTGGGGCGAGATAATTAGTGACTGCTTCCACGATCAATTCATGGCCAGAAATAAAACCTCTAAGTTTTACATGACATCCTACTTGGTCTATTCATTGGCTGAACAGGTACAATATAGAGGTTTGTTTAGAGCTCCAGATGAGGAACCAGGCAGGGAGTTGAAGGTCTATGATAAATACCCTCAATTACAATTCAAAAACTTCAAGAGGGATTATTGTAGGCTCAACGACGCTTTCATAATTCATATCATCAGATTGCTCAGGGGTGACTTCGAGAGGAGAGTCTCTCACAGTACCCATGCTTTCCTTTAGCAGTTTTCCTGCTTGTTCATCCAATATCCTAAGTTCACATATATTCATGCAGAAGGATTTTAAGAAAGACCCTAAAAGTTGCCCCAGTATCCCAATAACCAGATAATACTATTAGAACTCTATAGGAAGCTACGACATGTGCACGCCCTTTTAAGCAGCAAACATAGGGTAGGGATTCCTTATCCCCTTTCTTTTGGTCGAGGGTTATACGAAATACATACCTCTTAGTGTGCTGACAATTCAGAGAAGGAATTGGTTGAATACCATTTCAAACCCCACACTGCCCGGCCACAGATGGATCCCTATGGCCATATCAAAAAAACACTTGGACCTGAGTAAGCCCATCTACATAGCATCGAGGACTTTTGGGCTAATTGAAAGGATGATAATAAGGTGCGCATGAGGCACTATATGTCAATAACCGCATATTTTGTAAAAAGAGTCAATCTATTCCCCATACCGAATCAGGTGGAGGAGGATGAAAGCACAGTCATGGATCCTCGATATAACGCAGTCGCCAATCTCCCGCTACCACTAATTAACTAGGATGAGCAGGAGATCAACAACCTCAACATTTTAACCAAACTCATCGAGGCTCAAACAAAAGAATGGATTGACAGGCGAGTTGCCCAATTGAAGCAACAAGGGGTCACTCTAACCTATGAGGGGTTGGAGAATGAGCCAGTGAGAAAAAAGGAAAGTGGGATAGTTGCTGCCCCATCAGGAGAAACTTCAAAATCCCCTCCAACTACCAGGTCAAGGAAAAGAAAAGAGACTGATGAGAAATAGCCACATCCCAAGGTATATACCAGAAAGGCCTCAGAAGGTGAACCTTCCAAGAAACACAAAAGATCAGGCAATCTCGCAGAGATGCCTACTATTCAAGAAGATCCACTCCATGAAGGAGAGCAAATGGAGGTTGAGCAACCAAAATCTCCACCTGCTGCCTCCACTACTTTTTCCCCTCCGCCTACTTCGCAGGCCATGATAGCTACTTCCCTACCTGTGGTGGATATCTCGGTCCACCTTGCTTCTTCTTTACCTATTGGGCAGGTTGTAATTATTGACTCTTCTTTTTCCACCACCTCTCCACTCTTATGTTTCCATGTCCCTGACCGCATCACTCACATTAGTGACAACAACAACGCCAATACCCACATTGTCACTTCCAGAAGCCTTCTCGCGGAATATGCAAAATGGTCCCATAGAGCTTTATGAAGTATTGATGAATTCGACCATCCAAGCTGCCCTAGCCCAGGTTCTAACCAACATTCCTGCCTCAACCTCTTCGACTGAACCACTAGAGATGAAAGCCACAATGAAAATATTAGAGGAGTTGGAAAGGCAAGAAAAGGAAATGACAAGGGTGTTGGAGGAGGAAGTGGATGATTACCATGAACACCCAAAGCACCAGCACTTGCAAATTGGTAAGGTGGTCCGTGAAGGGGAAGAAACAGATTCTTCTAAAAGTGATGAAGAAGACGTCAGAACCAAATACATTGTGGAGACTTTTGATACAGACCTTGAGGAAGAGTTGCCTCAACAATTGAAGGATGTTGGAGAGGAAGTAGAAAATCCACCTTCTGAAGGAGAAAGGGAGCCAAGTGATAAAATGGAGGAAGATTCTAAACTTCCAGCTGGAGAACAAGAAGAAATCTCCAAGCGCAGTGAAGAAATGTCTCTCTTGGAGAAATAAGAAAAATAAGAAAAGAAAGAGCAAGATGTGCCACTTCGGTACAAGGAGGAAATTAAAAGGGAAGATAAACCAAAGGAAGAGTTTGAAATGGGTAAACCTAAGATGGAGTCTCACAGAGAGGAACATCCTAAGAAATATGAGCATGAGGTTGAAGAAGAGGAGAAGAGCTACAAAGAAGAGGATAGCCCCAAGAAGTGCACACCCACCAAGTCCTTGATCAAAGACATAGTGTTCATTCGGGACTCTGATGAAGAAGAAGGAGAAGACACGAGAGTGGAGCAAAAAACTCCAAGTGACAAAGAGATTGAAGTTAGGAGGAGCAAAGAAGAAGGTGATTGTGAATCACCCAAGGAAGAGTCCCATATGCCGAAGTGGTTGGAGAAGCAACTAGAAAAGAAGACCTCCACCTCAAAAGATCCAAAAGCAAGATTGAAGGCCATTTTGGCCCGAGCTTAGATTAGCACCAAGAAAGAAAAGAAGCCTAAAATTAGATCAAAGCTGACAATGGATGCCTCCAGATCTAGAACAAGGCAAGAAGCCACACTAGTGGTGGGAGAAGAAGGAATAAGCTACAATGTCTCCACCATTGACCTGGGAATAGCCTTGAGAGAGCAAAAAATTGATCACCTTCAAGAATATGTTGCCACAGGTACATCTGATGCAGAAGGACAAGCTCTCCAAAGAGGAACTTAAGGCATAGGTGGTTGATTTGATAGCCTATATCCATAAATGGTCATCCATAGAAGAGCTGCCTACAACATCCTCGGCTCCACCACAGTTGTTTTCCAAAGAGAAATTTGACAAGCTTCAGAAAAGGAAGAACTGGACCAAGACTACAGAGGATTAGTTTCGACAAGTTTTGTATGCTGGAAACATGGGTATTAATCGTGTTGTCAGGACAACAAATAAGTTCTTGGAAGTCCAAAAACACCTAGAGGGCACAAGGAATTTTTGCACTGACTTCCTAGGGATATATGAGTCTAGTTATCCTAAAATTGAGGCCATCCTCAAGCTGCCTCAAAAAGCATGGGAAAAAAGAGCTTGCATTCATAAAGGACGATCACTGGCTGGTAGATAGGTGGAAAATGGACTTCGACCACAAAAAATAAATATTGGAGCAAGTGCTCCACAAGATGGAGCTTGACATTGATTTGGAAAAATACGTTAGGACTGATTGTGTTCAGAATTTGAAGTTAATGACAAGTTATGACATGCCCGCCATCGAGATTGATCTAGAAAATATAAAACCTTATTTCCAGAAGAAGATGGAAGATGGAATGTCAGACGAACTCACCACGGATTTCATGAGTTTTTCACCTCAGGCTTTCAACCAATATGAACAGGTCAGGGACAACAATGCCATGTATGATGGAGATTAGGATACACTCACAGAACGATCCAAGCAATGGAACTACCAAGTGCTCCAATCTAACATAATGGAGGTTGATAAGCTCCAAGAATTAATCAGTAAGCTTATGGAGTACGCCACTTTAAAGAAGCAAGAGGGAAAACCAATCATTGATGACAAGTTCCTTATAGAATAGCTCCAACAAAGGAAATCAGCTAGAGGACAAAGTGCTACAGTGTTGCCACAAGAAGACGAAATAGGGAAAAAGACAAATAATGTATTTTAAATTGTAATATATTTGGGGGTAGATGAAACCCTATTTTGTAGTGGATCTTAGCGATTCATTTTATTTTTGAACACTATAAATAGGGGGTCTCCTCTCATTTTCAAGAAAGAGTTGAGTTGTTGTAATGGCATGTTGCAGAAATTTTCATAGAAGTTCATTGGCTTTTGGTGGACTCTTGAGTTTCTATTGCATGTTACATGGTTCATCTCCCATAGTTAGTGGATTTAGATAGATTTACTTTGTTGTTCTTTATGGTTTTAGATTACTTTGGTAGATTAGTTAATGTTGTTCAATGGTTGTGAATATTTTTGTTGTGTTGATGCCTTTCTTATCCATACTTTTTTGTTGTTTTTTGATGGTAGACAGCTGTGTAAAGTTAGTCTGGGCATAGATTAAAAGCTGCTCCAAAATTTTATCTTTTGTTCATGCATGTTTATGGTGAATGAATGGTAGAACATTTGCAGTCCTTAGAAGCTTGCACAAATTTCATGAGACTGTGAACTAATCTAGTTAAGTGGAATTATGTTTTAAGGAAGTTGTCCAT
Source organism: Sequoia sempervirens (assembly GCA_007258455.2). Classification (NCBI taxonomy): domain Eukaryota; kingdom Viridiplantae; phylum Streptophyta; class Pinopsida; order Cupressales; family Cupressaceae; genus Sequoia; species Sequoia sempervirens. The sequence goes on along the minus strand of VDFB02000003.1, from coordinate 294,036,238 downwards.
AGTAGAGCCCTCCATGATCACTGTTCATTGCTAGTTTCAGATCCAGGAACCTCTTCTCTTTCCTACCCTTTTTTTTTTAATAAGTATCCTATGTTAAGGTTCATTGCACATTGTAAAGCCAAATCTTAAGATAAAATAGGAGTTTATGATTGTTGTTCGAACCTGCAGCAAACTACACTCTAACTTCCCATCTAAGGAACTCCATTTTAAGATTCATCTCGTCTCCAGCCAAACTTCGTAAGCCTCCCTGTGATTACCAGCAAAATCACATCAAACATCAACTGAGAAATTTTATGCACGTCATGACCTGACACCCGAGAGAACTTGGGGTAGCGATTGGTAATTTTCTTGTGAATTTCTACCTTTCAAGAGAGGTAGTGCACCTACACACTGCCTATGTTGAGAAAGTGTACAAAACACCCATCAACAGGACCTTCCTTTATGATTTCACATCCATTAGCATGAAAAGTGAGATTGTATCCTTTGCTGCACATTTGACTAACACTAAGGAGATTAAGTTTTAGGCCTTTGACATAAAGGAAAACTTTAGTTTTGTTCTTTCCACCAATTGCTATATCACCTTATCCATAGATCTATGTTGACTTATCATCACCAAACTTAACATCTCCACCATTGACCTTCTTGAGATTGATGAACTTACTTTTGTCACGAATTCTATGATGAGAACACCCACTATCAATCATCCAAGCATTTTCCTCTTCCTTAGCATGAAAATTAGTCCATAGTGCCATAGATATTTCATTAACCTTGTTGTTCTGCAAGGTGTCAGACCTTTTGCATTCTCTAGTATAGATATTTTTTCCTTCTAGAGCCATGAATATATTTTCATCATTTGAATCACTATCTTCATCTTTAGAGGAACATCAGCTCTCCTTAGAGTAGAATCCTCTTTTGATTTTATCTCTTTGGTTATCATCAATAGATTCCTTATAGGTACATCTAGATGCAAAATGACCAACTCTCCCATAATTGAAGCACTTGAATGGTAGCTTACCTTTGTATTTTCTGGTGTCATTCTTCAATGTTCTCACAAAATTTTCTTCGACTTCATCAAGTTCATCAATTTGATCAACAACTTCATCTTCAATCCTTTTGTTAACTTTGAATGCAACTTCTTTTTTTGGAACATTTTGACCAAACTCTCTCATATCAAAGGAAATAATAGTACCAAACATTTCATCAACTGGATACTGATCCAAATCTTTAGATTTTTCAATAGCAGATATTTTATGACTATAATATTTTGGGAGAGATCTCAAAACCTTCTTTACAATTTCACTTTCTTTTACTTCTCCACCAAGTTTAAAGATCCTAAAGACATTTTTTTGTACTTGGATCATATAACTTGTAATATCTTCATCTTCAGTCATAAATAAAGTCTCAAATCTACTTTTGAAGATTTGCATCTTGGATTTCTTCACTTTAGAATCTCCTTCATATATGCTACTAAGATTCTCCCAAGCTTCTTTGGCAGAATTGCAATTTATCACTTTTAACAATTATGAATTAGCTAATCCACATAAAATAGCATTCTTGGCTTTAGCATTAGATTCATATAATCTAATTTCAGTTGGATATGTAATGGGAGTGGTAGGAGTAGTATAACCACTTTTGAGTGATTTCCAAACACCGAAACCTAGAGAGTTTAGGTGTCCTTCCATTGTTAATTTCTAGTAAGAGTAATTAGTCCCATAAGACCTAGGACCTTTGTATGAACCATCATGTGTCATCTCAGATATTTTTCTTAAGTTGGTAAGCTTCTATAGAGGAAATTGGATCTAATACCAATTGTTGAACACTTTTGGAGACTAAGAGGGGGAGTGAATCAGTCTACACAACATTTAACCGCTTTTGGAGCTTGATATTTTTGGCACAACTCAAATGCCTTTAGCAAATAAAGATAAAACTTTAAGAAAAGCAATAATAGAGAAGAACATAGAAATTTGAATCTTTAACACCTTCATCAAACTTTACCAATGAAATATATAGTAGTAATCATATTAACACATAGAAAGAGATAGAGAACACACACATGCACAAAGTGTTAAATGTCCAAGATACTGAGGGGGGGTGAATCAATATCTTCTTAAATTTTTTGATCAGATACCATCCAATTATTTCAATGCATACAATAGAAAAGATAAGTGAAAGCATTAACAGATCATGAACTCATAGAACACATGAACACTAGGATTTTTACGTGGAAAACCCAAAATGGGAAAAACCACTATGAGTGTTAGCTCACAATATAGTATAACCAGTTATAAGATATTACAAAATGGGTGGCTCAATGCCAGGAATCACTATCCAAATACAAAGTCTCACTATCTACATAATTACAATGACAAAAGTGGCTTACAACCAGAAAATGAACTGATAAAGTACACCTAGTGATTGTAGATTAAGTTCCAATGAAGCTCAGTAAACTGACTTGACACACTTCATCATATTCACTCTTCTTAACATTTGCATTCATAATACAACCATTACTCTATCAATCTTCAAAAACTATCCAATATATATATTTGATCTTTCTGAAAGCATCAATTAGGTCGGCCTAATTAGATGCTCTTCTTATTCTCCAAAATACCAATTGTCGGCTTCAATCTTTCACAAAAACTTCTCAAAAATAAATTCACACATCCAACACACTACATCAAGTCAACATGGACCTAAGATAGGTTGCACATATATCCGCATAACAAAAATTAATTCACCATTTACACAATGCATCCATTAGGTTGGCCAAGGATAGACCTAATAGCACAATTGCATATACAAGTGTAATGTTGATACTCTATATGAGCATCTGGATACGTGAGATCTTGAATGTACATGCTCCTGATGACTACAAACCATTTCCCAAAACTACAAGCAACAGTAATCACCAGCAAACCAAAGTGGACCAAAATACCGGAGGATGTAAGCAAAATATTGGTTCAGATACTGGACCAGAATATCGGAACAAATTCAGACTTGATCTTGCAGTTGCAACTCATATATATCATGTTGACATCAATGAAAACACAAAGTAACAAAATGAGATGTTCTTCTTCATTTTTCCAACACAAAGAGACACAAAATTTACATGGAAAACCTAATGAGGGAAAAACCATAGAGAGAGTTAACTTACAATATAAGGCTCACTACCTTAGAGAAAGATACAAAAAGGACTTGTAGCACTAAAGTACCAACCAACTCCAGGAGAAAGATACAGAGGACTTGATGAGATTCATTATCTCAAAGCAAGATACAAAAGATATATAAGAGAATTATAAAGATTGCCAACACAACTCTCTATTGATTGAGACATTCAAGCATAATTTATCTTTCCTTTCACAATATATAGCACTATCTCTGCTAGATATTCAATATATGTCGCTCACACACTTTTTCACACTTGTACACTACATCATTCAGTTGCATCCAGAATGATATTGCATTTATATCCATCACAACACTTCGATTCTTCAATTAGGTCAGTTAGGAAGAGAATAAATAATAAATTCAACTGATCGGCCACCAAATCACGATGCAGCCATATCCCAAGGAAAGAGAGGACAAGAAACAATCTTAACACTTCTTTCAATGTGATCCAAAATGATTTACATGCAAGTGCACATCAACCTAAGTTGGCATCATGGAAACATGTGGATGAGACATTCAAGCACATAACTAGTCAGCCCATAGACTCTTTCAATTGAATTTAATTGATACAGTCCTAAATATGATAGGAACCAAATCTATCATGACGCATCTTCCATTGTTGGCACAACCCCCCAAGCATGTACGGTCCAAGCAAAGGAACAAGCCTTGTCAGCTAGATATCCACAAATAACCTAGAAATCCAACTCAAGACACAATGCCACACCAAAGAGACCAATTAGAAACATGTGGATCACATAGGGATGTTCCTTAAACATCCAAAATCACTTCCATACACTTATTTCATATTTTCATGCCATCAATAGCCACCATAGACCAAAAAGGTACAAAAAATTTTGTTTAGGAAACACATAATACATAATCGGATGATGTAACATTTGTAGAACAACTTGTGAACCACTTCAGTATAGGAGATTGGAACTGAAACTGTGCATAGATTTTGTGAACATATTCACCAAGCCGCAAGAGTAGAGACATCACTACGAAGAAATGTGGAGCATTTCCCATATTAATCCAGAAAACTAGCACAATGCCAACCTTCTGTAATTCACAAGAACCTCCTCGGCAACACACATGACCTGAAAAGATAGGAGTGCAATTTACACATAGAACTGACATTGAATACCAAACCACAAGACAAGAACTGTAACAAGGGAGGAAAGCAGAGCATTCTCCCATACAGATGCAGCTTCATGAACCAAAAATATTTATGCAACTTGTGGAGACCAAAACTTCCTTTTAGCAACACATATATTATTAAGAACAACAGGAGAGAGCAAGAGATTGACTATAGATCATCTCTCCAATATTAGTCATGCTTCTAATCCTCATCTTAATATATTATCATGAAATCAATTTATACTGACAGTAATAATGCATTATATGAATATCAACAATACTTCCTTGACAAGGCATGACATCCATCCATGAATTTCTTCAACACTTCTCTTCTTTGATAAGACATGACATCCAACCATGAACTTCTTCAACTCTTATCTTCATCCAACCATGAATTTCTTCAACACCTCTCTTTTTTGATAAGACATGACATCCAACCATGAACTCCTTCAACTCTTCTCTTCTTTGATAAGGCATGACATCTAACCAATGTAAGCCCAAACTCAATATACCAAGGACTAACAACATATTAATTAGGTGTCAACAACCTTCATCAATGATTGTAGCATTGAAAAAAGTAACCCTTTTTCATGCTTAGTTTGGGAATAGATAATTAATGATAAAATGGAGTTAATTGTGCCTTATTTAGGGTGTTGTAAAGTGTTTCTTTACAATTTCACACTAATCTAGGGCTTTAATAATTAACTGAGGTTAATTAGAGCTTAATTGGCCCCTTAAATTTAAATCCAAGCCTTATTAATTGTATTTTCCAAAGGACATATCCTGACACTCATTAGTGATGTATCACAACACTTAATTTGGAAAGGTTTGAGTCCTAGGCTAGTGACATGGGACCCATTCGCCACTTGGCGAATGGGTCCTTCCTAGGTCCTAGGACCCCCTTTTTGGCATATTATTTCACCTCCCCAAAGCATGTCCTAGTTGACCATGCTAGGACCCATTTGTCCTATGGCGAGTGGGTCCTCCTTAAGTAAGGACACCCCTTTTTAAACTTATTCTTGGCGGGATTTTAGTGATTTTAAATCCTAGATCTGATGTCAACTTGTGTTATTTGAATTTTGGGATTAAATCTTAAGATAAGTGTAAATATAATGTTATTTTACATAGTTTCACCTATAATCTTCATGTGACTTCATGAGATCGAAAGCAAGAGCATTATAGATCATTCTCAACGGCATTCAAAGGGAAGATTATCAAGGTTTTATTATAGCACTCAAAGGTCATATCATCATGTCAAAGGCATAGTGCATCATGCATGTAGTTGAGCTAATGTTGTGATTTAGCATTCAAGATCCAAGTAAATCATTATTTCACATCCAATTCAAGATCAAGATCTACATTCTTCATAGGCACTTCAAGTTTGATTGTTGATTTACATTCCAAGACTTCATCCAAGGTATCATTGTTTCATGTTTCATGTTTCATGTTCATGTTTCATTGTTTCATCATATGGTTTAATTACCTAAATGGGGTTTGACCAAGAAAAACCCCTATTCCCTAACAATCAACATTTTTTCTCCTCTTTGATGTGTGATTGTAGGTTTTAGGTTGAAGATCAAGTGGAGAACAAAAGTTGCAAAAATTGTCAAATTTGTAAAGTTGCAAAATTTGTCATTTTTATTGCAAGATCACGAAAATGAAGCTACAAAAAAAAAATTGACTTTCAGGAGTGTTGATGTGTGTCTTGGCACAACAACATGCAAACAGAATATTGCTACTCTGCTTCTCCTGAAAGAGAAAGATAACGCATGGATATCTTAACTCCCAAGGTCTTTGTAGTTGGGTCTCAACTGTGCTGATGTCCCTCAGTGGTCAATGTAACAGTAATATTCAAGGGGCCTGCTGGTGTTGAGCTTTTGGATTGTTATGGGGGTAGACATAAATTTAAATCTACTCTAATCGGGGTTTTTAAAGAAACAGCAAAAGATAGATCAGGGCTTTGGGGCAGAAAAGAATGACACTTCATCTGAATTAACCAGACCTGTCACCTTCCAAGGAACTCCTAACTAAACTACAGAATGAAATTAACTTGTGACTAACACATAATCTCATCCATTCTCGGTGCTGATTTCAGCAGCAGATTGCAAGTTACCATTTAAACAAAACATAAAAAACCCAACTCATTCCTTGAAAGCTTTCAAATCAAATGATCAACTCAAGACAAACACCATTCTGAAACACAACATGAAATAGATTTTAATATGGTTGCTTCTACTGTTCATAAAACAGATAAACAACAATTACAAAGCTGGCACAATCACCAGTGTACAGAAAATCTGTGACTCCAAGTTGTTTCCATTTACACTAAGAAAACTGAAGGATACATTAGTCTATTCAGAATCTAACTTCTACTTAGGAAGACAAAAGAAGCTCCTATTATAAAGAATCAGGCTCAGCTTCTATCCCCTCTATTCCTATTCTACTGACTACTAACTAGAAGTTCCCTATCTAGAAGTGATTTCTAACTTGGAAGTTCTAACCTTTACAAAGAGGCAAGAATGCCTTATATACAGAATGTACCAAAAGAAATGTGTTGTCCCCTGTACTAGGGTTTACAAAATATCTGCAAACTGTAGGAAGGTCGACTCTCAAATATTTCTGCAGAAAGTCGGTTGTGCATTCAATGTGAATCCTGTTGTCCATGCTGATGAAGGATTTCTACGAAAGATCTATAGATATTTGCATCTGCAACACTTACTCATCTATTTGCGTGTCTATACTCAAACTCTTTCTGAAATCAGTCTTGAATGCTCCAAAATATCACCATTAATACTTATCTATTTCTGCCAGTGGTGACTACAGCTGTCCCTGTGACTCATAATTTCTTAATTCTTCTGGCCTTCTTCATGCTCTAGAATCTTTGCACGTTGACCGTCTCCTGGAAGCACCATCGAGCCTTCCTATAGATCTGAACATTTTTCTTGAGCCAAATCCATCATCATCTATTCTCAAAAGGAATCCATCTTGCTTGCATTCTGGTTGGTCTTCCCTCACAGGAGTAGTCAATTGGTCAATGTTTTGACGAGCTACAGAAATCATACCGAGCTCACAAAGACCATCGACATAACAATCTCTAGTCGGTAGGACATCATAGCGAACCCCAGGATCTGTTGGCGAGCTTATCTTTCATGTCGGGGAGACTATCGCTTTTCATTGTGACCTCATGGCAAAGTCTCCTTATTCTCCCCAAGCTCACTCTTCTTCTCCAGGCTCGAGCTCTTTTTCTCTTTTGGTAAGACTTCGGCGTAGTCGCCCAAACCTCCTGGCGACTTCCTCTTTTCTTATCGCGCCCACTTTGCATTGGGAACACCCTATCGGGTCGGCAAGACGTCATGCCAAGCTCAGGATCTTTCATCGAGCTCGTTCTGTATCAACAAGACTCTCCAATCTTGGGGAACCTTTCATCGAACCCCTTTATGCTTCTGGAGTCTCCCCGATTTCCCTCGGTTTCGGTGTGACCCTCATGAGTCGGTGAGACATTACACCGAGCCATCTATCCCCTGGCGACCTTGTTTCATTTTGGCCAGACCCTATTGAATCGGCAAGAGATAATGCTGATAGTATGCCGTGTCACCGAGAGCTTATTGTTTTGTGGGGACCTTCCACCAAAGTCTCTTTGTCTTGGCGAGATTTTATTTGAGTTCAAGGAGGGCTTGTTTGATCAGAAAGAATTCATGCGTCAGTAAGACATCAAAGTGAAGGCACTTCATTCACCTAGAGTCTTACCAATTTCTCCTTGTTCCCTCCGAGCTCTTTTGTTTCGGTGAAACCTTTCACCTTCGGCGAGACCTTTCGTCGATTTCTTTTACTCTCACTAGGTTTCCTCCATGTCGCTGAGACTTTCTTCGGTCGGCGAGACTTCTAGCAATATCACTTCTGCTTCGCCGAGACTTACTCCTTTCGGAAAGAGATTATGCTAAACTTGGAAACCTTTTGGCGAGGGATCCCTTATGTCGGCGAGACACTTTGATTCTCTCCCTGAAGACATACTGATAGAATCCCCCGCGCTATGTCAGTGTGACCGTAGCCGCTCGGTGAGACGTTACCCCGATGCAATTGAGTCCTGCCAAAGTGTGTTTGCTTTATTGGCGTTGGCGAGACTTGAAGCTTTTGCCAAGACCTTTCACCAAAGGAACCCCTCATGGTGCCTTGTCGGTAGGACTTGAAGACCTCACCGAGACATCTCTCCGCTGTGAAGGCCTCTCGCTGAAAGGCATATCTTTCTTGGTGGTCGGTAAGACATAAGCCCTTTTGGGGAGACATCTCTCCAAAGACAAAACTCCCGCTGAAGTGTTAGACCCTTTTTTCCAGTCGATGAGACCTCATGAATTTTCTGAGACCTATTGGTAGGGAGAAAACCTTATGCCGATATATGAATCCCTTTTAACAGTGGTCGGTGAGACATGGAGCTTTCACCAAGACAGTCCCCCAAAGAAAAACTTACGCCGATAGGAAACTCCTAGTCGCCAAGACAATGAATGATGTCTTGGCGATAAATGCCTACATATGATTTATGATCATTGTGGCATCACCAGGGTCCTGCCGACTTTTGCCTTAGCTGATTTTTAGGACCAATTGGATTGAGGGATGCCTTCCAACTGAGCTCCCCTAGCAAATATCATCATGCGTAGGATTTGACCCTGCATTCAACAAAGAAAACCACAGTAAAGATCATATAGACAGAAGTTAATTAATCAAAATTCTCATTGAAATGAATCCTATGTTAGTAAGGTGTTGTTAAATCTTCAAACAAAAGGATAACACAAGCAATTCGGGTTTCAAGTCGACCCGCGGAATCCAAGCCAGGGAGGAATTTCGGAGAATTTCGAGCTAGGCGGATTCCAGTAGAATGAGCATGAAAACATCCATTAGAAACTTAATTCGATCATTACCAATCAAGGAACAGCATGTGAGATCTCAAAATAGCATCAATTAATCATAAAATGCATCATCATTTATTAACCAGTCCTACTTCTCCATACTTTTTCACATTCCACCAGATTCTGGGGAATCCGCACGGGACGGATTTCCGCGAAGGAGAAGACATTTCGGAAAACCCAAAACAAACAGGGAACAACAGACTTCGGGAAAATTCGGAGGAGAAAGAAATCCGCGAAAATCCGGTCCATGTGGAATTCTGCGAGGACCAAAAATCCCTGAACAACAACGCTTAGCCAGAGTTCGAGTGAGATCCAGGAAAATCCGGATGGTGTGGAAAATCCTGAACTCAAGAGAAAACCCGAATTCCAACTGAGGCAGAACCAAATTTAAATAAAATAGAACAAAAGATAAAACACGGAGAAACAAAAGAATTCCAAAGAGGAAAGCAAGTAACCAAAAAGAAAAGGGGGACCCATTTTGATCCAGATCAAAGTGGTGTGGTTATGCAAGGCATAACAAGGAGTTGATCACCTGGGAGCTAGGAGTGCATACATTGAAGAATAGAACCCAGAAATCACTTTTCTAGAACCCTAGTAGGGACCCATTCGCCATTGGGCGAATGAGTCCTCTGTGAGCCCGAAAACAAAACTTTTTCAACAAGGTACACATCATTTTGGCATCTTAAAACCTTCCTTATTTCTTTTATAATAGTTAGGTTTAATTTATGATTATTATTTAGGAATTTTTCCTCTCATAATTGAATGAAACATCCATCCAAACATAAGAAAAATTAGATTCATCCATTTGGTGAATCCCCATTTGGGTGAACCTCTTTTTCTATGTTTCATTTTGGTGAACCCGACTTCTTGAGCATTGTAATTTTCTGATTTTGGAGTCTTTCTTTTCATCTTGGATTAGATTTTCCATTCATTTGCATTGAATTAGATCTCATTTAGGGTGTCTTACTTTGCATTCAAATTTGCATCTCATCAAGGGTTTTTAGGATTGCATTGTTTGCATTCTTTAAATCTAAAAAATTACAGCCATCTTCCATATCATATTAGCTCATATAAATTTGCATTTGAAAATAAAAACAAAATTTCATATCAAACTAGGTCTTTTAATTCATCATTTTGTCACATTTTTAACTTACTTTTCGCATTGCATTTATAGAAATTAGAACTTGAAACTTACTGTTATAGACCAGAATTTGAAACTCATTAGAAGAAGCTTAAAAATCTATAAAAATAAATTTCAAAACCCTAATCTAGGACCCATTCGCCCTAGGAAAAATGAGTCCCTAATCAAGTATTGATTTAAATTTCTGGAATCTGAAATATCTTGTACTTTTATGCTTTTTTTTGTTGTTGTTACATCTCTGTTTCAGTTTTCTGATTTTTTGTTTCATTAATTTCATTAGATCTAGCTTAATTTGCTTCATTTAGTGCATTGTCAAAATTCAAGTTTTCATTTACATCATTTCATTTTTAGTTTATTGCATTGTGTAATCAGTAAATTACATTGTTTAAAATCTAAAAACTGCATTTCATTTTAGGTCATTGCATTGCCTCTTTCCATTTTGGTTTTGCATGCTAAGTTTGTAAAGCTTGTATGAGCTTTACAACTTGGTGTCCTATTAGCAATACTATTGTAAGACGTATTATGAGGCTCATTCCATCCCGTGATATCTCACTCACTATGGATCTTGGGTTTTCTAGCTCTCTTCCTAATAGTGTCAATAATCAACCCCCTATGGGTCCTAGTATGCATACATCATGTCCCATTACTTCCATGCCTACAAACAATGTGCTTAATGTTAACAACACCATCCTAACCATCACTAGTTATGTTAGGTCACAAAAATGCAAGTTTTGAATCTTAAGAGGGTGCCAATCTCTTAGTACATTTTTGGCTAACAACAGAGTGAATATGATTGATAACCCCCTACTCTTTAGGCTCTATTAAACCTAGGTGAGTATACCTAATTGATAAGGCAGATTTAGAGGTTTAAATATGATATCTAATTTGGGAAATCTACTCACAATGGCACGTGGGTGTGAAGTAGATGATGTTGTATGTTGTGGTTGTGTTGTTGATATGTGGTTGTCATTGATGTCAACACTATTAGCATTGTTGTAGTGAAGGTTGTATATGTCGAGGATATTGAGAAAATTGTTAAAAGGAAGAGTTGCAGGTTTCCAGTGGAACAGTGAAGGTCATGAAGGTATTTTTTTCGTGTATGTTGAATATCAATTGTTGTGGTCTAAAGGTTTTATTGTTGAGAGTATCTAGTTCATGTACCAGAAGTTTCAGAGGTTCGTGTGAAGATTTGATCGTGCTATGAACAGTTGTGTTCTAACAGTATTTTGTGGTTTCTAATTGAATTTTATGTGATTCTGGTAATTTTTGTTGCTGTGGATGCTTCTCTGTTAGTTATTGTTGCTTGTGGATGCTTCTAGATCATTCTCTATCTTTTTTGTATGTCTGCGTTGATCGATGTGTTTGTGGCCGAAGATTTTTCTCATGAGTGTTCGGGTTTTCATGTTCTTGGCGGACATGATGGTTGTAACGTGTTTTGGATCCTTGAAGATTAAAATTTGAATGTTTGGTGCACTCAAGGATATTGTTTTGGGTTGCATCATAATATTAGCTGACAGTGTATGATTCGCATTAAAAATTTATTTGTAAATTTGGGTCGCCATTGTAAAATTGTTTTATACTTTTGGCCAACAAAGTTGTTGATGTAATTTCATTTTACAGATATATAAGAGTGTTTGTTTGAGAAAATTTAGTGTGTGTGTGGTGTGAAGGAAAGCCAGAGAAAGAGAAAGTCTGTGAACATTGATTTATTCATTCGATTGCAGAGCAGAGTATGAAGAAGTTTGAGCGAAGTGTGAAGAAGGTTTTATGTGCTTAACTGGAACTGTAATCAAGCTTGTGTAGAAGCTATTTTCTCAGTTCACACCCTATGGATCTAATCCGTATTTCTCTTCCTTGGGCAGTGAGCTCTAGATAGTGTGCCTGAATGTATGTGCATTCCCATTATTTTTCATTATACTTTTAACAAGGTATAATATTGTGGACTAACATCCACAGTGGTTTTTCCTGTAACAGGGTTTCCACGTAAAAATCTTGGTGTTCTCTATGCTTCTAATGTGTTGATTGTTCATGGTTTATTGTTCATTCATTAGGTCTGAGATTAAGTTAAGTAAAGTTTGAAAAGTTTAAATATTATGTGACAACTGATTCACCCTCCCTCTTAGTTGTTTGTCCTTTTTTTTTCCAACAATTGGCATTAGAGCAAGTTCCTTTGAAGAAGTTTAAAAGCTTGAGGTGATGACATAGCATCATACAAGAAGGATAGTCCTAGATTCGATGGAAAAAACTACTCACTGTGGAAAACTAGGATGGAGTGTCATTTGAGGCGTATTGGTGAACCCTTTTGGAAGATTACAAAGAATCCATATGTTATTCCTTAGAATGGTCCTTCCACTGCTGATGAGATTAAAGAGGCTGAGAATAATGTCAGGGGTATTGAAGCTTTGTTGAGTGCACTGACAAATTCGGAAATGACAAATGTGTTAGGTCTGAAGACAAATCATGAGATTTGGACGAAATTGAAAACTTTGTATGAAGGAGATGTACATGTGAAGATGGCTAAGCTACAGAGTTTGAAAGGAAAGTATGAAAACTTAAATATGGGTGAAGATGAAAATATTTCTTCTTTTATGCAGAGAGTAAATGAACTAGTGACAAGTATTAGATGTGTTGGTGGTACCCTGGAAGAGGAAGAAATTGTGGCTAAAGTGCTCAGATCATTGCCTCCTTCCTACAAAGCAAAGGCTCATGCTATTGAAGAATTCATATCAATAACAAATATGTCAAGAGATACACTGATTGGTAAACTTGTTGCTTTTGAGTTGAGTGAATTTGGTGAATCTGTTCCCAAGACTGAAACTGCATTTAAGGCTACTGTATCCAGAAGAAACAAGAAAATATATGATATGGGAGAGTGCTCCAGAAATTCATTCAAGTATGAGAAAGAAATGAAACAGCTTGAAGATGAAGAAAGACAGGTGGAAGAGTTGGAAGCACTTATTGTGAAGAAAGAAGGCAGAGGACAAGGTAAGTATAAAGTAATGTTTCCTATTAAATGTTTCTCTTGCAATAAAATAGGTCATTTTGCATCAAGGTGTCCTGAAAGAGTTCCTAGGACTAAGCCTAACAAATCTAGATTTTAAAATAAATGTTACTATGTTGAAGGAGTGACTGATGAAGAGTCTGATAAAGAAAATGGAAATGAAGATGAATGGGTGTTCCTTGCTATCAAGGAAAATGGTCTGGTGGCTACTGAATCTGCTAAAGTTGAGAAAGCTCTTGTAGCCTGAATTTAAGAAAAGGATGAGTGGGTTATTGACAGTGGATGCTCACATCATATGATTGGTGACAAAAGAAAATTTGTAAGTCTAGAGAAGTATGATGGTGGGGTTGTAAGATTCAGAGATAACAATGCAAGTGTGATTCGTGGCAGAGGATCTATTTGTCTTGGTGGTAAGCATAACACTGATGATGTCCTTTATGTTGAAGGCTTGAAGCACAACCTGTTGAGTGTTGGAAAAATGGTGGACAAGGGTTATGATCTTCAGTTTAAAGGTGGAAGATGCAGGATACTTGGAAGTTCTGGTAATGTAATTGCTTCAAGTAAAAAGAAAAAAGGTAATATTTTTCACTTGAATGCTACCAGTGAAAGTTGTTTAATTACTCAAGTAGATGAAAGCTGGTTATGGCATAGGAGGTTGTGTCATGTGAATTTTGATAACATTGTCAAAGTAATTTCCACCCAAGTAGTAAGAGATCTACCTAAGCTAGTGAAGCATGCTAACATAATTTGCAATGAATGTCAAATGGGAAAACAGACTAGAGTCTCTTTTTGGAGCAAACAACATCATTCAAATTGATTACTGGAGCTGGTGCATACTGATATATGTGTTCAATCCAGAGTCATAATTTTTCATGGAGAAAGGTACTTTATGCTGCTTATTGATGACTACTCTAGGATGATATGGGTTGCTTTCTTAAGAGAAAAATGTGAAGCATTGGAGAAGTTCAAAAGTTTCAAAGTTGTGGTATAAAATGAGAAAGGTCTGAAAATCAAATGCTTAAGGTCAGACAGAGGTGGTGAGTTCACCTCCAGGGAGTTCAATTCTTTTTGTGAAGAGCATGGAATTAGAAGACAGTTATCTGCACCCTGAACCCCTCAACAGAATGGAGTTGCAAAGAGGAAGAACGTAACAATTCTAGATGCTACTAGAACAATGATGATAGAAGGAAATGTATCTCATATCTATTGGAGTAAAGTTATAAGCACTATTGTGTACACTTTAAACTGGGTAAATGTCAATGGTAATACTGGTAAGACTCTTTTTGAACTATGGTTTGGTTATAAGCCTACTGTTAAATATTTCAAGATATTTTGAAGCAAGTGTTATATTAAGAGAGATGAGAACATAGGCAAGTTTGACACAAGAAGCGATGAAGGAATCTTTCTAGGTTACTCTACTAAAAGCAAGGCCTCCCAGTGCTATAACAGAAGATTGAGAAAAATGGTTGAAAGTGCAAATGTCAGAGTTGATGAGGACTCTACTAAATCATCTAGATAATGTGGATATGATTCAGATGACCAAGAATATAGTACAAACAAAGGGAAAAATGCTCAGACACAGAATCAACTTCAAATTGTTCCATATGTTCCGATAAAACAATTTCAATTTATTCTGGTAAATCAAGAAAATCGGGAAGGAGAGACAAGAGCAAGTACAAAAGAAGGAACAGAAGAACTAGAAGTTTGAAATAATCCTAAAATTCTGAGGTATGTAAAGATAAATCATTCTGAAAAATCAAATTATAGGAGACAAGAATAAAGGTGTGCAGACTAGAAGAAAGATTGTAGAAGAGTATTGCCTGATTTCCAAGATTGAGCCTAAAGATGTCAATGAAGCTTGCAATGATGAACACCAAATGGAAGCTATGAAGGAAGAGCTGATGCAGATTGAAAAGAATGATACATGGATACTTGTTCCTAGACCTAAAGATAAAAATGTGATTGGTACTAAATGGGTCTTTCGGAATAAGATGAATGAACAAGGTGAAGTGATTCGGAATAAGGCAAGACTAGTATGTAAAGGGTATTCTTAAATGGAAGGTATTGATTTTGAAGAAACCTTTTCCCCTATTGCCAGAATTGAAGCTGTTAGACTATTTCTTGCTTATGTTGCATATAAGAACTATAAAGTCTATCAAATGGATGTAAAGTTAGCTTTTTTGAATGGTGAGCTAGAAGAAGAAGTATATGTTGAACAACCAGATGGATTCCAACTGACTGACAAGGAATACATGGTTTGATGATTGAAGAAATCTCTATATGGACTCAAGCAAGCCCCCAGAGCCCAGTATGCTAGACTGGATAAATATTTACTAAAACTTGGATTCAATAAAGGTACTACTAATAGTAACTTGTATTTCAAGATGGATCATGATAAAGAATTGATTATTGAAGTCTTTGTTGATGACATTATTTTTGGAGGAGATGATAATCTATGTATGAAGTTTGTTGATGAAATGAAGAGTGAATTTGAGATGAGTATGATTAGACAGATGAAGTTCTTTCTAGGATTGCAAGTTACTCAGTTAGACAATGGAATTTTCATATCTCAGTCTAAATATGTGAGAGAGTTGCTGAAGAAATTTGGCATGGATGACTCAAAGTCTGTTGTACTCCAATGGTAACCAAATGCAAGTTAACATACAATGATGATTCTCCTAAGGAAAATAAAACACGATATAGGTCAATGATTGGTGGATTGCTCTATTTAACTCAGACCAGACTAGACATTATGAATGTTGTATGTATGGTTGCTAGATTTTAGGCTGATCCAAAAGAATCTCATGTGACTATTGTAAAGAGAATCTTCAGATATCTAAAAGGGATAGTTGACTTTGGGCTTTGGTATCCTAAGGATGATGATCTTACTTTGAATGCATATACTGATGCGGATTGGGCAGGAGATGTAGATGAAAGGAAGAGTACTAGTGGTGGTGCCTTCTTCCTAGGGAAGAAGTTGGTGTCATGGTTGAGTAAAAATAAGAATTACATTTCTTTATCTACTATTGAGGCAGAGTATATTGCTACTACAAATAACTGCACTCAAGTGATGTGGATGAAACAGATGTTGAAAGATATCAGAGTAGTATATGATGAACCTATTTCCATATACTGTGACAACTCAAGTGAAATAAACATGTCAAAGAATTTGGTGCTACACTCTAAGAATAAGCATATATCAATCAAGTTTCACTTCTTGAAGGAGAAAGTGAATGAGAAAGAAGTTAGACTGGAATATTTGCCTACCTAAGAACAAATTGCAGACATTTTCACCAAGCCATTTCCAAAGGATACTTTTGAGTATCTCAGAGGGATGCTAGGGGTAATTACCCCTCCTAATATGAACTAAAGATGCATTTACTTGCATCAATCTGTCTGCTTCATAAATATTTCCTGATCTGGATTGATGTTTTCGTGGCTACTACTCAAGGGGAATAGTCAGATGTGCATATATGTGGTTCAAAACTTGTATGTAGGAAGTTAATGCTTATCTTTGCCATTGATGTCAAAGGGGGAGAAGAAAAATGTGAAAAATATTTTTAGGGGGAGAAGAGCAATTGAGGAAAAGAGTTAGAACCTAAGAGGGAGTAAGTGTAGTTTTGTTGATGGTATTTTTCACATCATGCGTTTCCATCAATGCCAAAGGGGGAGATTGTTGGATGTTGTGGTTGTGTTGCTGATATGTGGTTGTCATTGATGTCAACAATATTAGAATTGTTGCAGTGAAGGCTGTATATGTAAAGGATATTGAGAAAATTGTTAAAAGGAAGAGTTGCAAGTTGCCAGTGGAACATTGAAGGTCATGAAGGTGTTTTGTTATGTACATTGAAGATCAGTTGTTGTGGTCTAAAGGGTTTATTTCTGAGATTATCTAGTTCATCTATTGGAATTTTCAAAGGTTCACGTGAAGATTTGATCGTGCTATGAACAATTGTGTTCTGACAGTATTTCTGTGGTTTCTGATTGAAGTTTATGTGATTCTGGTAATTTATGTTGTTGTGGATGCTTCTCTATTATTTCTTGTTGCTTGTGGAATCTTCTAGATCATTCTCTATCTTTGTTGTATGTCTGCATTGATCGGTGCACTCGTGGTCGAATATTTTTCTCGCAAGTGCTCGGGTTTTCATTTTCTTGGCTGACATGATGGTTGTAATGTGTTGTGGATCCTTGAAGATTAAAATTTTAATGTTTGGCATGCTCAAGGATATTTTTTTGGGTCACATCATAATATTAGCCGAAGGTGTATAATTTGCATTAAAAATTTATTTGTAAATTTGGGCCGACATTGTAAACTTGTTTTATACTTTTGGTCGACGAAGTTGTAGATGTAATTTCATGTTGTAAATATATAAGAGTTTTTGTTTGAGAAAAGTTAGTGTGTGTGTGGTGTGAAGGAAAGCTAGAGAAAGAGAAAGTGTGTGAACATTGATTTATTCATTTGATTGCAGAGCAGAGTGTGAAGAAGTTTGAGCGAAGTGCAAAGAAGGTTTTTTGTGCTTAACTGGAACTGTAATCAGGATTGTGTAGAAGCTATTTTCTTGGTTCATACCCTGCGGATCTAATCTGTATTTCTCTTCCTTGGGTAGTGAGCCCTCTTGTATTTGAGCAGTGAGCTCTAGGAAATGTGTCTGAATGCATGTGCATTCCCATTATTTTTCATTATACTTTTAGCATGGTATAATATTGTGGACTAACATCCACTGTGGTTTTTCCCATAATAGGGTTTCCATGTAAAAATCTTGGTGTTCTCTGTGCTTCTGATGTGTTGATTGTTCATGGTATATTGTTCATTCATCAGATATGAGATTAAGTTAAGTAAAGTTTGAAAAGTTTAAATATTTTGTGACATCTTATTCACCTCCCCATCTCAATTGTTTGTCCTTGTTTTTCCAATAGATGCAAGGCTAATGACTAGTTCCTATTGTAGATGTCTTTTGAGAATAAAGTGTATGAGTAGAGTTTGTATAAAATGTTCTAAATTTGACTAGTGCCTAATCTTATTGGCTAAATGGAGTCGAGGGATGGATGATGATGATGGAGACAAATATGTAAGATAGGTGGATCTACTTCTCAGCTTAACTCTAACTTGTTGGGCACTTTAGATGTTTGCACCTTGTACAAACGTTCAGGTTTGTTAGTTACTGTACTCTTCTTTATTGATATCAGTGTTATTCTCCTAAATTATTGTGATATCATGAAAGGATGTTTAATTCTTAACTTGAGGGAAACCAATCAGAATATTTAGTTTAAAAGGATTTTAATCCCTGTCAGGAACCAATTAAAATGAATTACCTGAAAGGAATTTAATTCACCCTAGCCAGAACCCAATCAAGGAAACCACACAACAACAACAAATGTGTCCTAAAAAATTGTATAAATTTGAATAACCTAGGAAAACCACTTTGGAGACAGTACAAAAACATATAAGAATGAATATTAACACAACAGTTGAACACTAGAAGTAAATCACCGATTATGAACAGTCTTCTCCATTATATTGTTTCAAAATATATACATTTATAGCAGAAGTCTTTTAAATGTGGAGATGGATGGGTGGAGTATGTTATATTAATGTAACCTATCTACTACTAATGATGATGATGATGATAATGATGATATCAAATATGGGCCTTGGTCTCCCTCTTTATACAGGAAGCAACAAGCTACAAACATATTACAAAAAGGTATGTTGTTTGATGACTAATTCTTGATTAACATTAACATAAAAACTTAGTAATTTTTCGGTGGATGCACCACAATTCGTTAGTCTCCAGCAAGAACCCGTGATCATATAAGAACTATTCAATGCTCATGCTCCATGATAATGCACCCACGGTTGCCAAATTTTGATACCCTGTCATTCCCTACTTGACCCGTGCAATGAATAAATTAATTTTTGACACATGCTCGATATATCTTGTCTTTGCATAAGTGTTTGCAGTGTTTATGATATCTTTCATTTCATATTCAAGTTCAAAGATTCATCTTAGTTGCACATGTGTTTTCTCGAGCACCTTATCTTTGTCATTAATTTCATCAAGAGCTATCAACAGATACTGAGCTATCTCATCCTTCCATACATCCTAGTCTTTTAAGTCTTTTTCCTTAAAGAAATTTGGTAGAGCCATACTTAGTGACTGACTGAAGTCACTCAATTCTTGTGTCAATATGTTGTGGAAGCTATCATGTGTGTTCATAAGCTCTTGATATTCTTGAAATAATTTTTTGTTATCTCCTTTCTTTTCCTTTATCTGTAATACCACCTCCTTCATTCTGTCACATAACCTGTTATGTTCTTGTAAAGCTGCATATGTTTTTTCATGGATAACCCGGACTTTGTCAACAAGCTTAATCATATCATCAAACCTCCTACAAACCAGTTATGACGCCATTTCAAATATAGTAGTTTTTATTTTTTTCTTCAATTCCTCTTGCCCTTTTCGAATCATTTCATATTTGTGCTTCCAATAGGTAGTCTCAGACATTGCTTTGAGCACCTTTCTTTCACATTCAATTAGTGGTGAGTAAGGTCCTTAGGAGGAAGGCTATCTATCTTTGTGTAATATAGGGGGATTTGCTACTCATGAGTTCTCTTCGTTCAAAGAGCCTTATGAGTCAAAATTCCCTATACTACCTCAATGGAACAACGGTGAGAATTTCAGAATCCGAAAGAGAAACTCAAAGATTTTCTAGGCATACTATCAAGCTCTCGGCCAAAGGCCGACAACACAAAACATGGAAGGCACGGTGGCAGCATGCTGTAATGTCCCCATTTTTAGCACTGCACTTCTCAGTGATTGATGGCCTATCCCCAGGGTGCTGTCGGCTAGTCAAAGGCAGAATTAGGGTTTTCGACTGTTTGGCGGGTTCTCTTGAAGATTCAGGGTTTTGTTTGTTGGAGTTTGGGTGTTCGGATTCTGGATTCCTTCTGGGTTTTCAGAGAGCTTCGCAATGGTGGCGCATGCATTGCATTCCGAGCAACTTTCCGAATTTACTATTTTTAGTAAATTCTATTTTTGGCAGTGGTCCAGTCAGCACCAGCTCAGTCAACTTTCCTCTTCGGCAGTTCATTGGGTAATTCTGAATTTTGGCGTAAGGGGTTCATTTTGGAGGAATAAGTATTTTAAAGACAATAATGTTTTATTTTATAAAATAACCCCTTGTCCTAGTATTATGACTTTAAGTTGTTTTAAAGAAGGGGACCTTGAGGGGTATTGTCTCATGAAGGAAATATTTTATATTTCTAAAGTCAAAATATTACTTGGAGAAAAGGACGCCTTTTTATGAAGGAAAAGATTTTAAAATAAAGTTAAATTAAACCTTGAGAAAGGGGGCACCCAAATTGGAGGGAAAAGAAGATAGTTCAAATTTGAAAGTTAGGGTTTCTAGAAGCTTCTGGAGAGTTTTCACAAAGTTATAAAAGGAGAGCTTGGGTCTTCATTTGGGTATCTGATATCTTGAGTATTGTTATGCTGCCGAAATGGTTGCTGGATTGCTTCGAGGAATGAATGCCTCCTAGCTTGGGCTCGACTTCGTGCTTGAGAGATAGCACCTAGTAGAGAGGTTTGCTTGTTTTGAGTGCATTTGTAGTGAGGTTTTGCATTGTTTTGATGATCTTGCACTTTGTAGCTAAGTACTTGCATTTTCTGTCATATTCCGGAGTTGCTGAATATCATAGCTGATTCGAAGTTTCATTCATATTTCAAAAATAAAAAAAGATATTGTTCTGGGTGTTGGTCATATCATCTTCTCTACTTGGGGCGACCTTACTTGCAAATTTGTGGGATTTTTAATGAAGTTTCTGATTTTATAAAGCAAATTCGTCATTTCTTGACAGCCCTACTTTCTGGAGTGCTTTGGGATCCGTACCATTAATTAATAGCCACTTTTAGCTGCCCCTTTTCATTACTAAACTAGGCGCCATCATTTTAAGAGTATTTTGCATCAGTTTTCATGTAATTTGAGTGAGAAATGAGTGAGTTGTGAGCTTTTCATTGAGTTTATGTATTGCTGGTTCTGTAATTCATGTTGCTGGTCTGTCAGATCAGACTTGAGAAAATTGCATATTAGCGAAGGACGGGTGTTAGGAATTCATTATTGACCTAGTGGATGACATCTTTACTATTGCAGCAACTTGTAGAGCTTAAATCCTTGATCTTGCAGGCATTCTACTTCTCATTGTAAGCTGAACAGTAGTACTGTCAGCATTTCTCTCAGTTTTGCTTATCATGTTTGTAATTGCCCACTGAATAAGTGGAAGAGGCTGGCTTGCCGCCTATTTACTTTGATTTGCATTGTAATATCTTACATCTCCGCCCTATGGTAGCTCCATTCCCACTCCGGGTTTGAAAGCACATTCTGGGTGTTGAGTTTATTTCGAAGTTGCATTTGTATTTCTTTAAATCTCCACCATATGGTCGCCTCATTCCATTCTGGTTTGGGTAGCACATACTTGGTGTTGAGTTACTTTCAGTTGCAGTTCTGATTTATTGTACTGACGATCCTCTTGCCATATGACAGCCTCTCTCTTGTTGAGATTGAGTGCGCATTCTTGGCAATGAGTTATATTGTAACTGCTGGTTTGATTTATCTAACCCTAATGGGTGCCTTCTGTATGTTGTGTAATTGCATTCAAAAATCGGAAAAAATTTGGTCCGGTTCTTTACAGTGGTATCAGAGCCAAGATCCTGCCATCCTGTGCCCATCAAGGTTCAGTTGACAGTTGAATGACAGAGAAATCAGTTCTACACCAGAGGCCAGAACAAAGTTCAGTTTAGCTCTCAGAAGTTTTGAAGATGTTGCGTTTCCTGAAGTCCAGGAATCATGAGAAGTCGGATTTGATTGAGGTGTCTAAAGAATGCCAGTTCAAGAGGAAATGTGAACATGAGGCTACCAAACTCCATAAAGATTATCAGAGCATGACAGAGGAGTTTAAGAATGATGTTTCATTTGATACCTTTTTGGATTGTGTGGTGATTTATTACCCTAGAAAGCGGGCTATGGTCAACTACATCAAGAAAATGATTAAGGAGGAAGCAGAACATGCCATGGTTGTAGGTGCAAGGAAGGAAGAAGAAGTGCCTGTTTGTGGATTGCAGCCCACAAATGAACATGACGAAGAGAAAAATCAGTCAACTAATATTGAAGATGGCACAAGCAAGGTGCACATGTCACCTCAAAATGATCGTAAGTTTGATAAAGAAACCTTGACAGTTAAGGAGTGTGTGGGAGAGCCCCATAATTATTCCCTAGACTTGCATGTGATAGCAAGTGATGAAGATCAGTTCGGTGAAAGGAACATAGCAGCAATCTTGAATCCTAATTTGGATTCAGCCCATGGAGGTGTTGAGAGAAATGTCTTCACAGAAGATTTTAGTAGTACTGTTGTGTTTGATGAGTTCGTTGAAGTAGTGCAAGATGGAGAAAATACTAGTGAAGACATAGAACCAGCTTATGACCAATACTATAGTGATGATGTTGGTGATGAGTCTAAGGAGTTCATGCAAGATCATACTGAAGATTTGATGAGGAAGGATTTTCCTCTTGTTGCTGTATTAACTTCCCAAGAAGTCCCACATGAAAAAATCAACGACATACTCTCTCATGAGGGTTCCATAGAAGATAATGAAGATGAAGTTTTTCAAACAACAAACATTGAAGATTCTTCACTTCATTTCGGTGGTGACATTGTTGGTCTTGGGTTTGATCAGCAAACTGAGCCATTGGAGAGAAATGTTTTTGATGATTTCAGCTTAAGTGAATTGGGACTTGACTTATTCAAAGAGTCATCACTACAAGGGAAGCATGATAAGTTGTTTCCAGTTGATCATCTTAATCAGCCCACTAGCATTTGGGATCCGGGTGTGTTGGCATCAAGTTATGTTAAAGAACCTGTGTGGGATAAGTTTCCCTTTGATCCTGATGAAGAACAAGAACCAGGTTGCATGGTAGACTATGAGGTGGCCCTTGGAGGAGAAGTTGTCTTTGAAGAAGAAGATTGTTCCACAAAATTCCATAATGATCTCTTTGGAGTGGTTGCAGCCACTAAAGAGGAATTTGTGGTTACAGAAACTTTCCGAACAGCGGACAAATATGATTCCTTGAGCTGGTTGGATGCTGGTCTAATGTTTGATCAAGGAGGCAGTGATGAAGAAGAAGAGCTAGAAGACCATATGGCTCTTGAAGATGGAGAGTTTGAAAGTGTTACTAAACACAAATCAGATTTATCAATGCACGAAGCTGATTGCAAGCAATGGGTTGAAGAATCTGTGAAGTATGATGCTTTTTTTGATAATGAGCATTCTCCACTAGTCAATGGTGAAGTTCATGAATGTTGGAGCAGCAATGAAGGCAGCAAAGACAAGGGACATGGTTCTGATTTTCCGTTGCAGCCTATCAGTAGTTCATCATCTTTGAATTGTCATGATTGGGACAGACAATTCAAGGTGTCCATTGACAAGGAAGTGCAAGCTCTATCCCTGTTTGATCACACACATAGCTTGGTTGAAGAATTGTACTGGAAGGCTCAGCTTGAAGAGAGACATAGAGGAGTGAAAGATGAAGTTGCTCTTCCCAATCTGCAACTTATCAGAAACTCGTTGGTAACCTTGAAGTCCGAGTACATGCACTTGGTTAAAGATCGTGATTACGCCATTGAAGTTGCAAAGAAGACCATTTGTGCTTCTCAAGAGAGAGTGAGGAAGATTGATGAACTTTCTCTGGAGCTTGGATCAACAAGAGCTACACTAGAAGAAACTCAAATGGCTTTAATGGAGGTAGAAAATCAGTTTGCTAAATTCAAATTTTTCACAGAGCAAGAGAATGCACATAGAGCCAAAGAAATCAAGCAAGTAATCGGTGAGCTCGATAGTCTTCGAGAGGAGTTTGACCTAGAAGGTCTCACAAGAAGGATTGAAGTTACAAGTGCAGATTTGGATCAGCAAGATGGATGGAATAACTTTCAAGTTTTTGACAATCCTCTCTTTGAAGAAGGTGATGAGGAAGATTATGACAATCCTCTCTATGAGATGGAAGATGAAATGGAGAATGAGACTGAGCATGGTTTCCAGTGCTTGGATGCTTTGATATCACTCCATGAGGAAGTGCCACGTCTGTTGATTAGTAATGAATGCATAAGTGGGCTCAAGGGTGAAGATTCCATATGGGAGGTGTCGAAGCGAGGTAATTTCAACATCTATGACATCAAGATGATGATGAGACAAGTCTTGGTAGCTGCTGGTATCTTCATTACAGCAGCAAGGAGTGATGATTTCAGACCTACTACTCAGGAGGAATGGGAGAATGATGAACCAGAACTTGGTGTTTGCACTCTTGACAATCCATCCCTTGGGTGGAATGATGTTTGGAATCATATTGACCAGTTTTGGGAGCTGAATTTGAAGCCACTCTATGTTTCATACTCCCTTAATAAGGAAGCTTTCATGGTTAAGCTTCAAGGATTTACTAGATGGGACATCAGTTTCGTGAGAAGGCACTTGGTTCTCACTAGCACTTGGGAATGTGTAGAGATTTCTTTTCAGTGTGTTGAAAATCACTTTCAGTTGGGTATCCATGCTTGGGATTCTCAACTTGGGTTGTTAGAGTTTATTACTTATGGAAAAGACTTTTGGAGGGATAAGGATCAAATTTCCAGATTTGTTGATGTTGTTCCCTTCTTTTCCAGCTACTTGATGGTTCCGTTTGTTCATCAACAAATGGATTGGAGAGAAATTTTGAAAATGGGTTGGAGAGATCAACGATCGATAGTTCTTGGAAGTGACTTTCAGCTCAGACAAGGGCAGATTTTGAGACACGAGCTTGCTGGTTGGAGGCAGACCAGCCACCTTACTTATGGAGTTACTTTCATTCAGGAGAGTTGGTTCCTCACTCCTGATCAAAGAAGTGGTAGTTTTCTGATGGAGATGGCTTTAGCGTGTTTTTCAGCCACTTTGGAGGTTTGTGATGCAAACTCTGATGGTTTATTTTCATTATTGGTTCATGACAGCGAGCTACCCCATGCTTTGATTCTACATTTTGAGACTCTTGGGGTTGGAATTGTGAAAAACTTCTTCAGACTTCATAGTTGTGCCATGATAATTCAGTTGAGGCATAGGGAATTCATGTGGAGTCATGAGTTTGAATTTGTTGAGCTTTTGCAAAGGATTGCCTTCCTCTTTGCAAAAAGATTTGAAGATGTCACATTTGCAGTCATGGTTCCTTTTGTTACCATGTGGAGGTATGCTGAAGAGTTCGAGTTTGATTTGAGTAGACTATCTTTCCTATTGCTTAGAATTGTGATTGACAGTAGTATGGTTGATACTGTTAATTCGGGGCATCGTGGACATGAGATGTTGCATGATTTTGATTCCCCTCCTTTAAGATCTTTCGGGATGAGTATCATGGATGGTAACACTTTGGGGTTACAAGGAAGGTTAGTGCAGCGTTGGCATGATGTTTCACGGATGTGATCAGAGTGAGTGCGATCGGCATGGTGGGTCCTTCCTGAGATGGGTTTGGGAACCTAGGATCATACTTGTTTTGGTATGGATCGGAGTCTTATGTTTTCACGGTTATAAGCGTATTGCTTGAGGACAAGCAATTTTGGGAGGGCTGAATTTGTAATGTCCCGTTTTAGCACTTCACTTTTCAGTGATTGGTAGCCTATTCCCGTTTGCTATCGGCAAGTCAGCTAGAATTAGGGTTTCCGGTGCTTGAAGGATTCTCTTGAAGATTCAGGGTTCTGCTTGTTGGAGTTTGGATGTTTGGATTCTGGATTCCTTCTGGGTTTTCAGAGAGCTTCGCAAAGGTATGACTTGCAACTGCTTCAGTAACCTTTCTGAACTTACTATTTTTAGTAAGTTATGACGGCTACATCCGTGAGTTTGGGTTTTTGGATCATGACTCTTTCGGGTTTTCAGAAAGCTTCGCAATGGTGTCGCATGCATTACATTCTGAGCAACTTCTTGAATTTACTATTTTTAGTAAATTCTATATTTGGCAGTGGTCCAGTCAGCACCAGCTCAGTCAACTTTCCTTCACTTGCAGTTCATTGGGTGATCATGATTTTTGGCTTAAGAGGTTCATTTTGGAGAAATAAGTTATTTAAAGTCAATAATGTTTTATTTTATAAAATAACCCCTTGTCCTAGTAATACGACTTTAAGTTATTTTAAAAAGGGGGACTTTAAGGGTGGTCATCTCATGGGGAAATATTTTAATATTTCTAAAGTGAATAATTGCTTAAGAGAAATTGGACGCCAACCTTTGGAGAAGAATATGTTTTATTTTAAAGTGATTTTATCACTAAAGAAAAGGTACGCCTTTTTGAGGAAGCAGCCAAGTCAAAGTCAAAAACCTAAAAAGGTCTTGAAGTGGGGCGCACCTTCTAGAGGTTTCTTGAGATTCTCTCAAAGGGTCTATATAAGGAGGCAGTTGCTCTTCATTTTATTATCTTATGACTTCTATATTGTTATGCTGCCGAAATGGTAACAGGATTGCTTCGAGGAATGAATGCCTCCTAGCCTTGGCTCGACTTCGTGCTTGAGAGATAGCACCTAGTGGAGAGGTTTGCTTGTTTGAGTGACATTTTGTAGTGAGGTTTGCATTTGTAGTTTGGGTTTACTTATGTAGTTCAGTTTATTGCATTTTATGTCATTTTCTGGAGTTGCTGATAACAGGGCTGAATCTATAGTTTCACTCATAAATCAAAAAATACAAAAAGAGTTGTTCTGGGTATTGTCTCATTGGTTTTCTCTGTTGGAAGAGACCCTTCATGAATATTTGCAGATTTTAATACGAAGTTTATGATTTTATAAAGCAAATTCGTCATTCCTTGTAGGGCGCCCTTTTTGGAGTGCTTTGGGATCGTGCCATTAATTAATAGCCACTTTTAGCTGTCCTTTCTCATAACTAAACTAGGCGCCATCATTTTAAGAGTATTTTGCATCAGTTTTCATGTAATTTGAGTGAGAAATGAGTGAGTTGTGAGCTTTTCATTGAGTTTATGTATTGCTGGTTTTGTATTTCATGTTGCTGGTCTGTCAGATCAGACTTGAGAAAATTGCATATTAGCGAAGGACGGGTGTTAGGAATTCATTATTGACCTAGTGGATGACATCTTTACTATTGCAACAACTTGTAGAGCTTAAATCCTTGATCTTGCAGGCATTCTACTTCTCATTGTAAGCTGAACAGTAGTACTGTCAGCATTTCTCTCAGTTTTGCTTATCATGTTTGTAATTGCCCACTGAATAAGTGGAAGAGGCTGGCTTGCCGCCTATTTACTTTGATTTGCATTGTAATATCGTACATCTCCGCCCTATGGTAGCTCCATTCCCACTCCGGGTTTGAAAGCACATTCTGGGTGTTGAGTTTACTTTCAGCATTTGTAGTGGTAGAGATCCTCTGACCATATGCTCGTCCATCTTGGACACATTCTTGGTTAGAGTTACTTCCAGTTGCAGTTCTGATTAATGTACTGACGATCCTCTTGCCATATGACAACCTCTCTCTTGTTGAGATTGAGTGCGCATTCTTGGCAAAGAGTTATATATGGCTACTGGTTTGATTTATCTAACCCTACTTGCGGGTGTCTTGCATTGCTGATTGTAATTTGAGAATTGAAAAATTTGGTCAGGTTCTTTACAACTTTGCTTTAGCAGCTAACGACAACTACACAAAGCAAGTGCAATCTTCTGGGATTTGTGCTTAAGGTTTCTTTATCCTGAATGATACCGTCAAGAGAACAATATTATTCAAAGTAAGTATTAAAGCATCGACATTATAAGCTCAGTATAACTTTACGCATTGAACAAAAATCATCCATTCAAAGAAAGTATGAGCAAAAGTTTCACCAATCTATACTATCAATCTATCATTCATCTAACCTGCATTCAAATCAAATACTGCTTTAATCTATTCTAAGTGGAAGAGGAATATGTAACCATGCAACCACTTGACAATAGAAGGATTTAAAGCAAATCATGCAATATGAACTTTTATTCTCAAAGTAGTTATGAGCAACAATTTCATAATACTCTCTCCCATACAATGAAATGAGAAAATGAGAGTTTATGTAGAGTTTTGGAAATGAAATAGACGACCAAGATTGATCCAAGATCAACGACAGAGATTAAAACAAAGTTACCCTAACTAGGGTTTTCCAGAATAACAATTAGTAATCAGTGAGTGAAGTGGCGTAAGGAGCTATCTTTGAGGGGGCGCATCCTTATCCTCCTTAGTGGCATTGCATTGGATGAATCTAGACACTATTGTGCTGACCTCCTCCATTGTGACAAGTGGCAGCATATTGACCTTGTATTCCAGTATGTCCAAATCATCCGCACATTCCGCGAAAGCAATTTCTCACTCTGACTCTTGTTGTTGGAATGCATGCTAGATGGACAAGAAGTTGGCTGCCTTAGTCGAAATTTGCTTAAGGATCGGCCCAATGGTGGCGAAGAAAATTTCTTGAACTCTATGCCTCAGATTTTCAAGCTGCATGTCATTTTCTCGAACAATGTCTTTCTCAAGTACATCTGCAGCCACAAGTAGATCCTTTTTCCGAATTTCCTTCATCCCCTCCTCAACTCTAATAGTATCAGCCTTCACCTTTTCTAAGATTTCATTCCGCGCAATTAGCGCCCAATACCAGTGGTTGAAGTCATATGCAGTGCCTGCTTCAATAACCTTTCCATCGACTAGTTCTTGCTTCGAAACTCCTTTCAGCACTTTGAGACATGGAATAATTCTATCTTGGATATCCTGAGCGATGTCCCATGCTTTTGCCAAAGCTGCAATACCTCTCAACAATACCTAAAGCTCAAGAGTCCTTGGCATATTTTGCCAAAATCAAATGCCTCCAATCCTTTGAGATCTTGGCCATGGAGCTCAAATGTGGATGGCGAAATAAAGCATCAACAACTACATTCTGAGTCCCTTTGACATAGGAAATGTCAAAGTCATAGGATTGCAACTTACTTACCCACTTCTGCTGACTGTCATTAAGATCCTGTTGCCCAGGTAATGTCTCAAATTGTTATGATCCGTCTTAACAACAAACTTGCTGCCCACAAGATGCTACCTGAACTTGGCCAATGCATGCATGATAGCAAAAATCTCCTTATCATATATACTGTAGCTCGTCTCTGGACCTCTTAGCTTCCGGCTCTCAAATGCAATTGGATCTTTGTCCTGCATAAGGACTACACTAATCCCCTCACCCGAAGTGTCACACTGTAGCTCAAAGGGCCTAGTGAAATCTGGCAATGCAAGTATTGGACAAGTAGTCATAAGCCGTTTGAACTTCTCAAAACAATCCTATGCCTCTGGAGTCCAAACGAATGCCCCCTTTTCATCAAATCTATGAGTGGTGTTGCATGTCGTGAATATCCATTAATAAATCTGTGATAGAAGCCACATAAGCCCAAAAATCTTGTAAGCTGTGTAAGGCTCTCAGGTGTAGGCTACTCAATGGTAGCCCTGACCTTGTCAAGATCCATACGAACACCCTGTGCACTGATGATGTGGCCCAAGTACAACAACTCTATCATGCCCAAATCACATTTGGATTCCTTGGCATACAAGGACTCCTTGCCAAGAATACCCAATACTGTATGTAGATGTGCAATATGCTCCTCCCATGTTTTGTTGTACACGTAGATGTCATCAAAGAAGACTAACACAAACCGCCTCAACTGTGACTAAAAAACCCTTTTCATAGTGGACTGGAAAGTAGCAGGTGCATTGGTTAGCCCAAATGGCATAACCACAAATTCAAAGTGTCCACAATGACAACGAAATGCTGTCTTCTCAATATCCTGCTCCCTTACACGAATCTGATGATACCTTGACCTTAAGTCAATTTTAGAAAAGAAATGGGCACCATGAAGCTCATCTATCAACTCATCAATCCTAGGGATAGGATACCTGTTTTTAATTGTTCTCTTGTTCAATAGTCTATAATCAATGCACATCCACAAAGTACCATCCTTTTTCTTAACCAAAACTACATATGAAGCAAATGGTGACTTACTGGGCCTGATTTGTCCCCTAGCAAGCAGGTCCTTAATTGTTTTTTCTATCTCATCCTTAAGTCGCTTGGGGTGCCTTTAGGGAGTAACTATCACGGGCTTGGCACCCTCCTCCAATTCCATTATATGCTCAATTCCTTTGTTTGGAGGTCTACTTAGTGGGATCTTACTGAAGACCTTTTCGTGTTTAATCCTCAACTTCTCAATATCTGGGTGGTAGTCTAGTTTTTGCTGTTCCCCCTGCATTGGCATCAGTATACACTCTGCTGCCCACTCTACCATGTTATGGCGCATAAGTTTCTCCATTCTCTTGAGAGATCATCCTGCAACTAGTATCTCTAATGGCCTTTAGCACGAGTCTTTCCATCTACCTTAAAATTCATCTCCATGTCACGAAGGTTAAGGGTAAACTCACCAATGTCGTGAAGCCACTTCATGCCCAAAACCATATCAGTATCTCCCATATTTACCACATAGAAATCTGTCTGGAACTCAAATTTTTTCAAACGCATGGGAAGCTCTGGAATCATCCTGTCACACTTGAGAGTGTAACCATCTGCCATCTTCACCCATATGCCTTCAAACTCCTTTGTCTGAATCCCACGTCTCTCAACCAATCTAGCATTAGTGAAATTATGCGTGGCCCTAGTGTCGAGCAATGTGATAATATTTTGTCTTGCTAAGACCCCATGCTTCCTGAAAGAACCCTCCCGCTGTATGTTACTGATACGTGCCTCTTGGCGATTCACTTCCCCTTCCTGTTCTTCCTCATTTTCAGCTCCTGAATCCTTAGGATCAGATTGCTTGTCTGATTTCTTAGACTCAGAGTCTTCATAAAATGCACACATTATTCTATTAGCCTTGCCCTTAGGTCTCAAAAGACAAATGGTTTGCATCATAGGGCCCCTTACAACAAAAACAAAGTTTCTTTTTCCGCAAATCGTTAAGAGTGTCTCGATCCAAAGGTGTTGCAACTTTCTCTTTTTCATTCTGTTTTTCCTTCTTCCCTTTAGAGAATGATTTGTTGTCCTTTGATGAAGAAGATGAATGATAAGAAAACTTGCTGCGAGGTGCTGCAAGTTCCAAGCTACGAGCTTTCCGCATAGCCTCTTGCAAGGTAGGGGGATCAAAGGCTTTGATCCATCCTCTCATAGGCTCATATAATCCTTCTATTAACAATATAACAAGTCTTCTCTTAGAAATCCCTATCACCATGACGAAAAGCCTCTAAAATTCATTTATATATGTCTCCAAGCTGCCCCCTTGCCTAAGCTGAGCAAGCTCCCGAAAGTAAAGCTCTGGATCCTTCTTATCAAAGCGCTCAATGAGCTTGTTGGTGAACTCCTGATAAGTGTTAACCAAATGATGCTGCAAAGTGTACATCCCGTGATACCACCAATCATGCGCCACACCATCAAGATGCAAGATAGCAAACTTAATGGCCTCGTCCTCCTGCATGGATCTCAAGGATAAATAGTTGTCTACTTTTTGTACCCATGACCTAGCTGTGCACTTGTCAATGCCATCAAAGTGCGGCAAGGAAATCTTACTTACCGCATGCTAGAGGTCTCTATTCGGTTGTGGTGGTTGTGGCTGAGGCGTTCTGTGTTCAATTCTTCCACCCCCTCTGGGTTTCTTAACATCAAAAAACTCCTGTAAGGTCAAAGCCTGTCTAATCTCAGGAGTAAGTTTCATATACTCGGCATAGTGTCTAGCACATCTGCCACTAACATACCACGAGGTTCCTGTAGCTCAGACTGAGGACCCTGTTGTTCTACTTGCTGGACTGAAGGAACCTCCTGAGAAATAAAAGTAGGTTGACCAAGCGTACACTCAGGAATGCTAAAAGAAGAATTTTGTTGAACTGTCACTTGCGGCTGCTCTACCCCTACAGTGCCACTCGACTGCCCTATCTAGAACACATGCTATTGTGGAATAATCTGCCTCATCGTACCCATCAACTGAGACATCATATCCATCATGTTATCATTCCTTATCCTAAATTTTGTCTCATGACTCTCTTCCCTAGCACGTTCCTTTCTTGAATCCTTAGGTGTCTCTCTCGAAACCTCTCTGTCTGCCATAAGCCCTGTAATACTGTCCTCATTGCTATTGGAGTTAGACCTGTGAATACCCAAAATGTTTGAAACTGTATCACCCTTTGGAACCTGAGGTGTTTCCCAATGTTCTGACCCTGTTCCTCTTCCCTTAGAATAAAATATAATGTCTCTGCTCTTGAAAGCTTAATTTCCCACACAGGATGGCAGGAGACTGCTATGATACCACTGTAATATCCCTTGCTACTTCTGATCTAAATTTGCCTTCAAGGAATATCATTAGTGTTACCAAAATGCGAAACAAAGATCTTGGTTACTATGATGTTCTAACACTTTAGGGTTTTTCACCTAAAGTAGAGGGATAGACCAAAATGACAATGCTCACTTTTCTGAAACCACTGTAGAACTCCTTGCAATATCTGCCCTTAATTTTCTTATTCAATCCTCAAGGAATATTGTCAAACACTTCTCATACAACCCTTCAACTTGCTGTTTTTGTATTTTCAGTTTGCTTGCTTGTCATCAAATGGTTTCAATAGAAATCTAGTAGTTTGCAAATTGTCTCTACAATGTCTAAGCAATGAACTAATGCAAAATGCATTTTCTTTTTGGTTTTTGGATGCAAATATATGAAGTCTACATGTGAAACTTACACCTACAGCGAGCTGACATTTTTACAAACAATTGGCATGCAATTTAATATGCTGGTAATGAATGCTTTAAAAATGAACATTACATTGAACATATGGCATGCAACTTATAACTCCTTAATTTGATTGCAATCTCAAGTGCAATGCTGTTATGCTAGCCAAGACTCTTGGCTTTAATACAAATTTTTATGCCAATACAACTAATATAAAATGCACCTACAGCTGCACAATTGCAGCAAATGATATGACTGAAATGAGTATGCAAAAACTAAATCAGAACATGGAAGAACCTGGCACAATGAAGCCCTTGAAGTCGATGAAGTAATGGCAACCTTTTTGTCCAAAATCAAACCTTCCTCTAGCCAAGTTGTAGCCAAGAAGGAGCTGCCCCTGTTTCACCTGATTGCTGTTGAAATAAATTGTTTGCAGCCCTTAAATACCTTCAAACAGCATCCAATATAATCGTCTTGCTTTCAAGAATGGAGCGCTCCAAGTCTTTAATGAAATCGATGCAAGAAGAGCAAGCTACAAGCAAAATCGTGGCTTCCACAAGACTGAAATGATGATTGGAAATGTAAATCAGAATTTGTATCAGAATACGCAAGATGCAATTCGACCCTGGATGGCAAATCAATAAAGACTCCAAGCATCAAAATGTTATCCAAATCTGTTGATGTTAACATGCAGCGTCAGAAGTAATCTTCCAGCGATCTCCTTATTGGCAATAAATTAAATAATAGCCCCAAGCTATTTAATTTATTAAGACTCAAGAGGCACGATTTCTAAAGACACTTCTATTTGTTAAGCAAACAATTTAATAATGAAGAGACACGATTTTCTAACAAGGCCGACTTTGATACAAGAGGCGCGAATTTCAAAGAGACGTCTTCTTGATGCTGGCCGACTTGGTGTTTGGAAAAGTCACGTCCTCTCCTCTAGTTTGTATTTATATTCGATGGCATTCTCATTGTTCATCATCAAGATCAAGTTCAGTTCAATATTATTCATTTAAGTCTAAGTGCAAATTATCTAGAAGTAAAAGCGAATTCTATAGGAGAGCATATTGTTTGAGGCTGAGTTCTATCAGCATTATAGTTCTATGTTGCATCACTCTTTGGTGCATAATTTTGGGCCTGCATATCGGCCTCTTGTAAGGAGATCATTTTTGTGACAATTCAATATATAAGTGATATATTGTTGCTGGGTTTTTCTCCCTCGAGGAGAGCTTTCCCAAGGTATCTGTTGTGTCTTTGCATCTGATTTGAATTAATTTTTCTGTGCATTAATCTGATCATTAAAAATCTACATGGTATCAGAGCGGGTTTGAGAGGATCGTGATCAGATTTGTTCCTAAACAGCAATACTCTATTCTCTCCTTCATACTTCTTTGTCCATTTTCTACATTAGTCAAGATGGTGAACGGTTTGAAGATTGAGGATAGACTCAAGGGAGCATCAAACTTCACATCATGGAGATTTAGGATCATGCTTACCTTGAGTGAAAATGACTTGGGTGAGTTTGTCGAGTCTAGTGTTCCTGAACCTGAGGAGGAAGAAGAAAGTCTCAAACCTAGCCACCCTCCTCTCTTTATACTTTTTCCACCACTTGAAGTCAACCTTCTAGAAGTTTACAATTAAATCATTGATAATGTTATTTTGTAATTTGCATTTCATTATAATATTAAAATATAATTCATTAAGTGCAAGCATGATATCAAACCGTTTGGAGAACACAATATGTTTTCCAACATTCGGCATAACATAGGAAACCTCTGAATAACCCCTGAATCCATGAAAGAAGCCAACCACCATCTAGGTAACTGTCACAAAGACCCTCTAATCATGCCCTATTAGCCTACTAGGGCCACTGATAGGCTAATCATGCTGATGTGTGAATGTCTAACTGGAAGGGGACATTACAATTGATGCCTCCACTAAGCCTCTTCATGCACCAGGGATAAATAATGGTCCTTTGTATTGAGCGCATTATACCATATTTCCAAGTGGGTCACTACTGTCTCTAATTTTTAACTTGTTAAAAATTGGGATAACCTATTAATATTTTAAAGAAAATTGAATATTTTCTCTCCTAAAGCACGTTTTACGAGGTGCAAAGGTTGAAAATTTTCAGTTTTAGATCTATAGTTCCCTTAGATATCCTTTTTGACTCACTCCTGTTCGTTTTCATAAATTTCTGAGTCATTTTCCTTATGTTTTTGGTCAATTTATGGTTTCTGGGGCATCACTGCAAGTAGGTGATTTTTTTTCTTATTGCAAGTCAGTAATAGGAACTTTTTATCTCTATTGCAAGTGATATTGTTTTTGATTTTTTTTTTTAAGGTCATTTTTAGGAACTTTTTAGTTGACTTGCAAGTATAGGAACTTTTTGTTCATGTTACAAGTTACTTTTTAAAAAAAAGTCACTTGTAATGTGTTCTCAAAAACCCGATTTCACTTGAATAGCTTGTAATGACCTTGAAAAGGTCCG